>OX439483.1:346860903-347259658 GCA_949320155.1 Melangyna quadrimaculata | reverse complement strand
TTGTTGTTGTTGTTGTTGTTGTTGTTGTTGTTGTTGTTGTTGTTGTTGTTATTTTTGTTGTTGTTGTTGATTTCGTTGCTGTTTATGTAGTTTTAGTTGTTGTTGATAATTATGCTGTTGTTGTTTCTGTTTTTGCTGGTGATGTTTATGTTGCTGCTGATGTTTATGTTGCTGCTGATGTTCATGTTGTTGCTGGTATTGTTGTGATGGTGTAGCTGCTGTTGTTGATGCATTTGGTGATCTTGTTGATATTGTCGTTGATGATTATATTGTTGTTGTTGCTGTTGTTGTTGCGGATTATGTTGCTGTTGTTGTAGTTCCTGTTGTTTTGGTTGTTTCTGCTGTTGTGATATTTTGTTGATGTTGTTGGTGTGGATAGTGTTTGTCTATGTTTATATTTAATTATTTTTGTTTGCGCATGCGATTTTGTGGCTTGGTTGGGCGCGTGGTTAATTGAGATTGTTTGCTGTTCCAAAATATTTTGTTTGCTACCACCAGGCTCTTTACCTTTATTCGTGTTTGCCAAGAGTGATTTGCTTTGAAAATCGTTCACGTTCTGTTGCGTTAGGAACTTCCTTATGGGGTTTGCAGATTGTTTTTTTGCATTTAATTCCGTTGATCCAATTATAGTTGTCTTAGGTTTGTTTTTGCAGGTGTTTATAATTTTAGTTTGTTGTTGTGCCGGCGAATTTTTATTCGAACGTATTCTTTTTCTGGGGGTTTCTGGGTCATAGTCCGTCTTTTCTTTCCATACTTCCCCTTCCACAACTAATTCGTCTAGTTTGAAGTAGGCTCTCTTGCCTTGAGTAGGAATGGAGGCGACTGGCGGTGGGAACCAAAATTAACATGGCGTTATATGGGAATAAGTGGGTGGAGGTGGGCACGCCCCTTTTCTGTTGTTTTTGAAAAAATTTTGTATGCACGTGTGTATGCGTCATGGTGGCTGATGGCGGGGGGCTGGGTGTGATGGTGAGGCTTGGGAGTGTATTTAATTAGAAAAAAAACAATGATGTTGAGAACCTTTGGGGATTGAACCAAGAACCTTTGGATTGCCGTCGGGTGACAGTTCCACTAGGCCATTGGAGCTTATAGAAGTTGAGGTGTTAAATAGCATTTGAAATCGTACAAATGTGGTTTGTTGGAATGGTTTGTGGATAAGGTGATTAAGTGTTGGGTGGAAAACTTGGAAATCATATAAAAATATAATTTAAAAGCTAATTAAGTGTTGGGTGGAAAACTTTGAAATCATATAAGAATATAATTTAAAAGCTAATTAAGTGTTGGGTGGAAAACTTTGAAACACTACATAATGTTGAAATGGTTTGTGGATAAGATTGTAAAGTGGTGGTTGGTAAACTTCGAAATCATATAAAAATATAATCTAAGACCGTACGAAACTATATGATATGTTAATATGACTAAGCTAATTGAAGTCTATAAGTGTCAATCAATCAAAAAAAAAAATCAAATTCCACTGAGCCATTAGGTTATTCGATGAATCTGAATGAGAAAGAAGAACAAATTTTTATTTTGAACAAACGAAAAAAAAAATATACAGAATTGTTTGAAGATTTGAACTGACACCTCTGGCTTATAGTCTGAGTGACAATTCCACCGAGCCATCGTTGCTCTTAGCAACATACATGCTAAAAATGTATTTATGCGTTTTTATTTTTTATTCTTGCTGGTTGGTTTTGTTTTTTATTGTTTGATGATAGTGAAAAAATGAAATGAAATACATGACATTGAAAAAATGTACGTATACCATATTATGTTGGTATAAAAAATTATTTTATTATTTTGTTTGATTATGACGGTAAGTGGAAAAAATGATGACGAGGGTAGTTGAGGTCATCTACTTATGCATTGTAACAAAAGCTTCTGACCGCCAGTAACCGGTAAAGTAATTTGATTAGTATTGAAGATAAACGCTTTCCATAAAAAAAATGAAACATTAACAAGCAGGCAAAAGAAAAAAAATCAAATTCCATCGCTGGTATATTCGACAAAAAAAATCAATTTCTTTGACTGAATAATATAATTTGTATTCATAAAAATATAAGAATAATTTATTAAAAAAAATGAAAAGTAAAATTGTTTTAATAATGTGATTATATTTGAAATATACAATTTTTAATTCTGTTGCTTGGAGGCAGGAATCCAAGAGTTATGATTTGAAGAAAAACCAAGCCATTTCACAAAAATTTTATTTTTTTTCTTTTGAAGTACCTTCTCAATTAGGTATGTGTCGGGAAATCTGGTTTTTTGTAGTTCAAGTTCATTGAATCCACCTTGGATGGGATGACCTTAAAAATCTTCTAATAGATATGTAACTGGATTTGTGCGTTTTACTTTGATTATTTTGAAGACTTCTGTTGTCCAATTTGGCGTGTATCCTTTATCAAATATCAGTGGCCACAAACCTTAACCGCTTAAGTCGAGTTATGACGAAATTGAGTTATTGTCATAATTGTGTTCATATTATCAAAATCTATCCCCACTCAATTTTGTACGTCTACATCTTTTTTTTAACGGAAGTTATAAGCAAAAAACCTAACGACTTAAGTCCATTTTTTAAAAAAATCATTTGCCAAAACAACTTAACTCCAAAAAAATATAATTTTTTGTAACGTTGGTTTCATAACTCAAGTTAAGTTTCTTAAAGTAGCTATAGTTTGTAAAAAATAATTAAGCATAACAACATAAGTCAAGTTAAGAAATATATTTCGTGCCCATTATTCAAAACTGGCAATTTTTCATTTTTCTTAAGTCAACGTAGGTTGTTGTTCCCCAAAGTAAAACAAATATTTAATGTTCTTAACTTGAGTTAGGGTGTTATGGTAAATCACAGTTCTATATTTTGATGAACTTAACTTGAATAAAGTTCTTTTGACAAACCAGTCTATATTTCTCTGAAAATCATAAATCGAGTTAGGTTTTTATTCCGTATTTGGTTTCCAAAAATTACAATTCTAAGTTGACTTATGTTCTTTTGCCTTAACGAATTTACTGTACAAATCGATAAAATATGAATCATAAGTTGACTTAGGTTGTTGTAACCAGTCGCATCTGAAGAGAAGAGTTATTGAAGTGTATTTCAAATTTGAAAATTTTAATTGAAAAAGTGCGTAGGTATACATTAAACATTGCATAATAGAGCGGTGAAAATGGTGCAATTAGTAAACCAAAAGTTTAGTTGTTTTATTCTGACTTTATGATTCATTTATGTGGATAGTAGTTTTTTTCTATATAGAAAGAAAAAAACTTTATAAGTTGATTTTAGAATAATCATTGAGCATTATGTGTTTTAACTCTGAAAATGTTCACTTAGGTATATTGCGGTTAACTTGGTGGGACCAACTAACTTTTTTGCATAGAATATAAACAAGAAATATAACAATGTGATTTTAAAGTTTAGTTTCACGCAGTAGGATGTCGTTTTCAATTGGGTTTTGGAACAGTACCTAATACTCCGTTTTGATTCTAATCGATTTATTGTTCGAAGCCGAATATGGAAAATATTTTGTGTGTGTGAGTAAATTGTCTGATATTTATGTATATTTTGCAAGACTTTAATTCATTTGACAAATAATCCGACGAAAGAGTTAACATGTACAATTTGTGTTTGTGGTCTACTCCTTTATAAAATCCGGAACAGAAAAACACTCCGAAAATATTACTCGGGTCGGAACAGCCAATCAGTATGGAGTAACAGGAGTCAAAAAGAAGTAACTCCGAACCTCCAATCGAAATATAAATAATTGCTTGTTCCAAAACTGAATCAAATGGATTTTAATGAATGCTTCCATGTTAGTAGTTGGTTTAAGGGCGTTCTAGAACAGTGGCTAAGTGGCTAACAGGTGTGCACAGGTGAGAACAGGTGTGCACAGGTGAGACAGGTGCGACAGGTGAGCAAAGGTGAGACAGGTGCGACAGGTGAGACAGGTGTGCCAGGTGAGACAGGTGAGACAGGTGCGACAGGTGCGACAGGTGAGACAGGTGAGAAAGGTGCGACAGGTGAGCCAGGTGAACAGGTGTGCCCAGGTGAGGCAGGTGAGACACGTGTGGCAGGTGAGGGTGAAAAAGGTAGGTCGATCGGTAAGTGGGTGGTGGCTAAGTGGGTGGTGGCTAAGTGTGCGGTGACAAGTGAGTGGTGGCTAATCGGGCGGTGGTTCAGGGTGATACGGATCATGCAGGTTTCTGACCTAGTTGGTGGTGTTGTAGGTAGGTGGCCTAGTTTTTTGGATCGCTTAGTGGGTGGTGGCTAAGTGGGTGGTGGCTAAGTGGGCGGTGTTTCAGTGCAAAAGGGATCGTAAAGGCTTGTAGCCTAGTTGGTGGATGGGTCAGTGGGTGGTGGCTGTTGTAGATAGATGGCCTAGTTGTTGGATCGGTAAGTGGGTGGTGGCTAAGTGGGGCGATGGCTCAGTGTAATAGTGATCGTGTTAGTTGTGCTGCAGGTGTTAATAACACATACGTGTTGTTCGATACGTTGGGTTCTGTATCCATGATATTGTGTGCTAGCAAAAATATATATATGTATGTGATGGAAGCCCTTTAACGTCGTGTAACACATAATGTCTGATAGCATTTTAATAGTGATAAATAATTTATTTTTGGAAAAAAATTGATAACCGAGCAAGCCTAGCGATAATTTTATACGCATGAGTGTACAGGAATAAACATGCATTGACTATCCGGAAATATGCGACACATATCACTAGCATTCTAACAGTGATAATGCGTTTTTTTTTTTTTTTTCTTTTGTGTAAATTATGACGGTTATTTAATCAGAATGTGCAATGCATAGGTACCTACATTTAATATCATTTAATTCTAAGAAAAATTTGAAGAAAACTCCCCTTAGCTAAAGAAAGATAAAAGAATCACGTTCGTAAAAGTGAAAAAACAAAAATCAACCCAAGATTTTAAATAAGAAAGACTTTTTTTGTTTATTTTTTTTATTTAATATTTTCTCATTGTATTGTTTATTTGTTCTTAAGACTATTTTGTAGTTGTATATTGCTCTTTACATGTAATACAGATAATCATTTTGTTTTCTTGTTTTTTTTTTTTGTTTATTACAATAAATTATTTGTTTCTTATATTTTAGTATCACAATATACCTAGTAATTTTTACATAGTTACTCATGTGTAGCATAAATGATCAAGCAAATGTATTTATATTATTTTCACATACATATCTCTTGTCATTTTCACAACTTAGACTTTTTTTTAATTAATTGTTTGGGTGTATATGACATGTTGCTTGGAACGGAAATTTATCATTGTGCAGTAAAAATCTTTCTTTTGTAGTAAACACTCTCTGTAATTACTCAAAGTTAATTTCCTTACAGCAGAGCCTTTAACACCTTTTGCTTTTTTAATAACTCCGGAATTTTGAACATTTATGCTATACATTTTGGCTCTTAGTCCAATAAATTCTGTCATTATTTTTCCACAATTTTCGTCTTTCATGTAACCCAGTTTTTTCATATTTTGTTGGGCAATACCAAAGGGATTATTAGGAGAGTAATCAGAGGTGTCAAATTTATCTTTAATGTCGTCTTGTATGTCATTATAAAAATCATGAGTATTGATTTGATATACGAATGAATCGGTGTCCATATACGCTAGCCTTAGGTTTTTGTCCGAAAATTTAGGCTTCATATACGCATAATGAAAATCATACATCTTATACTTAGAGATCTCTAAAACAGAAAACCCTAAGTATATGGGCTTGTTGTAAAGTGTAGATGTTCTGTTCATTTGAATAGCAGCCATGTTGTCACCAAACTCTAAAATGCTATGAAAATTTGGTTTCGCTATAAGTGCACGAGCACCAAGCTGTCTACCATTACTAGAATTGTCTGGTGATAAAACAATTCGCACATCTTTTCTTTTATCAATATTCTCCATGGTTTTCCCAAATACAGCGTTATTACAAAGTTTGCGCAGGTCTTTTTCAAACTTGTTTGTCGCTTCTGTTCTCAGTTTATTATTGAGATCTATATATTTTTTTAACCATGGAAATTGTTTAAATTTGATTACACGATGTATTTTTTTCAAAATCAATCCATTATCAATACACTGAATTAATGTTTTATAATGTACCTATACAGTGTAATTCAACTTGTCCCGCAAGTCTGCAATCAATTTTTTTGGTTTATTGTTAAGGGAAATACTAGTCGGACAGAATGGAAGATCGTTATGGTGATCATGAATATATTGCGGATATTCTAAATCAACTTCTAAAATGTATCCAACATGTTTATCTGCTAGCAACACTTCTTTTATGAAAGACAAATCTGTTGGGGGATCAATCCATTCAAAGCCTGAATGTGGAAGGTAATCGGACATAGCCCAACCGTAAAGGTTATTAGCATCTAAGTAGATTAAGTATTCTTCAGGCTTACTTTCATCATATTCTTCCATATATTTATTATTAGCCTTATAGTGCCGTAAACTGCACTGGGTCAATCCTCCTCTTATACCCTTGCTAAAAAAATTGTACATATTAATATCCGTAAGGAGCTCTAATTTCACATTTGTGTGCTTAAGCATAGCGCTCCATGAAAAACCAGGCAACGTGAAATAATGACATGGATCTAGACCATACGTTTGCCTTGAATCCTTACGGAATTTTTCAAATATATCGGATAGAATTATAACATCCGTTATTAAATAATGTTCAAGATATTGAGCTAATGTAGAACAATTGAAATTATTCCAAACATTTTTAGCATGCTCATAATTATCTTCGCTACAAACTAGGTCGAGCAATGAATTCTTAAACGCTGAAATAGGTGGTAATTGCGTTTCAAAAAGTTTTTCTTTGGAATCTATATAATCATAGCAAAAGACACCCTTTCGAGTCATAAGTTCGAAAGATCTCTTATTGCTTTGACAAAACTTAGCCAAAATTTTTAAATCATCCTCTGCAAGGGTTTTTGAAATATTGTCAATGCTCGAGGGGAGAAATCGAAACGAGTCTAAGAATCTCAACTCTAAAAGATCGTTATGTTCATTATTTATTGAATTTATTTGGATAAATTTTGAAATGGATATATATTTCTCTTTGTTTAGGGGTATAATTCTAATGTCCCCATTAGTATTACCCAACTCTTTTATAAATAAATGTGCATCATAGCCAGTTAAATTGTGGAAAAATATAGGCAAGAATGTTGGTACCTTATAATTTAAATTGCATGATGAATGCGCCGCGCCCCTAAATTTCCCGCTGATGTGGCAATGGTCTCGAACTTTATCTATCCCCAGAGGTCTGCTACAGATGTGACAATTGATAGCATCATTGAATGTGTGTTCATCCGTTGGCGTCATAGTCATAGGCGTATTTATTGTGAGGTAATCCCTATGTATGCGTTTCGATTCCTCAATTATAGAATTTACGAATACCCTAGCACAGTCGTCACCTGCAATTAAACAAAAAAAAAAATCAAATTCATAAATACAAAATTAAATATATAATGTTATTGGTTTTGAATTTTTCTTTTTTTACTATGGTATGCTTACCCGTGTATTTAAACAGTTTGTCAAAAGATGAGTCGAACGAGCATTTCAAGTAGTAAGAAACTGCTATGGGTATATGCTCTTTAATAGATGTTGTTGAGGAATTTCCTGGGTCTGGATGACAATTTTGGATGTTCATCAGCAAACATTCAAAGTCAGCATATATGGCAGAGGGAACTTCAATAGATCTTGAATGATGCTCGAATTTTAATATCTTAGAATCCTCTTTTGGCAGCTCAGTTACGATACCGTTGCACTCCTTTTGATGCTTTCGAAAAGCACTATCAGCATTAAACGTTAATAAACTTATGGAGTGATTTCCATGATTAACCTGCATACTTATCAACCTCAAAATGTTTTTAATCCATATAAAATGGTAATTCGATTCATCTTGGATAAGCAGTAAGTTGATATGATTATCCTTTACACCCCTTGTGATGTAATATGGGCCAACAACTTTATAGTCTTCACTCCCAATACTTTTTGGCTCGATTCCAAAAACGTTAACACTTATAGTGGGGTTAAGCGTTTCGAAGAGCGTTATATCTCTTAGCTTTAAGGGGAAAGCCAAATTGTAGAAATTGATTCGAACACCACTCGGTAAATTAATTATATCATCTGCGATATTTTCGATATTATAACTGTTGGTTCTTTGAACATTGGCATGGGTCGGATGGAGAGCAGAAATAATTGCCCATTTGAAGCAGTATTCATCATTGTTTTGGATATTTACACATGCCTTTTTAATTTCAATAGATTTTGGAAGTCTAATGTAGCTCGATCCTCTCAATGGCTTGTACTCATTGATGTTGACTTCGATTCGTTTGATGAAAAGAAGACTCCAACCAGAGTCCATGATCTCAAACTCTTCACTTTTGTTGTCAATGAATTCTACCATCTTCGTAAATATTTCCGAAATATCTTGGCTTTGTATAGCAATTTGCATCGGAGATTTAAACGATTTTGTGCTTATATCAGCATGCTCTTCTCCTCCAGTCGATGTTGAATATTTTACATATTCAGCAAAAAGCTCAATACTGAACTTAACACTGCCATTTCTTTGGAATGCTTCTTCAATGAGTTGCAACACATCAGTCTTACAACTATCCAAAAAATATTTAATGTTCAGTAGATCTTCCCTTTTGTTTTGCAATAGGAAGGTTTCTACCATACCTTTAAAACACTTCCGGATCTTCATGAAGGGGCTCATTGGTACTTTAACCATGTTTTTGTTTCTGTGGATTTCTGTTCTCTCATGGTGTATCCACTGTTTAGGCGAAAACTCTCCTGGACAGGTTCCGCATCTGCGTTTGTTTGATGAACAATGAGGAATATCATCATCGCCTTTCCGTTTGGTTGAGATAGACTGGTCACATACAGTTAAGGTTGCAATGCTCACATGAGCTACCTCTAAGGTTTTATGAGCACTTAGAATATGGCGATTCAATGCATCTTTTCGCGAAAATGTTTTCACACATTGGGGGCATTGAACTTTACTGGTACTGGTACCCTTATGAGCAGATTTTATATGCCTGCTTAAAGAACTTGCATGCGCGAATTTTTCAGCACAAACAACACAAACCAAATTTGCCATTTTTTTTTGTGTTTTTGTTTTTGTTTTGACAATTGAAGCACTTAGTTTTGTAGAATTCGGTTTTTTAGCAGGTAAACCTTTTGTTTTTAGGATCTGATAGTTACTGTTTTTTGTTTTATCGTTTCACCCTTTTTAAGCAAAGCTTCAAAAATTTAATGACATATGTTTATATTAATGACAAAAAATAAAAAAAAAACACTTCTTTTTTATGGATTTTAAGTTTAAACTTAAAGGAACTGCACTAGGCTTATAGCAAGAACAATTCAAAATTACTGAGATGTTCACTGATCACTTAATTGCTTGAGAGTAAGAAAAATTGTATTAGTAACACTTTTTTTTTGTTGTATTTATTGGTTTTAATTTATAAATGCAATAAGTTTAAATTTGGAAACACTTAAAAGAACTGTACTCGATGGCTCTATAACAAGAACTATTCAAAATTACTGTGATGTCCAGTATTAGAATTATTTGCTTGAGAGTTAGAAAATGATAAGAATTAGGTTCCTACTTTGATTGTTGCATTGTACCCAAAGCCAAAAAAATCAAAACCAACAAATGCATCATATGCATGCATGCTTATAGTAGTATAAATATCGGACTTGAGCAACAAAATGCTGCTCCTCCATACAAAGTATTTGCTCCGAACACCAAAATTGCTCTTCGAGGAGCAGAGTCAGTGGTTGAGTAGGATTCTAGGTAGAATTCATTGAGTGTCGTGTGCGAGGAAAAAAGGTGGATGAAATGGGAATGATTTATTTTCGAGTTGAAATAAAATGTGATAAGAAATTTGAGCTTGGTTAATCAATGAAAAAATGTAAGGAAAAAATATAAGCAAAAATGTGAGTAGTTGGTTTAAGGGCGTTCTAGAACAGTGGCTAAGTGGCTAACAGGTGTGCACAGGTGAGAACAGGTGTGCACAGGTGAGACAGGTGCGACAGGGGAGGACAGGTGAGACAGGTGCGACAGGTGAGACAGGTGTGCCAGGTGAGACAGGTGAGACAGGTGCGACAGGTGAGCCAGGTGCGACAGGTGAGACAGGTGAGAAAGGTGCGACAGGTGAGCTAGGTGAACAGGTGTGCCCAGGTGAGACACGTGCGACAGGTGAGGGTGAAAAAGGTAGGTCGATCGGTAAGTGGGTGGTGGCTAAGTGGGTGGTGGCTAAGTGTGCGGTGACAAGTGAGTGGTGGCTAATCGGGCGGTGGTTCAGTGTGATACGGATCATGCAGGTTTCTGACCTAGTTGGTGGTGTTGTAGGTAGGTGGCCTAGTTTTTTGGATCGCTTAGTGGGTGGTGGCTAAGTGGGTGGTGGCTAAGTGGGCGGTGTTTCAGTGCAAAAGGGATCGTAAAGGCTTGTAGCCTAGTTGGTGGATGGGTCAGTGGGTGGTGGCTGTTGTAGATAGATGGCCTAGTTGTTGGATCGGTAAGTGGGTGGTGGCTAAGTGGGGCGATGGCTCAGTATAATAGTGATCGTGTTAGTTGTGCTGCAGGTGTTAATAACACATACGTGTTGTTCGATACGTTGGGTTCTGTATCCATGATATTGTGTGCTAGCAAAAATATATATATGTATGTGATGGAAGCCCTTTAACGTCGTGTAACACATAATGTCTGATAGCATTTTAATAGTGATAAATAATTTATTTTTGGAAAAAAATTGATAACCGAGCAAGCCTAGCGATAATTTTATACGCATGAGTGTACAGGAATAAACATGCATTGACTATCCGGAAATATGCGACACATATCACTAGCATTCTAACAGTGATAATGCGTTTTTTTTTTTTTTTTCTTTTGTGTAAATTATGACGGTTATTTAATCAGAATGTGCAATGCATAGGTACCTACATTTAATATCATTTAATTCTAAGAAAAATTTGAAGAAAACTCCCCTTAGCTAAAGAAAGATAAAAGAATCACGTTCGTAAAAGTGAAAAAACAAAAATCAACCCAAGATTTTAAATAAGAAAGACTTTTTTTGTTTATTTTTTTTATTTAATATTTTTTTTATTTTGAGGTTTTATGTTTTATGTTTTAAACAATTCTGGTGACTACTTGGCTAAGTGGATTATATTCAATAATGCGATCATGCAGCATAAGACAGTAAGCTGAAGTGTTTAAAGGAATTTTCAGTGATGATCTCATTTCCAAGCGAATATCGATAGGTCCTGTTTTAAGGGATTCGTTCTGATGTCTGCAATCTATAACAAAAATTGGAGCGTGCGATTGATATTGATCACAAGAAAGAAGAGGCTCAGCCATTGTTTTGTTGTAGTAGGTTTTTTGAAAATCAGTATACATTTTGTATAGCCAACTATATCTGTTTCGATCGAAAGAAATGTTTAGGTCTTCCTGAGGGTATACATCTGAATTCAGATAAACTTTTATGTCTGTTATATGACAATGATTAAATGTGGTTATATCCTCCGTTAGTTTTTTATTTTTTTCAGTTTGTAGTGCAACAATAATGTATCGAGGTTTTTCAATTTGTGTTGTTGTTTTGATGTTCCAAATATTATGATCGGAGAATGACAACGTAGGATATTCATACAGATCCCAGTTGCGGAAAGCAATTTTAATGCATTTTCATCTATTCCGGCACGAGTAAGAATTAGATCATGTCGGGCGTTAGGTATAATTTTTTTGTAATCTTCAGCAAATCCCAAAAGCTTATTCAGTGGGATACAGTAGTTAAAGTTAAATGACTTTAAAGAAATACATGCCTCAGGAGACCACGAAGCATTTAAAAGCATATCGCTCTCGTTTTTAGTTAAGGAAAGGTAGTTTTTTATCGTTGAAGTAATTCCAACATTCCTATTACAGTCAATTTCTCTTCCATTCAATTCATAACGTATTTCATCAAAAAGAAAAGCCATTGAGTTGTTTACCAGTTTCGTACTCAGAATATCTTTTCCTTCCCGTTGTTTAAGTGATCCTTCAATGCATAAAAAACTTTCCGAAGGTAAAACATTAAGATTTTGATGTTGTATACAAATCTGAATGATGTCATTCCGTTCAAAATTGTTTTGATAAGGTGAGTAAGTGTGGTACTCATATTTAGAAATAGATTCATTGTACTCTGGATCTTGAAAAATGTTAAACATGATATTTCCTAGGTTTTTATTTTTTTTAAGATGAACCCCAATGATAGCAAAAAGTTTTTATTTTCTTTTGTGAGGTGATGTGTTGACGATGCTGAGGTCAAAACTTGATTAGGTAATAAATTTTTGATAACAGAGTTTATATAAGAATTTTGTGCGTGAGAAATTTGTTCATATATAATCATATTTCTGGCTTTAAATGTAATCGAACAGTTATTTTTTCTCCTCTAAAATTAATAATTCTACCGTCTTGATCAATGAACTTTAAACTTAACGATGTTATTCGTTTGACGTTCACAGGTAAATAAATAACATTTCTAGGAACCTCAATGATTTTATAGCCTGGGCTCACGTTTATAGAAAATTCATGTAAAATATGCGCTAACTGGTTATTAATATACGTTCCATCTATAATATTACACTCAACACGTATTGCATTAACTTTGTTTATGTCAACGTAAAGATCTGATTCGTGTAATATATTAGGCTCCAACAGTTTCTTACCGAATCCTAAAAGCGAACCAATAGAATTTTGTTTAGAGAAATCTATTGCTTCTGAACTATAAATTTCACATTTCAGAGTATTGCTGTTGGCTATGATTTTAATTTCACTTTTTCTATTTAAATTCTTTTTCTTTTTATTAATTTCACTAATTTTCTTTTGTATAATATTGTTTATGTCTCCAATCTCATATGAGCCAATAGGAAACGAAATAACATTTTCACCTACGTGAAACAAGTTATTTAAATCATCCACATTTGGTATAGAGTTATATGATAGAAAATCTATGAGGCCGCAGACATAGTTGGACCTTAATACAATTGGTGGGAAATATTCCGCTGTAAGAGATGAGTCGTTTCCGCTAAGAGTTAATGTTACTTTCACTTTATTCATTTTTATTTTTGAAAACCTTTTGAGATTGATCTAATAAATACTTTAAACATAAATGACCACATATAAATATATTAAAATTCTGTTCTTGAATATAATTATAATTTATCCGATTTCCTAGATATTTTATTATTTCAATTGGAGGTCTTAAATTACCAAAACTGTCAAAATACTTTACAAAATTGTTTTTATTTTTTATATATGCCACCCAATGTGTACCTCTACCAGATTCATCATCCAAATTGATAACGCCACACTCCTGGATAAATGACTTTGTTGGTAATGAGTTTCGCATAAAGACTCCTCTAAAGTGTGGTATATGCTTCACTGCAAACCGTTGTATGTCAAAGTTTGTTAAAGGTTGGTTGGGTAGCAGATCTATTAGTTTTTTGTATTGGTGTTGTTTATAAAAAGACCAAGCCCATTTTTATAGGGCTGTAAATATAAGCCGTTTCCTTTGATTTCAACGGCTTCCAAAGCCTTGTTGTGTCTAATGTTTTCTTCCAACTGTTTTTTAGCAGCGCTTGCAGCATTAAGGGTTTTTACAACACCAGCTGCTCCTCCCGTAAGAGTTCCTATAGCCGATAATCCTGCAAGAATAGGAGCTACAAATGGAAGAAAGCCCCCTGTTTTTAGAATTGGAATTATTCTTGGTGTTTTTATGTTACTTTTTTTCTTGTTTTTAATAACACTTTTGGCTGCCTTTAAAGCAATACTAGCAATAGATGTTGTACCACAACAGTTAATATTGCTTCTTATAGCATTTCGTGCTTCTTTTATAGCTTTCTAAAAACAAATTTTTGTTACAGATTTTCTTCTCACTAATTTTTTGTTTTGTTTTATTCTTTTTAACACCCATTCCCAATTTTGTCTTAGCTTTCATCATGTTGGTGACTAAAAGGCTGCTTAACTTTTCAGGAACTGATGAGTCCTTTGCTTTAAATCTTTTCCAAGCTTGTTCTGTCAGAATTTTATCTGCTACGTGACGATCCGATAGTGAACTACTTTTTGAATATGCTATATCATGCAGGCGGCACGCCTCATCCAGTTCATTAATGCCTTTATCTCCTCTACTTAAACGTTCTTGCAATTTTGTGCCAGGTCCACAGTAATTGTACGAAGGTAAATGTAGTTCAATTGGCAGTTTATCAATAATATTGTTTAAAAGTCCTCCTCCTTCAGAAGATTTTTTACAACTGATGGTTTTAATGTGATGCTCAATCATATTTATAAGATATTGTAATTTTTACCGCCTTCTTGGTTGAAGTTTCGAACATTTATGATTTCAAAAATATATAAACGAGTTGTTTTATTATAAAATAATTCAGTCATCAATATGAGGTTCATCAAACAGTCACAAGTCATTAAAGTACAAAACTTTGATTCCGATGTTAAAATTAAAAAAAAACATGGATCATTATTCCCAAACAGTATCCGTGGAATAATCGTTGGCCCTTCAAACTGTGGGAAAACAAATGTTATGCTTAGCATTCTTCTTGACACAAATGGGCTGAAGTTTGAAAATATTTACATATATTCCAAATCATTGCATCAACCGAAATATATGTATTTAAAAAAGGTTATTTCATCAGTAGAAGGAATGGAATATAATGAATTTTCAGATAATAGTGATATTATGCCACCAGCAGATGCTAAAAATAACTCAGTGTTTATTTTTGACGATGTTGCATGTCAGAAGCAAAACAACATAAGGGATTATTTTTGTATGGGTCGTCACAATGGTGTTGATAGTTTCTATTTATGCCAATCCTATACACATATTCCCAAGCATTTGATTCGAGATAATGCAAATTTTATTATACTTTTCAAACAAGATGAAATGAATTTAAAACATGTTCACAATGATCATATAAACTCAGATATGACGTTTAACCAATTTAAAGAGCTATGTTTTCATTGTTGGGTTGATAATTATGGTTTTCTAGTTATAGACAAGGAAAGTAGTATTAAAAATGGTCGATATAAAATTGGTTTCCATGAAATAATTTTACTATAAATACACACTTATACTTAAAAAGGAATCCATTCCAATATGAGCTCTGTTTGAGAAAACTTAAAATTTATCTTAATATACTAGGAAAGATAAACAAATCTAAAAAAATGAATGAAACTATCCTGAATGATCTAATAAAAACAAAAAACATTCTAAAACAAAAATATTTTCAATTAAAAACTGGTGAAATAACACGAGACACGGAGTTGGAAAACACTTTTAAACCTATTGTTGAACCATTAAAAAAGTTGGTTGAAAATGTTGAAAGGGAAAAAAAGCCAAAACCTAATGATGAAGAAATTGAAACAAAACCAATTAAACGTCGTAAACTTAATTTTAAATTATTTAATAAAGAAGAAGGATCGGAAGACAATGAAGTATTAGAATCACCAATCACTGAATTCCAGTTAGGTTGAACTACTTAGTGAACACCTTATATGGGCTACTACGGCATATTTGTAGCTCAGGCCTATAAGGAGCGGTTTATCCGGCTCCCTACCCTTGGAGTTATACGAAGGGTCTGGTCCTCCGGGTCGGGGGTTGTGCGTCGGGGTAACTTCCCTACCACGTAAAAAAAAAGTTGTTCCGAAACAACAACAAGCCTCGGATATGGATGATTTTAAAGTTGACGACCCCAGCAAACGAAACAAGGACAATGAATTTCGGATCTGCACGTGGAACGTCCTGTCCTTATACAGAACACGTGCAGCCGAACAATTAGTGGAGAACCTGGACAGGCTAAAGGCTGACGTAACAGCCATCCAGGAAGTGCGATGGGATGGAGAGGGCGTACGGAGACTGAAAACGTGTGACATCTACTACGGCGGGTGCTTGAAGGAACAGGGTCAGCGGCTCTTGGGTTGTGGTTTTGTGATAAGGGGAAGACTTAGGCAAGAAGTCTTGGGCTTCCGAAGTGTAAGCGAGCGCCTGGTCACAATCCGCATCAAAGGCAAATTTAAGAACATTTCGCTGATTTGTGTTCACGCCCCCCATGAAAGGAGAGAAGACTCAACCAAAGAAGCATTCTACGATCTCTTGGAGACAACGTATGATATGTGCCCGAAGTACGACGTGAAGATCATTCTTGGTGACTTCAACGCAAGATTCGGAAAGGAGGGCATCTTTGGTTCGATAGTCGGAGGACACAGCCTACACGACGAAACTTCCGGCAACGGACACAGGCTGGCAGACTTTGCGGCGGGGCGAAATGTCATCATCTCAAGCACCTACTTCCCACACCTCAATATACACAAGGGGACTTGGCGGTCGCGTGATCAAGTAACCGTCAACCAAATCGACCACGTTGCGATAGACGCGAGACATGCTTCCAGTATCTTGGACGTCCGAACGTTCCGAGGGGCCAACATTGACTCGGATCACTACCTGGTGGTAGCTAGACTACGTATGCGGATATCCATGACGCGACAACGCAGAGCAGATGCTGTGAAAAGATTCGATGTCGAGAAGCTTAAATCGCAAGAGACTGCCAGAACTTTTGCAGACCACGTAACTCTTAATCTCTCAGGAGGTCCGCTACCAGCATCAAGTGCAGAGGACCAGTGGGAACACTGTCAACAAGCCATTAGAAGTGCCGCCTCTGATGTGCTGGGTTTCACTAGGCGAATACAACGAAACCCCTGGTTCGATGAGGAGTGCCGGCTAGCGCATGCAGCTAAGGACGAGGCCTACCAGGCAATGCTGCAGACTCGAACAAGAGCTGCTGAGAGAGTGGCCCGGGAGCTCTACGGGCTGAAACGAAAAGAGGAACGCCGACTTCTCAGGAGGAAAAAGAGAGAGCACGAGAAGCGGGCGGTAGAGTCTATTGAGGGTTGTAGCGGTAGGGGAGATGTTCGAAAATTTTATCAGAGGGTGAAGCGATCCACCCAAGGATTCAAGGCTAGAACGGAAGCCTGCCGAGATGAGAGTGGGAATATGGTAGTAGACACACAGTCAGTGCTGAGGATCTGGAAAGAACACTTCTCTAGACTGCTTAATGGCGAAGACAGCCAAGATGCCGCTAATAGGCAGAACGCTCCATTCAACTTGGACGATGATGGCCAAGAGTTCCGTCCACCCGACCTAACCGAAGTTCGGCTGGCGATATCCAAACTTAAGTCGTACAAGGCTGCAGGTGCGGATGGCTTACAAGCCGAACTATTTAAATCAGCGGGAGATGAATTGGCTAGGAGCATTCACCAGCTCATCTGCAAAATTTGGTCGGAGGAAAGTATGCCCGATGAATGGAACCTCGGTATAGTGTGCCCCATCCATAAAAAGGGAGATGTTCTGAAATGTACCAACTACAGAGGAATTAGTCTCCTAAACGTCGCTTATAAAATCTTGTCGGCCATCCTGTGTGACCGCTTAAAACCTTTTGTCAACGATCTGATCGGCCCTTATCAGTGCGGTTTTAGGCCAGGCAAGTCAACCGTCGATCAAATGTTCACACTCCGACAGATTTTAGAAAAATCCCGGGAATTCCAGATCGAAACACACCACCTTTTTATCGATTTTAAAGTCGCGTATGATAGCGTGAAAAGGGACGAATTATACAGAGCCATGTCGAGTCTCGGCATCCCTGCCAAACTCGTCCGCTTGTGCAGGATGACGATGGAGAAATCTCGCTGCTCCGTCAAAATTGGTAAGAACACCACCGATTCCTTTGATGTTGAGAAAGGATTGAGGCAAGGCGACGCGTTATCATGCAACCTATTCAACATCGTTCTTGAAGCCATTGTACGCAACGCACATGTCAACACCAGCGGTACAATCTATCAAAAGTCCGTTCAATTGCTTGCATATGCGGATGACATAGACATTGTCGGCAGAACGAAGCGAGCTGTGGCAGGGGCATTTGCGAGCATTGAATCGGAGGCGGCTAGAATGGGATTGGCGGTTAATGAGGACAAGACGAAGTATATGCTGTCATCGAGAGAGGAATCTCAACATCGTCGACTCGGGCAAAATATCACCATGGACAGATATAACTTCGAAGTTGTCAAGGACTTTGTCTACCTGGGCTCCACTATTACATCGCAGAATGACATCAGTGCAGAGATCAAGCGAAGAATTACTCTTGCCAACCGCTGTTTCTTCGGTCTAAGAAGGCATTTAAGTAGTAAGGCCCTCTCTCAGAGAACCAAGGAGACTTTATACAAAACCCTAATCATCCCGGTCCTGCTTTATGGGTCAGAAGCATGGACACTGAAAGATTCGGATAAAAATCTGCTAGGGTGCTTTGAGAGGAAGATTCTTCGTGTGATTTTCGGTCCGGTGTGTATCGAAGGAGTATGGAGGAGAAGATTCAACGACGAGCTATACGGGCTATACAGCGACGTTGACCTGGTCAAAAAGCTGAAAATACAGCGGCTTAGATGGCTGGGGCACGTGGAGCGTATGGACAGCAACGCACCTGCCCGACGAGTCTTCGAATCCAACCCCGATGGGGTACGCAGCAGAGGAAGAACCCGTAACAGGTGGCGCAATCAAGTGAATGACGACATCAAAGCACTCGGTGTGCGCAACTGGAAGCGGCTAGCTAGGGACAGAGCTGGCTGGAGGGGCTTGTTAGTTGAGGCCGAAGCCCATCCTGGGCTGTGAGCGCCATCAAAAGTAAAGTAAGTAAGTAATCACTGAATTAGATAGTGGAGATAATGAGATGTTGTTTAGTACTCCAATCAATTTCAATACATCCGATGTATCTTCAACTTTCACTAAAAAATTATTATCTGAATCAAATCGCGATACAGTCTATGGCCCGTATTATGATGCTAATACACAAGCAACGAAAATTGGTAAATCTAAATTTTGGATGGATGATGATGTTATTAAAATTGATGATGAAAAATTTACTCGAACTCCGGGTCTCATTGAGCTGATTCTAAAGAAAAAACCTCGAAAGCACATATATACAAATGATGATTTAAAGCACTATCAGAAAATTTTACAAAAGACTAGTGCCCATATGCGAAATCATGATGATACTTTTAGGATCAACAGTAATAGGGGTGTCAAGTATACGCAAATAATAAAGAATCTTGTTTCAGGATTTAATAACAAAAATAAAAAAACCGGGGAATCTTATTCTGAAATGAAGTACACAAACAAAAATAATGAATACGTTTACTGGAATGATCCTAATGAGCTCGTTAATAGACTTAAACTTTTAATAGCATCCAAAAACGCTGGTAATAACAACCATCAAAATGAAATCAGCTCTATAATTGAGGAATTAAAGGAATCAAACATCATATATTAATATCACTCAAACCTAAAATGTATTCAAACTAAAAATGATCGTTGACAAGTTCGGAAGAAACTCCAAGACACTTTTAAAAAGTAAAGGTCCGACAGGTCCTCCAGGGTTAGGTTTTAAACTCCTTCCATCTGGTGATTTTAATATGGAAAATAAACGCTTAAGCAATGTTGGTAGACCTGAGGAACCACACCAAGCAACCTCTAAAGAATACGTTGATGATCAAATAAACAATATTATCGAAATCAGTGATCCTAAAAACTATATAGATGCTATCGTAAAAAAGTATCTTGATGAGCACATCAAAAGCAAAATTGTGGAGTTAATAGAAGAGAGAAAAATATTTTCGACACAACTATCACTATACAAAACTCACTCCCCAGTTGTAACTGATAAGAATAGTTTTTAGTTGAGTGTACTTATATATATATATTTTAAGAATGTATGCGTAAGAAAAAAATATTTAATTTTTACTTTAATTCCTCTTTCAAAAAATTATATAGTTAGTATGCATTCAATACCCTCATCATCATCATCATCCTGAAACAATGGACGTCGATCTATTAATTAAAAATATTACAGATTTTCTAAAGACATATAAACATGAATTACTAGAGGAACATTACCATGAATTTTTAAATTGTATAAGACTACTTAAACAACTTCAAAACTCTATTTACTCTGAATCGATACATGGACTTCATTACTCTAGCTGTTGTTGGTCATTGGATGAGTGTAAAGTGGGGCCAGATACTTGTGTATGCTTTATCATAGAGAAACGTTTATTAAGAATGAAGAAACTAATGCTGTTATACAAAAGATTCAAATAAATCAAAATTTAAATTATAAAAATACTTCTTTTCATTTTCTTAAATTCATTCTTTACTAATATGAGTAAGCGAATGGTTGTTGAAGAATTACACAAGCCTGCACGTAGAAATTTTAAACGTCGCCGTGTTATCATTAAAGGCTTTGATGATTTATGGCAAGCGGACTTGGTTGAAATGATACCATATAGTAATCAGAACAAAGGATTTAACTATTTATTGACGGTCATCGATACTTTTTCTAAATTCGCTTGGGCTATTCCTATCAAAACCAAAACTGGTATCGCTGTAACCAAAGCAATGGAAAAGATATTTATTCAATCTTCTAGGATCCCAAAAAATTTGCAAACAGATGATGGAAAAGAATTTTTTAATAAAAATTTCAGAATCTTAATAGACAAATATAAAATAAACCATTACTCAACATTTAGTTCATTAAAAGCTTCTATTGTTGAAAGATTTAATAGAACTCTTAAAGAAAAAATGTGGAAAGAATTTAGTTTCAATGGCAGCTATAAGTGGATAAATATTTACAGAAAATTACTGCATGATTATAATCATTCTTTCCGCAGAACTATAAATTGTCAACCTGCTAGTGTTAATAAAAAAAATTCTAAATTATTACTTACAGTTTTTAAAAATCATAAGAAAAATGTAGATAAACGTCAATTTAATGTTGGTGATAGTGTAAGAATTAGCAAGTATAAGCATGCATTCGAGAAAGGTTATACACCCAACTGGACTACGGAAGTATTTAGAATAAGAACCGTCAAAAGAACAAGACCCATTACATATCTTCTCGAAGACTATAAAGGTGAAGCAGTAAAAGGCGGGTTTTATAAAGAAGAACTTATGAAATCCAACTGTCCAGATATATATCTTGTGGAAAAAGTTATAAAAACAAGAGGAAATGAAGTTTTTGTAAAATGGTTGGGCTTCCCAACAGAACAAAACTCATGGATTGATAAAAACAAACTGTTGTAATATAAAAAAGAAAAAATATTAAAATTTATTGACCACATATTTTGTTTGTGTTTTATTTAATATATGATTGTATTTGTACATGAATGATTAAAATTAATTATTTAAGTTTTAAAAATTTTAGTTCGTATGATGATCCTAATGGTCTTGTGATTTGGAAAGCATAACCACCTTTGGCCATATAAAGCAAGGTGTTCGATGATAGGGAAGAATATCTACCTGGTAAAAACACCTGTAAATATTAATACAAATTAAAATACAATATATCAAATTAATGTTTTTTATCTTACCGTGTATTCCCCCAGATCCGCTACAACTCGATCCCCCCATTTTGTTGTAACCATTCGAATATGGTAAATGTTATAATTTAATCCGATCGTGAGATCGGATAACTTCCGTGTAGGTTTGAAACCGCTATCATTTAACGAATTTGCTTCTCGAACTGCAAAGTCTTCCACAGTGAAAACTGAATAATCCGGTTCTGAGAAATTCATAATGTCGACAATCTTCGTCACTTGTTTAAAATAAACTATTCCTATCCTTAACAAATGCTTACGTTTTATAGTTCTGTTTCATCCCCACCCGACTCATAGTTTAGTACCTATGTATTTTTTTTTTGTATCATCGAATAGTTTTTTCTATTTTTAGAAAACTATTCGATCATTTACCATTTTTTTTTCATCTGTATCAGTATTTTTTCCTTATTTGGTAAAAACCAACTAACCCTCCCACTTTCTGTTATCTTTTAATACACGCGGATATGACTTGTCACTTCCACACTCGTTAAATATTTTTTTTCAATCCTTACATCTTTCTTGTATATAGTTTGGGTTCATATGTATATATTGCATTCCGTGGATTTCCTTTTTTTTGGTAGAACGCAATAATCTAAGTAATTAATAAAAATATATATAAGTAATTAAATAAAATATGCATATTATGTTATATCCATTTCGTATGATTTTCCTTTTATCGTTTGATAGGCATGCATACATTTGATGCATTTGGTGGTTTTCCTTTTTTTGGCTTTGGGTAAAATGCAACAATCTAAGTAGACACCTAATTCTTATCATTTTCTAACTCTCAAGCAAATAATTCTAACACTGGACATCACAGTAATTTTGAATAGTTCTTGTTATAGAGCCATCGAGTACAGTTCTTTTAAGTGTTTCCAAGTTTAAACTTATTGCATTTATAAATTAAAACCAATAAATACAACAACAAAAAAAAAAGAACAGAAAATGGATATTGTAAACGAAGAAGAATACCATAGAAGATTCCAGGGTATTGAGGAGCCTGATTTTTACTGTCCAAATCCCAACCAGGAAAGATTGGAGTACGGACCAACTCAAAGATACCGAGAAGCATTTTTGGACCCATTCAATGGGGTTGCTACCATAAGGGAATTGGATAACGAATACGGACCAAACTATTTTGATATTGAAGAACTCTATGATGATGACGACTACATGACAAGTACGCTTCTGCAAAAAGTAATTCTTGCAAAGTTTCGTCCAAAAAGGATAAAAATACCAGATCCTTTATTGGATGCAAAGCGGGTGCCAGCCGGAAAGTATTTTAAAGGAGAGAAAAGTCCTAGGATATAATAAATACAAAAAAATTATAATAACAAACAAAGAAAAAATAAATATACATTTGTAAAAAAAAAAAAATATCAATCTTTTATTTCTTTTGTTTTAATTTTTACATTTCTTATATTTTACAGTAATTTTAGAAAACTATTCGATCATTTACCCTCTTTTTTCATCTGTATGAGAATTTTTCCCTTGTTTGGTAAAAACCAACTAACCCTTCCACTTTCTGATATCTTTTAATACACGCGGATATGAGTTGTCACTTCCACACTCGTTAAATATTTCTTTTCAATCCTTACATCTTTCTTGTTTATAGTTTGGGTTCATATGTTTATGTTGCATTCCGTGGATTTCCTTTTTTTTGGGTAGAACGCAATAATCTAAGTAATTGATAAATATGCATATGTTATGTCCATTTCGTATGGTTTTCCTTTTATTATTTGATAAGCATGCATGCATATGATGCATTTGTTGGTTTTGATTTTTTTGGCTTTGGGTACAATGCAACAATCAAAGTAGGAACCTAATTCTTATCATTTTCTAACTCTCAAGCAAATAATTCTAATACTGGACATAACAGTAATTTTGAATAGTTCTTGTTATAGAGCCATCGAGTACAGTTCTTTTAAGTGTTTCCAAATTTAAACTTATTGCATTTATAAATTAAAACCAATAAATACAACAAAAAAAAGTGTTACTAGTACAATTTTTCTTACTCTCAAGCAATTAAGTGATCAGTGAACATCTCAGTAATTTTGAATTGTTCTTGCTATAAGCCTAGTGCAGTTCCTTTAAGTTTAAACTTAAAATCCATAAAAAAGAAGTGTTTTTTTTTATTTTTTGTCATTAATATAAACATATGTCATTAAATTTTTGAAGCTTTGCTTAAAAAGGGTGAAACGATAAAACAAAAAACAGTAACTATCAGATCCTAAAAACAAAAGGTTTACCTGCTAAAAAACCGAATTCTACAAAACTAAGTGCTTCAATTGTCAAAACAAAAACAAAAACACAAAAAAAAATGGCAAATTTGGTTTGTGTTGTTTGTGCTGAAAAATTCGCGCATGCAAGTTCTTTAAGCAGGCATATAAAATCTGCTCATAAGGGTACCAGTACCAGTAAAGTTCAATGCCCCCAATGTGTGAAAACATTTTCGCGAAAAGATGCATTGAATCGCCATATTCTAAGTGCTCATAAAACCTTAGAGGTAGCTCATGTGAGCAATGCAACCTTAACTGTAAGTGACCAGTCTATCTCAACCAAACGGAAAGGCGATGATGATATTCCTCATTGTTCATCAAACAAACGCAGATGCGGAACCTGTCCAGGAGAGTTTTCGCCTAAACAGTGGATACACCATGAGAGAACAGAAATCCACAGAAACAAAAACATGATTAAAGTACCAATGAGCCCCTTTATGAAGATCCGGAAGTGTTTTAAAGGTATGGTAGAAACCTTCCTATTGCAAAACAAAAGGGAAGATCTACTGAACATTAAATATTTTTTGGATAGTTGTAAGACTGATGTGTTGCAACTCATTGAAGAAGCATTCCAAAGAAATGGCAGTGTTAAGTTCAGTATTGAGCTTTTTGCTGAATACGTAAAATATTCAACATCGACTGGAGGAGAAGAGCATGCTGATATAAGCACAAAATCGTTTAAATCTCCGATGCAAATTGCTCTACAAAGCCAAGATATTTCGGAAATATTTACGAAGATGGTAGAATGCATTGACAACAAAAGTGAAGAGTTTGAGATCATGGACTCTGGTTGGAGTCTTCTTTTCATCAAACGAATCGAAGTCAACATCAATGAGTACAAGCCATTGAGAGGATCGAGCTACATTAGACTTCCAAAATCTATTGAAATTAAAAAGGCATGTGTAAATATCCAAAACAATGATAAATACTGCTTCAAATGGGCAATTATTTCTGCTCTCCATCCGACCCATGCCAATGTCCAAAGAACCAACAGTTATAATATCGAAAATATCGCAGATGATATAATTAATTTACCGAGTGGTGTTCGAATCAATTTCTACAATTTGGCTTTCCCCTTAAAGCTAAGAGATATAACGCTCTTCGAAACGCTTAACCCCACTATAAGTGTTTTTGGAATCGAGCCAAAAAGTATTGGGAGTGAAGACTATAAAGTTGTTGGCCCATATTACATCACAAGGGGTGTAAAGGATAATCATATCAACTTACTGCTTATCCAAGATGAATCGAATAACCATTTTATATGGATTAAAAACATTTCAAGGTTGATAAGTATGCAGGTTAATCATGGAAATCACTCCATAAGTATGTGCAATGCATGTTTATTAACGTTTAATGCTGATAGTGCTTTTCGAAAGCATCAAAAGGAGTGCAACGGTATCGTAACTGAGCTGCCAAAAGAGGATTCTAAGATATTAAAATTCGAGCATCATTCAAGATCTATTGAAGTTCCCTTTGCCATATATGCTGACTTTGAATGTATGCTGATGAACATCCAAAATTGTCATCCAGACCCAGGAAATTCCTCAACAACATCTATTAAAGAGCATATACCCATAGCAGTTTCTTACTACTTGAAATGCTCGTTCGACTCATCTTTGGACAAACTGTTTAAATACACGGGTAAGCATACCATAGTAAAAAAAGAAAAATTCAAAACCAGAAACATTATATATTTAATTTTGTATTCATAAATTTGATTTTTTTTTTTTTGTTTAATTGCAGGTGACGACTGTGCTAGGGTATTCGTAAATTCTATAATTGAGGAATCGAAACGCATACATAGGGATTACCTCACAATAAATACGCCTATGACTACGACGCCAGCGGATGAACACACATTCAATGATGCTATCAATTGTCACATCTGTAGCAGACCTCTGGGGATAGATAAAGTTCGAGACCATTGCCACATCAGCGGGAAATTTAGGGGCGCGGCGCATTCATCATGCAATTTAAATTATAAGGTACCAACATTCTTGCCTATATTTTTCCACAATTTAACTGGCTATGATGCACATTTATTTATAAAAGAGTTGGGTAATACTAATGGGGACATTAGAATTATACCCCTAAACAAAGAGAAATATATATCCATTTCAAAATTTATCCAAATAAATTCAATAAATAATGAACATAACGATCTTCTAGAGTTGAGATTCTTAGACTCGTTTCGATTTCTCCCCTCGAGCATTGACAATATTTCAAAAACCCTTGCAGAGGATGATTTCAAAATGTTGGCTAAGTTTTGTCAAAGCAATAAGAGATCTTTCGAACTTATGACTCGAAAGGGTGTCTTTTGCTATGATTATATAGATTCCAAAGAAAAACTTTTTGAAACGCAAATACCACCTATTTCAGCGTTTAAGAATTCATTGCTCGACCTAGATTGTAGCGAAGATGATTATGAGCATGCTAAAAATGTTTGGAATAATTTCAATTGTTCTACATTAGCTCAATATCTTGAACATTATTTAATAACGGATGTTATAATTCTATCCGATATATTTGAAAAATTCCGTAAGGATTCAAGGCAAACGTATGGTCTAGATCCATGTCATTATTTCACGTTGCCTGGTTTTTCATGGAGCGCTATGCTTAAGCACACAAATGTGAAATTAGAGCTCCTTACGGATATTAATATGTACAATTTTTTTAGCAAGGGTATAAGAGGAGGATTGACCCAGTGCAGTTTACGGCACTGTAAGGCTAATAATAAATATATGGAAGAATATGATGAAAGTAAGCCTGAAGAATACTTAATCTACTTAGATGCTAATAACCTTTACGGTTGGGCTATGTCCGATTACCTTCCACATTCAGGCTTTGAATGGATTGATCCTCCAACAGATTTGTCTTTCATAAAAGAATGGTTGCTAGCAGATAAACATGTTGGATACATTTTAGAAGTTGATTTAGAATATCCGCAATATATTCATGATCACCATAACGATCTTCCATTCTGTCCGACTAGTATTTCCCTTAACAATAAACCAAAAAAATTGATTGCAGACTTGCGGGACAAGTTGAATTACACTGTACATTATAAAACATTAATTCAGTGTATTGATAATGGATTGATTTTGAAAAAAATACATCGTGTAATCAAATTTAAACAATTTCCATGGTTAAAAAAATATATAGATCTCAATAATAAACTGAGAACAGAAGCGACAAACAAGTTTGAAAAAGACCTGCGCAAACTTTGTAATAACGCTGTATTTGGGAAAACCATGGAGAATGTTGATAAAAGAAAAGATGTGCGAATTGTTTTATCACCAGACAATTCTAGTAATGGTAGACAGCTTGGTGCTCGTGCACTTATAGCGAAACCAAATTTTCATAGCATTTTAGAGTTTGGTGACAACATGGCTGCTATTCAAATGAACAGAACATCTACACTTTACAACAAGCCCATATACTTAGGGTTTTCTGTTTTAGAGATCTCTAAGTATAAGATGTATGATTTTCATTATGCGTATATGAAGCCTAAATTTTCGGACAAAAACCTAAGGCTAGCGTATATGGACACCGATTCATTCGTATATCAAATCAATACTCATGATTTTTATAATGACATACAAGACGACATTAAAGATAAATTTGACACCTCTGATTACCCTCCTAATAATCCCTTTGGTATTGCCCAACAAAATATGAAAAAACTGGGTTACATGAAAGACGAAAATTGTGGAAAAATAATGACAGAATTTATTGGACTAAGAGCCAAAATATATAGCATAAATGTTCAAAATTCCGGAGTTATTAAAAAAGCAAAAGGTGTTAAAGGCTCTGCTGTAAGGAAATTAACTTTGAGTAATTACAGAGAGTGTTTACTACAAAAGAAAGATTTTTACTGCACAATGATAAATTTCCGTTCCAAGCAACATGTCATATACACCCAAACAATTAATAAAAAAAGTCTAAGTTGTGAAGATGACAAGAGATATGTGTGTGAAAATAATATAAATACATTTGCTTGGGGTCATTATAATATAAATTATTAATATATTTTAAATTGATCATTTATGCTACACATGAGTAACTATGTAAAAATTACTAGGTATATTGTGATACTAAAATATAAGAAACAAATAATTTATTGTAATAAACAAAAAAAAAAAAACAAGAAAACAAAATGATTATCTGTATTACATGTAAAGAGCAATATACAACTACAAAATAGTCTTAAGAACAAATAAACAATACAATGAGAAAATATTAAATAAAAAAAATAAACAAAAAAAGTCTTTCTTATTTAAAATCTTGGGTTGATTTTTGTTTTTTCACTTTTACGAACGTGATTCTTTTATCTTTCTTTAGCTAAGGGGAGTTTTCTTCAAATTTTTCTTAGAATTAAATGATATTAAATGTAGGTACCTATGCATTGCACATTCTGATTAAATAACCGTCATAATTTACACAAAAGAAAAAAAAAAAAAAAACGCATTATCACTGTTAGAATGCTAGTGATATGTGTCGCATATTTCCGGATAGTCAATGCATGTTTATTCCTGTACACTCATGCGTATAAAATTATCGCTAGGCTTGCTCGGTTATCAATTTTTTTCCAAAAATAAATTATTTATCACTATTAAAATGCTATCAGACATTATGTGTTACACGACGTTAAAGGGCTTCCATCACATACATATATATATTTTTGCTAGCACACAATATCATGGATACAGAACCCAACGTATCGAACAACACGTATGTGTTATTAACACCTGCAGCACAACTAACACGATCACTATTACACTGAGCCATCGCCCCACTTAGCCACCACCCACTTACCGATCCAACAACTAGGCCATCTATCTACAACAGCCACCACCCACTGACCCATCCACCAACTAGGCTACAAGCCTTTACGATCCCTTTTGCACTGAAACACCGCCCACTTAGCCACCACCCACTTAGCCACCACCCACTAAGCGATCCAAAAAAATAGGCCACCTACCTACAATACCACCAACTAGGTCAGAAACCTGCATGATCCGTATCACACTGAACCACCGCCCGATTAGCCACCACTCACTTGTCACCGCACACTTAGCCACCACCCACTTAGCCACCACCCACTTACCGATCGACCTACCTTTTTCACCCTCACCTGCCGCACGTGTCTCACCTGCCTCACCTGGGCACACCTGTTCACCTGGCTCACCTGTCGCACCTTTCTCACCTGTCTCACCTGTCGCACCTGGCTCACCTGTCGCACCTGTCTCACCTGTCTCACCTGGCACACCTGTCTCACCTGTCGCACCTGTCTCACCTGTCCTCGCCTGTCGCACCTGTCTCACCTGTGCACACCTGTTCTCACCTGTGCACACCTGTTAGCCACTTAGCCACTGTTCTAGAACGCCCTTAAACCAACTACTAATGTGTTGTGAGAATACTATTATTGGGACTGTAAAAATATACTTTTCGGGTTTAGATATAGGGATGAGGAAATTGTGTGTATGTTAAATACAACAACTATACAGTAGTATAAATATCGGACTTGAGCAGCGGAGCATTTGGGTATATGTATTTAGTTGTTGTAAATATACAATTTTGGGATGACCTTAGTTTTCGTGAGTGTAATTGGGGGCTAAAGATGTGCAGAGATATTTGTATGTTTTTTGCTTGAAGGTTGACGTAGTGGAAGTATAGTATATGCTAGAAAAAGGGAATTCTTCGGTTTGTAGGTAGATTTGAAGTGGCTATATATGGTAGTGGAATCATATGATGTGATAATATGTGAGTTCATTGACTTTGAGATGCATTGGTAGGTTTAAAGAAAACAAATTTGGAAGATAGAAAGCAAACAAATATTTTATGATTGTTGTTATAATAATTGTGATTTATTAATCCATGAATTGTTAGCCGGTGGGAAGCCAAGCCATTTAACATATACATTATCCCCCTTACTTTTAATTACTTTTTCAACGAGATAAATATTGGGGTATTTAGTCTTTTGTAATTCTTTTTCATAAAAACATCCGCTGATAGGTTGACCTTTAAAATCTTCAAGGAGATATGTTGCTGGATTTGTTAGGTTTATTTTTCTTATCTTAAAAATTTCCGTTGTCCAATTTGGTGTGTAGCCTTTCTCGAAAACGTGTTTGAACTTGCTTATTCTAACATTGTCGTCAACTCGAAATTTACCCTGTGGAGCGATTTTAATTCTGTTATAAGCATTAGATAAGAGTTTCTTAGAGTTTTCCTGTTTCACATCGATTGGGCACATTTTATTTCTTATCTTAAAAATGTCCGTTGTTCAATTAAATGTGTAGCCCTTCCCGAAAACGTGTTTGAACTTGCATTTAAGTTTCTTATTGATTCAAATGATAGTTTTCAATTTTAATACACTTAATCTTTTGTTGAATATGCTTATTCGAATATAAGTTCACATGCGTATACAGGTACCTACACATACAGTAAAATATAGATTCTTTTTAGTAAAAATAGCTGTTTCAGTTTAGAATGCATCTCATACCGTCAACGATGAATCTCAGAGAAGAACTTTTAAAAGTGGAAGAAGAGGTTTTGTTCAAACCTTGTATGAAGTTGATTGAATTAAATCAAAATGAAAAATATCCTATTGACAAGCTGAGGCGGTGTGTAACAAAATTTGGTGAACAAATTGTTGCTGATCTGGGGCAATTTCAAGTATGTAATTTTATATTTTATTTTTAAATATCATACAACATAACTACAAAAGATTTTTTTTCCTCCAGATTTTCTTGCCAATTCGCTACAACAAAATGTCAGATGCCGTCATAGCTGAAATAAATCAAGGATCATTTGATCTAACTTATTTGCGTCCATTAGAGCGAACTTCTTACATAAAAATTGAAGAACAATAATTGTTATAAATTAAATAAATTATATTTTTATATATACATGTACAATGTACATACATACGTATTTTATGTTTTCTTTTAACCTCTTTTTTTATTTTTGTTAATATGTGTTTGTCTTTGTTGTAAGTATAGAAAGCAATTGGAAAATGTTTTCCTTGATAAGAATGGATTTTGAGTTTTTTATTTGATTTAGATAACTGAAAGTCATAAAGTGTACATTTTTATGAGTTGATATATACTAGCAGTAAATATTGACGCTCTCGTTATTAAAGCGGGGTATGTGCTAATCATTGAAAAGTACGGGACTTGTTGAGTTGTTGTCCCGTTGAAAATATTCTTATTCTTAAAGAAATCCTCGCATAGTAAGTTCGTTTATTCAGCTCTGCTCTAATTGAATCCTAATTTATTTAACAAAATGGAAAGTATTAATTTCAAACCAAATTCTCAGTGGATGCTGGTGAATGTGGTATCTCAGGTGAGAATACCATTACGCAAAGGGAGAATGGAAGTGGGGAATGGCGGTTCTTTATCCAACAACATCGTGATACCCACGGACATAGTTTCAGCAAGGCATGCGGTGCTGTATATATCCCCCGAGGATGACCGGGTATATGTTGACAACTTACCGAGCAGCAGTGGAACGTTCATCAACTCAGTACCTTTATCTTGCAGACGACACCAAATTGAATTTGGAGATTCAATAAGCTTCGGAGTAGACATAGAAGATTTCAATCTATTCTTATGCCCCTCGTATATATTAAAAAATTGAACGTTGGGGCATACACAAATTTCCTCGCGTGCAAGTACGCCTGAATATATACCTTATACAAAAAAAAGAAAATGTTTCTAAATAAATACTAATATAATAAAATATTCGATATCAAGAGTTTTTTATTTGCGTTTTCATACTTTTTGAAAATTTAATCAACTGCAAGTCATTCAAACATATAAGATTTATAGACTAGCGGGAAAATTAAGTATTTTACTATACTTGGGGATCCGATTACCAACACAGTTTTCCTTGATGAGATTAGGTTTTGAATTTTTAATTTGACTTAGATAACTGAAAGTCATAAATTATGCGTTTTTATGCGTTGACATATACGGATCAGAAAATGTTGACGCTATCGTTATTAAATCAGTGTTTTGATCATCATTGAAAACTATAAAATGTATGAGCAAGCTGAGATTTGAGTTGAAGTTTTTTTAAAATATTCTTATTCTTAAAGAATTCCTCGCGTAGTAACGATCGTGTGCTTAGCTCTGCTTTTAATTTTTTAAAATAAAAATACCCACTCAATATTAAAAATGAAATCCTTTTTATGTGAAATTTGCGGTTTTGTATTCGGAAGAAGTTTCAATTTACGTAGGCATTTGAAGAACGTTCATGCCATTTCGGTTAAAAAACCAGTCATACAAAATGACTTTTGCGATTTATGTGAAAAACCTGTTGTTTTGGGGCAGTGGTGTGATCATATTAAATCACATTCTCACTCTTTGTTGGCTAATGAACTTTCCATCAACATAGAGTGTAATGAACAAGCTGCCCAAAAATATTGTCAAATATGTGAAAAAGGTGTGCACGTGGACCAGTGGAATGATCATATTGAAACCAACTTACATGCTAAGTTGGTTCAAGAACTTTCCAATATTGATTATTCAGAGCAAGCTGGTCCCGCGAAAAAAAGGTGCGACATATGTGAAAAAGATTTTATCCTTTGTCAGTGGGATAGCCATCTGCAAGACAAAAATCATTTATGTATAATCGATAGTGTATTTAATGACGATAATTTAAAAACAATACGTTGTGATGTGTGTGAGTGCAACTATAAGGAAGGTTATTATAGCAGCCACTGCCTTCAAATGGAACATAAAAATATTGCTGCTGAATTTCTATCTGATGAATTCATGGTGCTGAGGAGCTGCTTCAGAGGAAGAGTAGAAATTCTTATTTATAAAAACAAGACCGAAGCAAATCTAGATGTCACTGAGTTTCTGAATCATTCAAAGGAAGCAATTTTGATGAGATTGGATGAGCACTTGCAAAAATTGCAGTGTATTAAATTCAACCTGGAGCTGTTTGCGGAATACGTTAAATTCACGTCGGAGGATGAAATGGAGCTAAGCCTTAAAAGTTTTAACACCAAAATGGTAATTGCTCTTATAAGCAGTGATCTGATTTCTTCATATGCAAATATGATAGATGAAATCAATACCAAAATGCAGGAATTTCAGGAAAAGGATAGTGGTTGGGCCTTACTGCGGATATGCCATATTGAGATCAACATTAATCAATATACACCAATCAAAGGTTCAAGGCATATCCCGTTACCGAGTTTCCTTCTCAAAAAAAGAGCGTGTATAAACGTGCACAATACAGATGTGTATTGCTTCAAATGGGCAATCATCACTGCTCTATTCAGTAAAGGAAAAAGCCACACTCATAAACCTGAAACATATAAGATCAGAAATATTAGTTCCAGAACGATTTATAAAAACAATGTTAGAATCGATTTTGATGACCTGCAATTTCCTTTAAGGCTTAGCGATATTTCAAAGTTTGAAAGACTAAATCCGGATCTAAGCATCAATGTTTTTGGATTTGATGATGAAAAGAAGATGGTAGTAGGACCCTACTACATAACGCAGCAGGAGAAGAGGATACACATCAACTTGCTTCTATTGCAAAAGGATGGGATGTCACACTACATCTGGATAAAAAGTATTTCAAGGTAAGCAACATTAAAAATTTATGAGCTGACATAAAACAAAAATATTAATTCCATATATATTTTTTGTTTCTAGACTCGTCTCAACACAAGCAAAGAATTATAGAGGAAGATCTTGGTTCTGCAACACCTGTTTAATTCGTTTTGGATCTGAAACTAAGCTGCTAGCCCACCGGAACAACTGCTGCAAAATGGTAACGAAAATGCCTACGAATGACAAAAACTCCCTGTCATTTGAGCATTTTGAAAGAAAGATGGACGTACCATTCACCATTTATGCAGATTTTGAATGCATCCTCGAAGAAGTAGTCAATAGTGAAAATTCAGGTACTAGTAGTTCTAATATACAGAAACATACCCCATGCGCAGGTGCTTATTTTGTAAAATAGTGCGATAGTTCCCTTAATAGGTTTAGAATTTTTAACGGTATTAATTGTACTAAGGACTTTATTAATTCTCTAGTAAAAGATTGCTTAGAATTATATAATAGAAATTCAAAACCTATGTCACTTTTATCAGATATTGACTTAGAATATCAAAGAAATTGTCCGTTATGTCATATTTGTAACAAAGAGTTAGGTATAGATCGAGTTGCTGATCATTGTCATTATACTGGTAAATATAATGGGCCAGCTCACAATTCATGTAATTTAGCTTATCAAAAGCCAAATTTTTTCCCTATATTTTTCCATAACTTTACGGGTTATGATTCACATTTGATTATTAAGGAACTTGCTTCATATAAGGGTAATATTTCTTGCATTCCTCTAAACAAAGAACGCTATATTTCTGTTTCAAAGACGATTCATACCTTTGATAAAAGAACAATAGATCTTAGATTCTTGGATTCTTTACGTTTCATGCCTTCCAGTATTGATTCGTTGACAAAAGATTTAACACCAAGTGATTTTAAGTTAATAAGATCAAATTTTCCAATTGAAGAAGAGTTTAAACTTCTGACCAGGAAAGGTGTATTTCCCTATGATTATGTTAAATCATGGGGTAGTTTAGAGGAAAAAAGCCTTCCTCCTCAAGGGTGCTTTAAAAATAAATTGACTGGTGAAGATTGCTCTGAAAGCGAATACAACCATGCCAAAGAAGTATGGAGAGTTTTTAAATGTCAAACTCTTTCAGACTATATGGAGTTATATTTAAAAACTGATGTTCTTCTCTTAACTGATATATTCGAAAATTTCAGAAGTATATGTAAAAATATTTACGAACTTGATCCTTGTCATTACTATACAGCACCGGGGTTATCTTGGGATGCAATGCTTAGAAAAACCCAAATAAATCTCGATCTAATACAAGATATTGGTATATATAATTTCATAAAAAAGGGTATTAGAGGAGGCATCTCTCAATGTTCTCATTGACATGCAGTTGCCAACAATAAATACATGCAAAACTATGATGAAACAAAAGATTCACAGTATTTGATGTATGTTGATACCAATAATTTATATGGTTGGGCAATGTCATCACCTCTACCATATTCTTCGATCAAATGGGTAAATAATTTTCAAAGCATTGATTTAATGAATATTTCCGATGACTCAGAAGTTGGATATATATATGAAGTAGATCTAGTATACCCAGATTCCTTGCATGACGGTCATAACGATTTACCATTTTGTGTTCAAAACAAAAAAGTAAATCAATCAAAATTCTTTAAATTAATTGCAGATTTGACTCCAAAACAAAATTATGTTATACACTATAAAAATCTACAGCAATGCATTCAAAATGGTTTAAAACTAGTTCGTATACATAGAGTTTTAGAATTTAAGCAATCTCGATGGTTGCAAAGATATATTGATTTAAATAATCAACATCGTACTTTAGCTACTAGTGAATTCGAGAAAAATTTTTTCAAACTTATGAACAATAGTGTTTTCGGTAAAACTATGGAAAACGTAGACAAAAGAAAAGACGTGAAGATTGTTACCTCTTGGGAGAATCATAAAAAACGTCTAGGAGCTAGAGCCCTAATAGCAAAGCCAAATTTCCATAGTCTTACTGAGATCACTGATAGTATGACTGCAATTCAAATGAAAAGAGTAGATACCTATTACGATAAGCCGTTGTACTTAGGATTTTGTGTGTTAGAATTTTCTAAATGGAAAATGTATGACTTCCATTATAGCTATATGCAACCCAAATATGGGGAATTTTTAAAACTGAATTATATGGATACGGATTCATTTATTTACACAATCAAAACTGATGATTTTTATAGTGATATTGGAGATGATATTGAGTTATATTTTGATACTTCTGCATACTCAATAGATAATCCTTATAATATTCCCTTGAAAAATAAAAAAGTTTTAGGTATGATGAAGGATGAAAATTCAGGGAAAATTATGAGGGAATTTATTGGACTAAGATCGAAAATGTATTCTTATTCTGTTGAAGAAACGGAAATAAAGAAAGCTAAAGGCGTCAAAAAGATAGCCCTTATCGACATTAATTTAGCTAGTTATAAAGATTGTTTGTATAACAAACGAATTTATCATGGTGAAATGTTTTCGATCTTTTGCACACCAAATTTATACTCAGCAGGTTAGTAAGATTGTTTTAAGTCATCTTGATGATAAAAGATACATAAGGGAAGATGGAATAAGCACCTATGCTTGGGGTCATTTTCGAATATCATAATAAAAACAGAGTCTCTTAGTTTTAAGTAAATTATATTTATTTATTTATTTATTTTTATTTTATATGAAAATTGTAAAAAAGAAAATGTACACGAAAAACTTATAGTATGTAAGAATAAAATAAAACTTAAAAATAAAAACAAAAAAAAAAAAAAATTTACAATGTGCTTCTTATTTCGTAAAACAGAAAAAAAAAAATCAGGAAAACTGTGGTGAAAGCTGACTTAAAAAATTATTCAATAAGAATACATTTTGGAGGGCACAGCATTTGCTATGTGATAAGCATGTTGGTTCGCTTGAAAAAAGTCTTTTTAGTTCTTTGAAGCTGGGGCAGTTTATATTTTCAACATTTATTACATCAACGTTTTCATCTAGAAGTTGCCTTATCCATCGTAATTTTTCATCACCTTTAACATAAACGACGCGATTTATAATATTATCTTGAAGAAATACTTTTACTTTTTGATATTTGGTGAATCCGCCATTCCAATGCAAACCATGATGCTTTTGATAGAGCCATTTTGCTTGTCTTTTCAATGATGTTGATAAATGCTTAAAGTCAAACGGAGGTGTGATTATGAAGTGGTGATGGCTACGATCACGCATAATAGCTATTTCTTTAACTATAAACTTGTCATTAGGTCCTCTAAATCCTTGAATATCAATGATGAACGGCATTGCTAGGGCTGATGTCTTCTTGAGTAAGAGTTGTATTGAACTAAACCATTTAAATATTTCGAGATACTAATTGACTTAGAGGATTGTAATTCGTAATTCGATCATGCAACATTAAGCAATACGCCGATGTATTTGGTGGTAGTTACCAAATGCCACTTCTTGAAAAATATTCAGCATGTCTTACTGTTTTTAGTTATACACATATATACCTAGTTATTCTACTCTTTTCTTTAATGTGAATCCTAATGATAATAAAAAAGATTGATTTTCTGATGTTTGCGTTTGTACTCTCGCTTTAGGAGTTGATGAAGTATTGATTATAGGGCTAGATGAATCCAGTCTTTTATAGAAATAAGTAGCATCAGGGATAGTATTATAAATTATCATTTTTGATTATTAAGGTGTAATCGTATCGTTATTAGTTCACCTCGAAAGTTAATAAGGTTTCCGTCTTGATCTAACAAATTTATTGTTATTGACCTTATCTTCTTCACGTTCACTGGTAAATAAATAACATTTTTAGGAACCTCAATTATTTTATACCCCGGGCTGACTTTGATTGCAAATTGATGAAGTACATGCGCAGGTTGACTATTTATGAATGTTCCATCAATTAAGTTACACTCAACTCTCACTGTATTTACACGATTGATATCAACGTAAAGATCTGATTCGTGGATCTATTGTGCAAGCAGTTTTCTTTTACTGAAGCCTAAAAGTGAGCCAATCGAATAAGGATGTGAAAAATCTATATCTTCAGTGGAATTTATTTCACATATTTTAGTGTGTAGTTATTTGCTCTAATCTTTATACTTGCTATACTATTTTTTTTCTTTAAGCTCTTCTTGAATATAATTATTTATATCTTCAATTTCGTAAGAACCAACAGGAAGCACTATTACATCATTACCAACATGAAATAAGTTATTCATTACATCTACATTAGGTATTGGTGGGAAGTACTCTGTTGTGAGAGTAGACTTGTTTCCGCTTAACGTTAGTGTTATCGGCATTATCGGTGTGAAGGAAATGAAACAAAAGTTATACTGTATAGCTTATTTATTTTGGTTTACAAGAAATTCTAAACATAAGTGACCACAATTATAGGTATTAAAGCGTTGTAAGCATTTGTGATTGTAATAAATATTATATGCATGCAAGTATCTTATTATTTCCTGAGGAGGTCTTAAATTACCAAAGCTATCAAAATATTTTATCTTATTTTTATTTTTGATATAAGCTACCCAATGTGTACCGACCCCGCTATTATTATCTAAATTTACAACTCCACTTTCCATTTTAAATGGTTTTGTTGGTAATGTATCCCTCATGAAAACACCTCGGAGATTTGGGATATAGTTCTTACCAAAATTAAATATATCGATGTTAGTCAGAGGACGGTTGGGTAGCATTTTTAATAGTTTTTTGATTCTTGTGGACTTAAAAATAACCCCAAACCACTTTTATATGGCTTTAGATAAAGACCCTTTCCCTGTTTGAGTTTTATTGTTTCCATAGCGTTATTGTGTCGTTTATTTTCTTCCAACTGTTTTCTCCCAATCTTTGAATCGCTTATAGCTTTTACCATTCCTGCAACACCACCGGTTAGAGAACCTACAGCTGTTAATCCTGCCAAGATAGGAAGCAATGGTAAAAATCCTCCAACTTTTGGAATTGGTAAGTTGTTGGTTTAAGGGCGTTCTAGAACAGTGGCTAAGTGGCTAACAGGTGTGCACAGGTGAGAACAGGTGTGCACAGGTGAGACAGGTGAGACAGGTGCGACAGGTGAGACAGGTGAGACAGGTGAGACAGGTGAGACAGGTGAGACAGGTGCGACAGGTGAGACAGGTGAGAAAGGTGCGACAGGTGAGCCAGGTGAACAGGTGTGCCCAGGTGAGGCAGTTGAGACACGTGCGGCAGGTGAGGGTGAAAAAGGTAGGTCGATCGGTAAGTGGGTGGTGGCTAAGTGGGTGGTGGCTAAGTGTGCGGTGACAAGTGAGTGGTGGCTAATCGGGCGGTGGTTCAGGGTGATACGGATCATGCAGGTTTCTGACCTAGTTGGTGGTGTTGTAGGTAGGTGGCCTAGTTTTTTGGATCGCTTAGTGGGTGGTGGCTAAGTGGGTAGTGGCTAAGTGGGTGGTGGCTAAGTGGGCGGTGTTTCAGTGCAAAAGGGATCGTAAAGGCTTGTAGCCTAGTTGGTGGATGGGTCAGTGGGTGGTGGCTGTTGTAGATAGATGGCCTAGTTGTTGGATCGGTAAGTGGGTGGTGGCTAAGTGGGGCGATGGCTCAGTGTAATAGTGATCGTGTTAGTTGTGCTGCAGGTGTTAATAACACATACGTGTTGTTCGATACGTTGGGTTCTGTATCCATGATATTGTGTGCTAGCAAAAATATATATATGTATGTGATGGAAGCCCTTTAACGTCGTGTAACACATAACGTCTGATAGCATTTTAATAGTGATAAATAATTTATTTTTGGAAAAAAATTGATAACCGAGCAAGCCTAGCGATAATTTTATACGCATGAGTGTACAGGAATAAACATGCATTGACTATCCGGAAATATGCGACACATATCACTAGCATTCTAACAGTGATAATGCGTGTGAATTATGACGGTTATTTCATCAGAATGTGCAATGCATAGGTACCTACATTTAATATCATTTAATTCTAAGAAAATTTGAAGAAAACTCCCCTTAGCTAAAGAAAGATAAAAGAATCACGTTCGTAAAAGTGAAAAAACAAAAATCAACTTAAGATTTTAAATAAGAAAGACTTTTTTTGTTTAATTTTTTTATTTAATATTTTCTCATTGTATTGTTTATTTGTTCTTAAGACTATTTTGTAGTTGTATATTGCTCTTTACATGTAATATAGATAATCATTTTTTTTTTTTTTTTTTATTACAATAAATTATTTGTTTCTTATATTTTAGTATCACAATATACCTAGTTAATTTTTACATAGTTACTCATGTGTAGCATAAATGATCAATTTAAAATATATTAAGAATTTATATTATAATGACCCCAAGCAAATGTATTTATATTATTTTCACATACATATCTCTTGTCATCTTCACAACTTAGACTTTTTTTATTAATTGTTTGGGTGTATATGACATGTTGCTTGGAACGGAAATTTATCATTGTGCAGTAAAAATCTTTCTTTTGTAGTAAACACTCTCTGTAATTAATCAAAGTTAATTTCCTTACAGCAGAGCCTTTAACACCTTTTGCTTTTTTAATAACTCCGGAATTTTGAACATTTATGCTTTAAGGGAAAAGCCAAATTGTAGAAATTGATTCGAACACCACTCGGTAAATTTATTATATCATCTGCGATATTTTCGATATTATAACTGTTGGTTCTTTGAACATTGGCATGGGTCGGATGGAGAGCAGAAATAATTGCCCATTTGAAGCAGTATTCATCATTGTTTTGGATATTTACACATGCCTTTTTAATTTCAATAGATTTTGGAAGTCTAATGTAGCTCGATCCTCTCAATGGCTTGTACTCATTGATGTTGACTTCGATTCGTTTGATGAAAAGAAGACTCCAACCAGAGTCCATGATCTCAAACTCTTCACTTTTGTTGTCAATGCATTCTACCATCTTCGTAAATATTTCCGAAATATCTTGGCTTTGTATAGCAATTTGCATCGGAGATTTAAACGATTTTGTGCTTATATCAGCATGCTCTTCTCCTCCAGTCGATGTTGAATATTTTACATATTCAGCAAAAAGCTCAATACTGAACTTAACACTGCCATTTCCTTGGAATGCTTCTTCAATGAGTTGCAACACATCAGTCTTACAACTATCCAAAAAATATTTAATGTTCAGTAGATCTTCCCTTTTGTTTTGCAATAGGAAGGTTTCTACCATACCTTTAAAACACTTCCGGATCTTCATGAAGGGGCTCATTGGTACTTTAACCATGTTTTTGTTTCTGTGGATTTCTGTTCTCTCATGGTGTATCCACTGTTTAGGCGAAAACTCTCCTGGACAGGTTCCGCATCTGCGATTGTTTGATGAACAATGAGGAATATCATCATCGCCTTTCCGTTTGGTTGAGATAGACTGGTCACTTACAGTTAAGGTTGCATTGCTCACATGAGCTACCTCTAAGGTTTTATGAGCACTTAGAATATGGCGATTCAATGCATCTTTTCGCGAAAATGTTTTCACACATTGGACTTTACTGGTACTGGCACCCTTATGAGCAGATTTTATATGCCTGCTTAAAGAACTTGCATGCGCGAATTTTTCAGCACACACAACACAAACCAAATTTGCCACTTTTTTTTTGTGTTTTTGTTTTTGTTTTGACAATTGAAGCACTTAGTTTTGTAGAATTCGGTTTTTTAGCAGGTAAACCTTTTGTTTTTAGGATCTGATAGTTACTGTTTTTTGTTTTATCGTTTCACCCTTTTTAAGCAAAGCTTCAAAAATTTAATGACATATGTTTATATTAATGACAAAAAATAAAAAAAAACACTTCTTTTTTATGGATTTTAAGTTTAAACTTAAAGGAACTGCACTAGGCTTATAGCAAGAACAATTCAAAATTACTGAGATGTTCACTGATCACTTAATTGCTTGAGAGTAAGAAAAATTGTATTAGTAACACTTTTTTTTTGTTGTATTTATTGGTTTTAATTTATAAATGCAATAAGTTTAAATTTGGAAACACTTAAAAGAACTGTACTCGATGGCTCTATAACAAGAACTATTCAAAATTACTGTTATGTCCAGTATTAGAATTATTTGCTTGAGAGTTAGAAAATGATAAGAATTAGGTTCCCACTTTGATTGTTGTATTTTATCCAAAGCCAACAAAAATCAAAACCACCAACTTCATCATATGCATGCATGCTTATCAAACAATAAAAGGAAAACCATACGAAATGGATATAACATATGCATATTTATCAATTACTTAGATTATTGCGTTCTACCCAAAAAAAAGGAAATCCACGGAATGCAACATAAACATATGAACCCAAACTATATACAAGAAAGATGTAGGGATTGAAAAGAAATATTTAACGAGTGTGGAAGTGACAACTCATATCCGCGTGTATTAAAAGATATCAGAAAGTGGGAGGGTTAGTTGGTTTTTACCAGACAAGGGAAAAATTCTGATACAGATGAAAAAAGAGGGTAAATGATCGAATAGTTTTCTAAAATTACTGTAAAATATAAGAAATGTAAAAATTAAAACAAAAGAAATAAAAGATTGATATTTTTTTTTTTTTACAAATGTATATTTATTTTTTCTTTGTTTATTATTATAATTTTTTTTATTTATTATATCCTAGGACTTTTCTCTCCTTTAAAATACTTTCCGGCTGGCACCCGCTTTGCATCCAATAAAGGATCTGGTATTTTTTTCCTTTTTGGACGAAACTTTGCCTGAATTACTTTTTGCAGAAGCGTACTTGTCATGTAGTCGTCATCATCATAGAGTTCTTCAATATCAAAATAGTTTGGTCCGTATTCGTTATCCAATTCCCTTATGGTAGCAACGCCATTGAATGGGTCCAAAAATGCTTCTCGGTATCTTTGAGTTGGTCCGTACTCCAATCTTTTCTGGTTGGGATTTGGACAGTAAAAATCAGGCTCCTCAATACCCTGGAATATTCTATGGTATTCTTCTTCGTTTACAATATCCATTTTCTGTTCTTTTTTTTTTTTGTTGTATTTATTGGTTTTAATTTATAAATGCAATAAGTTTAAACTTGGAAACACTTAAAAGAACTGTACTCGATGGCTCTATAACAAGAACTATTCAAAATTACTGTGATGTCCAGTGTTAGAATTATTTGCTTGAGAGTTAGAAAATGATAAGAATTAGGTGTCTACTTAGATTGTTGCATTTTACGCAAAGCCAAAAAAAGGAAAACCACCAAATGCATCAAATGTATGCATGCTTATCAAACGATAAAAGGAAAATCATACGAAATGGATATAACATAATATGCATATTTTATTTAATTACTTATATATATTTTTATTAATTACTTAGATTATTGCGTTCTACCAAAAAAAAGGAAATCCACGGAATGCAACATAAACATATGAACCCAAACTATATACAAGAAAGATGTAAAGATTGAAAAAAAATATTTAACGAGTGTGGAAGTGACAAGTCATATCCACGTGTATTAAAAGATAACAGAAAGTGGGAGGGTTAGTTGGTTTTTACCAAATAAGGAAAAAATACTGATACAGATGAAAAAAAATGGTAAATGATCGAATAGTTTTCTAAAAATAGAAAAAACTATTCGATGATACAAAAAAAAAAATACATAGGTACTAAACTATGAGTCGGGTGGGGATGAAACAGAACTATAAAACGTTAGCATTTGTTGAGGATAGGAATAGTTTATTTTAAACAAGTGACGAAGATTGACGACATTATGAATTTCTCAGAACCGGATTATTCAGTTTTCACTGTGGAAGACTTTGCAGTCCGAGAAGCAAATTCGTTAAATGATAGCGGTTTCAAACCTACACGGAAGTTATCCGATCTCACGATCGGATTAAATTATAACATTTACCATATTCGAATGGTTACAACAAAGTGGGGGGATCGAGTTGTAGCGGATCTGGGGGAATACACGGTAAGATAAAAAACATTAATTTGATATATTGTATTTTAATTTGTATTAATATTTACAGGTGTTTTTACCAGGTAGATATTCTTCCCTATCATCGAACACCTTGCTTTATATGGCCAAAGGTGGTTATGCTTTCCAAATCACAAGACCATTAGGATCATCATACGAACTAAAATTTTTAAAACTTAAATAATTAATTATAATCATTCATGTACAAATACAATCATATATTAAATAAAACACAAACAAAATATGTGGTCAATAAATTTTAATATTTTTTCTTTTTTATATTACAACAGTTTGTTTTTATCAATCCATGAGTTTTGTTCTGTTGGGAAGCCCAACCATTTTACAAAAACTTCATTTCCTCTTGTTTTTATAACTTTTTCCACAAGATATATATCTGGACAGTTGGATTTCATAAGTTCTTCTTTATAAAACCCGCCTTTTACTGCTTCACCTTTATAGTCTTCGAGAAGATATGTAATGGGTCTTGTTCTTTTGACTGTTCTTATTCTAAATACTTCCGTAGTCCAGTTGGGTGTATAACCTTTCTCGAATGCATGCTTATACTTGCTAATTCTTACACTATCACCAACATTAAATTGACGTTTATCTACATTTTTCTTATGATTTTTAAAAACTGTAAGTAATAATTTAGAATTTTTTTTATTAACACTAGCAGGTTGACAATTTATAGTTCTGTGGAAAGAATGATTATAATCATGCAGTAATTTTCTGTAAATATTTATCCACTTATAGCTGCCATTGAAACTAAATTCTTTCCACATTTTTTCTTTAAGAGTTCTATTAAATCTTTCAACAATAGAAGCTTTTAATGAACTAAATGTTGAGTAATGGTTTATTTTATATTTGTCTATTAAGATTCTGAAATTTTTATTAAAAAATTCTTTTCCATCATCTGTTTGCAAATTTTTTGGGATCCTAGAAGATTGAATAAATATCTTTTCCATTGCTTTGGTTACAGCGATACCAGTTTTGGTTTTGATAGGAATAGCCCAAGCGAATTTAGAAAAAGTATCGATGACCGTCAATAAATAGTTAAATCCTTTGTTCTGATTACTATATGGTATCATTTCAACCAAGTCCCGCTTGTCATAAATCATCAAAGCCTTTAATGATAACACGGCGACGTTTAAAATTTCTACGTGCAGGCTTGTGTAATTCTTCAACAACCATTCGCTTACTCATATTAGTAAAGAATGAATTTAAGAAAATGAAAAGAAGTATTTTTATAATTTTAATTTTGATTTATTTGAATCTTTTGTATAACAGCATTAGTTTCTTCATTCTTAATAAACGTTTCTCTATGATAAAGCATACACAAGTATCTGGCCCCACTTTACACTCATCCAATGACCAACAACAGCTAGAGTAATGAAGTCCATGTATCGATTCAGTGTAAATAGAGTTTTGAAGTTGTTTAAGTAGTCTTATACAATTTAAAAATTCATGGTAATGTTCCTCTAGTAATTCATGTTTACATGTCTTTAGAAAATCTGTAATATTTTTAATTAATAGATCGACGTCCATTGTTTCAGGATGATGATGATGATGAGGGTATTGAATGCATACTAACTATATAATTTTTTGAAAGAGGAATTAAAGTAAAAATTAAATATTTTTTTCTTACGCATACATTCTTAAAATATATATATATATAAGTACACTCAACTAAAAACTATTCTTATCAGTTACAACTGGGGAGTGATTTTTGTATAGTGATAGTTGTGTCGAAAATATTTTTCTCTCTTCTATTAACTCCACAATTTTGCTTTTGATGTGCTCATCAAGATACTTTTTTACGATAGCATCTATATAGTTTTTAGGATCACTGATTTCGATAATATTGTTTATTTGATCATCAACGTATTCTTTAGAGGTTGCTTGGTGTGGTTCCTCAGGTCTACCAACATTGCTTAAGCGTTTATTTTCCATATTAAAATCACCAGATGGAAGGAGTTTAAAACCTAACCCTGGAGGACCTGTCGGACCTTTACTTTTTAAAAGTGTCTTGGAGTTTCTTCCGAACTTGTCAACGCTCATTTTTAGTTTGAATACATTTTAGGTCTGAGTGATATTAATATATGATGTTTGATTCCTTTAATTCCTCAATTATAGAGCTGATTTCATTTTGATGGTTGTTATTACCAGCGTTTTTGGATGCTATTAAAAGTTTAAGTCTATTAACGAGCTCATTAGGATCATTCCAGTAAACGTATTCATTATTTTTGTTTGTGTACTTCATTTCAGTTATTTCAGAATAAGATTCCCCGGTTTTTTTATTTTTGTTATTAAATCCTGAAACAAGATTCTTTATTATTTGCGTATACTTGACACCCCTATTACTGTTGATCCTAAAAGTATCATCATGATTTCGCATATGGGCACTAGTCTTTTGTAAAATTTTCTGATAGTGCTTTAAATCATCATTTGTATAAATGTGCTTTCGAGGTTTTTTCTTTAGAATCAGCTCAATGAGACCCGGAGCTCGAGTAAATTTTTCATCATCAATTTTAATAACATCATCATCCATCCAAAATTTAGATTTACCAATTTTCGTTGCTTGTGTATTAGCATCATAATACGGGCCATAGACTGTATCGCGATTTGATTCAGATAATAATTTTTTAGTGAAAGTTGAAGATACCTCGGATGTATTGAAATTGATTGGAGTACTAAACAACATCTCATTATCTCCACTATCTAATTCAGTGATTGGTGATTCTAATACTTCATTGTCTTCCGATCCTTCTTCTTTATTAAATAATTTAAAATTAAGTTTACGACGTTTAATTGGTTTTGTTTCAATTTCTTCATCATTAGGTTTTGGCTTTTTTTCCCTTTCGACATTTTCAACCAACTTTTTTAATGGTTCAACAATAGGTTTAAAAGTGTTTTCCAACTCCGTGTCTCGTGTTATTTCACCAGTTTTTAATTGAAAATATTCTTTTTTTAGAATGTTTTTTGTTTTTATTTGATCATTCAGGATAGTTTCATTCATTTTTTTAGATTTGTTTATCTTTCCTAGTATATTAAGATAAATTTTAAGTTTTCTCAAACAGAGCTCATATTGGAATGGATTCCTTTTTAAGTATAAGTGTGTATTTATAGTAAAATTATTTCATGGAAACCAATTTTATATCGACCATTTTTAATACTACTTTCCTTGTCTATAACTAGAAAACCATAATTATCAACCCAACAATGAAAACATAGCTCTTTAAATTGGTTAAACGTCATATCTGAGTTTATATGATCATTGTGAACATGTTTTAAATTCATTTCATCTTGTTTGAAAAGTATAATAAAATTTGCATTATCTCGAATCAAATGCTTGGGAATATGTGTATAGGATTGGCATAAATAGAAACTATCAACACCATTGTGACGACCCATACAAAAATAATCCCTTATGTTGTTTTGCTTCTGACATGCAACATCGTCAAAAATAAACACTGAGTTATTTTTAGCATCTGCTGGTGGCATAATATCACTATTATCTGAAAATTCATTATATTCCATTCCTTCAACTGATGAAATAACCTTTTTTAAATACATATATTTCGGTTGATGCAATGATTTGGAATATATGTAAATATTTTCTAACTTCAGCCCATTTGTGTCAAGAAGAATGCTAAGCATAACATTTATTTTCCCACAGTTTGAAGGGCCAACGATTATTCCACGGATACTGTTTGGGAATAATGATCCATGTTTTTTTTTAATTTTAACATCGGAATCAAAGTTTTGTACTTTAATGACTTGTGACTGTTTGATGAACCTCATATTGATGACTGAATTATTTTATAATAAAACAACTCGTTTATATATTTTTGAAATCATAAATGTTCGAAACTTCAACCAAGAAGGCGGTAAACATTACAATATCTTATAAATATGATTGAGCATCACATTAAAACCATCAGTTGTAAAAAATCTTCTGAAGGAGGAGGACTTTTAAACAATATTATTGATAAACTGCCAATTGAACTACATTTACCTTTGTACAATTACTGTGGACCTGGCACAAAATTGCAAGAACGTTTAAGTAGAGGAGATAAAGGCATTAATGAACTGGATGAGGCGTGCCGCCTGCATGATATAGCATATTCAAAAAGTAGTTCACTATCGGATCGTCACGTAGCAGATAAAATTCTGACAGAACAAGCTTGGAAAAGATTTAAAGCAAAGGACTCATCAGTTCCTGAAAAGTTAAGCAGCCTTTTAGTCACCAACATGATGAAAGCTAAGACAAAATTGGGAATGGGTGTTAAAAAGAATAAAACAAAACAAAAAATTAGTGAGAAGAAAATCTGTAACAAAAATTTGTTTAAGAAAGCTATAAAAGAAGCACGAAATGCTATAAGAAGCAATATTAACTGTTGTGGTACAACATCTATTTCTAGTATTGCTTTAAAGGCAGCCAAAAATGTTATTAAGAACAAGAAAAAAAGTAACATCAAAACACCAAGAATAATTCCAATTCCAAAAACAGGGGGCTTTCTTCCATTTGTAGCTTCTATTCTTGCAGGCTTATCGGCTATAGGAACTCTTACGGGAGGAGCAGCTGGTGTTGTAAAAACCCTTAATGCTGCAAGCGCTGCTAAAAAACAGTTGGAAGAAAACATTAGACACAACAAGGCTTTGGAAGCCGTTACAATCAAAGGAAACGGCTTATATTTACAGCCCTATAAAAATGGGCTTCGTCTTTTTATAAACAACACCAACACAAAAAACTAATAGATCTGCTACCCAACCAACCTTTAACAAACTTTGACATACAACGGTTTGCAGTGAAGCATATACCACACTTTAGAGGAGTCTTTATGCGAAACTCATTACCAACAAAGTCATTTATCCAGGAGTGTGGCGTTATCAATTTGGATGATGAATCTGGTAGAGGTACACATTGGGTGGCATATATAAAAAATAAAAACAATTTTGTAAAGTATTTTGACAGTTTTGGTAATTTAAGACCTCCAATTGAAATAATAAAATATCTAGGAAATCGGATAAATTATAATTATATTCAAGAACAGAATTTTAATACATTTATATGTGGTCATTTATGTTTAAAGTATTTATTAGATCAATCTCAAAAGGTTTTCAAAAATAAAAATGAATAAAGTGAATGAAATAAAAAAAAATATATCATTCGTCTTTTAACCAACATGTCGGTAACCTTAACTCTTAGCGGAAACGACTCATCTCTTACAGCGGAATATTTCCCACCAATTGTATTAAGGTCCAACTATGTCTGCGGCCTCATAGATTTTCAATCATATAACTCTATACCAAATGTGGAGGATTTAAATAACTTGTTTCACGTAGGTGAAAATGTTATTTCGTTTCCTATTGGCTCATATGAGATTGGAGACATAAACAATATTATACAAAAGAAAATTAGTGAAATTAATAAAAAGAAAAAGAATTTAAATAGAACAAGTGAAATTAAAATCATAGCCAACAGCAATACTCTGAAATGTGAAATTTATAGTTCAGAAGCAATAGATTTCTCTAAACAAAATTCTATTGGTTCGCTTTTAGGATTCAGTAAGAAACTGTTGGAGCCTAATATATTACACGAATCAGATCTTTACGTTGACATAAACAAAGTTAATGCAATACGTGTTGAGTGCAATATTATAGATGGAACGTATATTAATAACCAGTTGGCGCATATTTTACATGAATTTTCTATAAACGTGAGCCCAGGCTATAAAATCATTGAGGTTCCTAGAAATGTTATTTATTTACCTGTGAACGTCAAACGAATAACATCGTTAAGTTTAAAGTTCATTGATCAAGACGGTAGAATTATTAATTTTAGAGGAGAAAAAATAACTGTTCGATTACATTTAAAGCCAGAAATATGATTATATATGAACAAATTTCTCACGCACAAAATTCTTATATAAACTCTGTTATTAAAAATTTATTACCTAATCAAGTTTTGACCTCAGCATCGTCAACACATCACCTCACAAAAGAAAATAAAAACTTTTTGCTATCATTGGGGTTCATCTTAAAAAAAATAAAAACCTAGGAAATATCATGTTAAACATTTTTCAAGATCCAGAGTACAATGAATCTATTTCTAAATATGAGTACCACACTTACTCACCTTATCAAAACAATTTTGAACGGAATGACATCATTCAGATTTGTATACAACATCAAAATCTTAATGTTTTACTTTCGGAAAGTTTTTTATGCATTGAAGGATCACTTAATCAACGGGAAGGAAAAGATATTCTGAGTACGAAACTGGTAAACAACTCAATGGCTTTTCTTTTTGATGAAATACGTTATGAATTGAATGGAAGAGAAATTGACTGTAATAGGAATGTTGGAATTACTTCAACGATAAAAAACTACCTTTCCTTAACTAAAAACGAGAGCGATATGCTTTTAAATGCTTCGTGGTCTCCTGAGGCATGTATTTCTTTAAAGTCATTTAACTTTAACTACTGTATCCCACTGAATAAGCTTTTGGGATTTGCTGAAGATTACAACAAAATTATACCTAACGCTCGACATGATCTAATTCTTACTCGTGCCAGAATAAATGAAAATGCATTAATTTCAACAGTTGATGAAAAAGTTGAGGTTCAACTTCATAAGGTTCAATGGAAAGTACCACATGTAACTTTATCCGATTCAGTCAAGTTGGATTTATACAAATCTATAAATAAGAATAATTCTATTAAAATTGCTTTCCGCAACTGGGATCTGTATGAATATCCTACGTTGTCATTCTCCGATCATAATATTTGGAACATCAAAACAACAACACAAATTGAAAAACCTCGATACATTATTGTTGCACTACAAACTGAAAAAAATAAAAAACTAACGGAGGATATAACCACATTTAATCATTGTCATATAACAGACATTAAAGCTTATCTGAATTCAGATGTATACCCTCAGGAAGACCTAAACATTTCTTTCGAACGAAACAGATATAGTTGGCTATACAAAATGTATACTGATTTTCAAAAAACCTACTACAACAAAACAATGGCTGAGCCTCTTCTTTCTTGTGATCAATATCAATCGCACGCTCCAATTTTTGTTATAGATTGCAGACATCAGAACGAATCCCTTAAAACAGGACCTATCGATATTCGCTTGGAAATGAGATCATCATCACATTATTGAATATAATCCACTTAGCCAAGTAGTCACCAGAATTGTTTAAAACATAAAACATAAAACATAAAACCTCAAAATAAAAAAAATATTAAATAAAAAAAATAAACAAAAAAAGTCTTTCTTATTTAAAATCTTGGGTTGATTTTTGTTTTTTCACTTTTACGAACGTGATTCTTTTATCTTTCTTTAGCTAAGGGGAGTTTTCTTCAAATTTTTCTTAGAATTAAATGATATTAAATGTAGGTACCTATGCATTGCACATTCTGATGAAATAACCGTCATAATTCACACTAAAGAAAAAAAAAAACGCATTATCACTGTTAGAATGCTAGTGATATGTGTCGCATATTTCCGGATAGTCAATGCATGTTTATTCCTGTACACTCATGCGTATAAAATTATCGCTAGGCTTGCTCGGTTATCAATTTTTTTCCAAAAATAAATTATTTATCACTATTAAAATGCTATCAGACATTATGTGTTACACGACGTTAAAGGGCTTCCATCACATACATATATATATTTTTGCTAGCACACAATATCATGGATACAGAACCCAACGTATCGAACAACACGTATGTGTTATTAACACCTGCAGCACAACTAACACGATCACTATTACACTGAGCCATCGCCCCACTTAGCCACCACCCACTTACCGATCCAACAACTAGGCCATCTATCTACAACAGCCACCACCCACTGACCCATCCACCAACTAGGCTACAAGCCTTTACGATCCCTTTTGCACTGAAACACCGCCCACTTAGCCACCACCCACTTAGCCACCACCCACTAAGCGATCCAAAAAACTAGGCCACCTACCTACAACACCACCAACTAGGTCAGAAACCTGCATGATCCGTATCACCCTGAACCACCGCCCGATTAGCCACCACTCACTTGTCACCGCACACTTAGCCACCACCCACTTAGCCACCACCCACTTACCGATCGACCTACCTTTTTCACCCTCACCTGCCGCACGTGTCTCACCTGCCTCACCTGGGCACACCTGTTCACCTGGTTCACCTGTCGCACCTTTCTCACCTGTCTCACCTGTCGCACCTGGCACACCTGTCTCACCTGTCGCACCTGTCTCACCTGTCTCACCTGTCGCACCTGTCTCACCTGTGCACACCTGTTTTCACCTGTGCACACCTGTTAGCCACTTAGCCACTGTTCTAGAACGCCCTTAAACCAACTACTTTGGTATTACTCTAGGTAATGTAATACTACTTCGCTTTTTCTTAATAATTTGTCTAGCTGCATGTAAAGCAGTCGTGGCTAGTTTATTTGTGTCTTCTATGTTCATGTTTTTGATTGCCGCTTTAGCTTTTTTTACTGCATTTTTGAATAAATTAGTTTTCTTAATTTTAGAACACTGACGGCTTTTCTTTGTCTTTGTTTTGATGTTATACCCATTCCGAGAGAAGATTTAGCCTTCATCATGTTAGTAACTAAGAGACTATTTAGTTTTTCTGATAACGGTGAATCCTTAGCTTTGAACCTCTGCCAGGATTTCTCTGATAAAATTTTATCGGCTGTATGCCTGTAATTTAAATTATTACTTTTACTGTATGCTATATCGTGTTCTCGACAAGCTTCATCTAGTTGATTGATCCCTCGATCTCCCCTAGCAAGACGCTCCTTAAGTTTAGTTCCAGGGCCACAAAAATTATAAGATGGTAGATGTAATTCAAATGGAAGCTTGTTGATTAATGAATTAACCAATCCGTTTCCCTGAACTGAATTATTAGAACTGAATGATGTTGGTCCAAAATTAAGCATTATATAACTGGTGTATAAGACGCAAGAAACGATTATGAAATAATATTTATAAAACATGTAGATTTATATGAAAAAACTTCATTCAGCAAAATGAAGTTTGTAAGGCAGCAACAATCTATTTGTATACAAAATTTTGATGGAAATGTAAAACAAAAAAAGAAGCATGGTCAATTATTTCCTAATAGTGTTCGAGGAATAATCGTAGGTCCATCTAATTGCGGAAAAACTAACGTTATGTTAAGCATTCTTTTAGATGCCAACGGTTTAAAGTTTGAAAACATTTACATATATTCTAAATCATTACATCAACCAAAATATGCATACCTAAAAAAACTTATAAAATCAATAAAAGGAATGCAATATTATGAATTTTCAAATAACTGTGAAATTATGCTACCATCTAAGGCTAAACCAAATTCAGTTTTTATATTTGATGATGTGGCTTGTGAAAAACAAAATACTATAAGAGACTATTTCTGTATGAGGCGTCATAGCGGAGTAGATAGCTTCTACTTATGTCAATCGTATACACACATTCCAAAACATTTGATTCGAGATAACGCTAACTATATAATTCTCTTCAAGCAAGATGATCTTAATTTGAAGCATATTTATAATGACCACATAAATTCAGATATGTCATTTAAACAATTTAAAGAGCTAAGTTCCGAGTGTTGGAAAGAATTATATGGGTTTCTAGTTATTGATAAAGATAGTTGCGTTAAAAATGGTCGATATAAAAAATCATTTAAAGAAACAGTAATCTTATAAATCAAAACAGTCATTAAACTGCTTCTCATATTAAAACACCTATCTTAAAACTGCCCTGTATTGAATATATACCTGTATTGAACTGCTCTGTATTGAATAGCCCTGTATTAAATAGCCCTGTATTGAACAGCCCTGTATTGAACAGCCCCTGTATTGAACAGCCCTGTATTGAACTGCCATATATTCATTTGTTCCTATTGGAAGGGGTCTGATTAACCGCTTTGCATTCAACTACTCCTTATAGATATGGATACCAATATAAAAACACTTAAAAATCTTATAAAGACAAAGGAAGCCTTGAAGGAAAAATATATGCTCCTCAAAACTGGAAAATTCATAAAAGATACTGAAATTGAAAACACATTTAAGACAATTGTTGAACCCTTACGCAAAATCGCGAAAAATGTGAAAAATAATGAACCCAGGAATGGCGAGTTAAAAGAAATAAAATCACCCTCTGTAAAACGTCGTCTTCAATTTAAAAGTCTTAGAGAAGAAGAAGCAGAAGATGAAGATATTTCACCGGAAGAAGATTTAAACTCACCACTATCAAATTCAATGATAGTTGAAGACGATTCTTTATTTAAAACACCTGCAAATAGCTTCAATGAAAGTACTCCGATCAACGGAACTTTAATTTCAAATTCAGTTCATGATAAGATCTTTGGCCCATACTTTGACGTTGATTCGAATTCAAATAAGTTAGGGAAATCAAATTTTCAAATTAACGATGACAACAACATTGTAATTGATGAAGAAATTTTCCATGGAACTGAGGGTCTTCTTGAACTTGTTCTACATAAGAACCCTAGAAAGAATATTTCTACTAGCGAAGATTTAAAGCAGTACCAGAAAATATTACAGAAAACATGTGCTCACTTGAGAAATCATGATATAAATTCACAAGTTAAAGGTAATAGAGGCGCAAAGTATAAGAAAATCATCAAACCTTTGCTTAAGAGTATGACAAAAAGTAAACAAAAGAAAGTCGGAAATGCATACATGAATAATTCACCTTCAATGATCTACTCAGCTAATCGTATTGATTATGTGTATTGGGACAACCCAAATGAGCTTGTAGATAGATTAAGACTCTTAATTGCATCTGAGACATCAGGACATAACAACCATACAAATGAAATAAATTCGATTGTTGAAGAGTTGCGAGAACAAAATTTAATTTATTAACAAAATGAGTGTTGACAAGTTCGGAAGAAGCTCCAGCAAATTTCAAAGAGCAATCGCTGGTCCTCCGGGGCCTCCTGGTAATGGATTTAAGCAAACTGAGAATGGTGACTTTGATATTGAAGGAAAACAACTCCACAATATTGGGAGTCCTACAATGCCCAACCAAGCAGTGAACAAAGCATACATAGATGATGAAATGGAAAATAGAGAAAAATTATTAAGAGAATACATTGATCTACAAAATTTTAATACAATCCGCTTGTTAGATGAACTCCGAAAGTATTTTCTTCTCGAGATAGGAAAAATTAAAGAGAATCAAGAAGGGGGACCAAAATATTTTTCATATAAGAAAACATAACTTACCAATTTTACATTCAGTTATTATTTGTAAATCAAAACGATACCACAAAAAATGTCAAATATCAATATATCATTAATTTTAACTGAAATGTTGACTTTTTTAAGGCTTCATAAACATGATTTGCTTGAAAATCATCATGATGAGTTTTTAAGAAATATTTCATTTTTTAGTAATTATAAAAATGTTGATCAAGTTAAATCTAAGTATGGGTGTCATTTCACAAACTGTTCGTGGTCTTCGGATATATGTAAAGTGGGACCAGACACTTGTGGATGTTGTTTAATTGAACAGCGTATGATAAGATTAAGAAAACTGATGTTATTGTATCATAGATTAAAATAAATGTTATTATACCTATTATATATAAAACCATAAAAATGATTTTTTATTTCATTCTTTTAAAAAATGAGTAAACGACAAGTTGTTGAAGAGCTTCATAGGTCAGCAAGAAAGAATTTCAATCGGCGTAGGGTTGGTATCAAGGGGTTTGATGACCTATGGCAAGCTGATTTGGTTGAAATGATACCATATCACAAAGAAAATAATGGCTATAAATATCTTATAACCGTTATTGATACTTTCTCAAAATATGCATGGGCAGTTGCTTTAAAAAATAAGACAGCTGCGTCTGTTGCACAAGCCATGAAGTTGATTTTCATAAAATCATCGCGACAACCTAAAAACCTACAAACTGATGATGGAACAGAATTTTTTAATAAGACATTTCATGACTTAATGAGACTACATAACATAAATCATTACTCTACATTCAGCTCACTTAAGGCATCCATTGTTGAACGTTTTAATCGCACAATCAAGGAGAAAATGTGGAAGGAATTCAGTTTTAATGGCAATTACAAATGGACATCTATTATTGATGATTTGGTGACTGAATACAATCATTCTATGCATAGAACTATAAAAATGTGCCCAATCGATGTGAAACAGGAAAACTCTAAGAAACTCTTATCTAATGCTTATAACAGAATTAAAATCGCTCCACAGGGTAAATTTCGAGTTGACGACAATGTTAGAATAAGCAAGTTCAAACACGTTTTCGAGAAAGGCTACACACCAAATTGGACAACGGAAATTTTTAAGATAAGAAAAGTAAACCTAACAAATCCAGCAACATATCTCCTTGAAGATTTTAAAGGTCAACCTATCAGCGGATGTTTTTATGAAAAAGAATTACAAAAGACTAAATACCCCAATATTTATCTCGTTGAAAAAGTACTTAAAAGTAAGGGGGATAATGTATATGTTAAATGGCTTGGCTTCCCACCGGCTAACAATTCATGGATTAATAAATCACAATTATTATAACAACAATCATAAAATATTTGTTTGCTTTCTACCTTCCAAATTTGTTTTCTTTAAACCTACCAATGCATCACAAAGTCAATGAACTCACATATTATCACATCATATGATTCCACTACCATACAAAACTCATATCAACATACCCACTTCAAATCTACCTACAAACCGAAGAATTCCCTTTTTCTAGCATATACTATACTTCCACCACGTCAACCTTCAAGCAAAAAACATACAAATATCTCTGCACATCTTTAGCCCCCAATTACACTCACGAAAACTAAGGTCATCCCAAAATTGTATATTTACAACTACTAAATACATATACCCAAATGCTCCGCTGCTCAAGTCCGATATTTATACTACTGTATAGTTGTTGTATTTAACATACACACAATTTCCTCATCCCTATATCTAAACCCGAAAAGTATATTTTTACAGTCCCAATAATAGTATTCTCACAACACATTTTTGCTTATATTTTTTCCTTACATTTTTTCATTGATTAACCAAGCCCAAATTTCTTATCACATTCTATTTCAACTCGAAAATAAATCATTCCCATTAGTAGTTGGTTTAAGGGCATTCTAGAACAGTGGCTAAGTGGCTAACAGGTGTGCACAGGTGAGAACAGGTGTGTACAGGTGAGACAGGTGCGACAGGTGAGCACAGGTGAGACAGGTGCGACAGGTGAGACAGGTGTGCCAGGTGAGACAGGTGAGACAGGTGCGACAGGTACGACAGGTGCGACAGGTGAGACAGGTGAGAAAGGTGCGACAGGTGAGCCAGGTGAACAGGTGTGCCCAGGTGAGGCAGGTGAGACACGTGCGGCAGGTGAGGGTGAAAAAGGTAGGTCGATCGGTAAGTGGGTGGTGGCTAAGTGGGTGGTGGCTAAGTGTGCGGTGACAAGTGAGTGGTGGCTAATCGGGCGGTGGTTCAGTGTGATACGGATCATGCAGGTTTCTGACCTAGTTGGTGGTGTTGTAGGTAGGTGGCCTAGTTTTTTGGATCGCTTAGTGGGTGGTGGCTAAGTGGGTGGTGGCTAAGTGGGCGGTGTTTCAGTGCAAAAGGGATCGTAAAGGCTTGTAGCCTAGTTGGTGGATGGGTCAGTGGGTGGTGGCTGTTGTAGATAGATGGCCTAGTTGTTGGATCGGTAAGTGGGTGTTGGCTAAGTAGGGCGATGGCTCAGTGTAATAGTGATCGTGTTAGTTGTGCTGCAGGTGTTAATAACACATACGTGTTGTTTGATACGTTGGGTTCTGTATCCATGATATTGTGTGCTAGCAAAAATATATATATGTATGTGATGGAAGCCCTTTAACGTCGTGTAACACATAATGTCTGATAGCATTTTAATAGTGATAAATAATTTATTTTTGGAAAAAAATTGATAACCGAGCAAGCCTAGCGATAATTTTATACGCATGAGTGTACAGGAATAAACATGCATTGACTATCCGGAAATATGCGACACATATCACTAGCATTCTAACAGTGATAATGCGTTTTTTTTTTTTTTTTCTTTTGTGTAAATTATGACGGTTATTTAATCAGAATGTGCAATGCATAGGTACCTACATTTAATATCATTTAATTCTAAGAAAAATTTGAAGAAAACTCCCCTTAGCTAAAGAAAGATAAAAGAATCACGTTCGTAAAAGTGAAAAAACAAAAATCAACCCAAGATTTTAAATAAGAAAGACTTTTTTTGTTTATTTTTTTTATTTAATATTTTTTTTATTTTGAGGTTTTATGTTTTATGTTTTAAACAATTCTGGTGACTACTTGGCTAAGTGGATTATATTCAATAATGCGATCATGCAGCATAAGACAGTAAGCTGAAGTGTTTAAAGGAATTTTCAGTGATGATCTCATTTCCAAGCGAATATCGATAGGTCCTGTTTTAAGGGATTCGTTCTGATGTCTGCAATCTATAACAAAAATTGGAGCGTGCGATTGATATTGATCACAAGAAAGAAGAGGCTCAGCCATTGTTTTGTTGTAGTAGGTTTTTTGAAAATCAGTATACATTTTGTATAGCCAACTATATCTGTTTCGATCGAAAGAAATGTTTAGGTCTTCCTGAGGGTATACATCTGAATTCAGATAAACTTTTATGTCTGTTATATGACAATGATTAAATGTGGTTATATCCTCCGTTAGTTTTTTATTTTTTTCAGTTTGTAGTGCAACAATAATGTATCGAGGTTTTTCAATTTGTGTTGTTGTTTTGATGTTCCAAATATTATGATCGGAGAATGACAACGTAGGATATTCATACAGATCCCAGTTGCGGAAAGCAATTTTAATAGACTTATTCTTATTTATAGATTTGTATAAATCCAACTTGACTGAATCGGATAAAGTTACATGTGGTACTTTCCATTGAACCTTATGAAGTTGAACCTCAACTTTTTCATCAACTGTTGAAATTAATGCATTTTCATCTATTCTGGCACGAGTAAGAATTAGATCATGTCGGGCGTTAGGTATAATTTTTTTGTAATCTTCAGCAAATCCCAAAAGCTTATTCAGTGGGATACAGTAGTTAAAGTTAAATGACTTTAATGAAATACATGCCTCAGGAGACCACGAAGCACTTAAAAGCATATCGCTCTCGTTTTTAGTTAAGGAAAGGTAGTTTTTTATCGTTGAAGTAATTCCAACATTCCTATTACAGTCAATTTCTCTTCCATTCAATTCATAACGTATTTCATCAAAAAGAAAAGCCATTGAGTTGTTTACCAGTTTCGTACTCAGAATATCTTTTCCTTCCCGTTGTTTAAGTGATCCTTCAATGCATAAAAAACTTTCCGAAGGTAAAACATTAAGATTTTGATGTTGTATACAAATCTGAATGATGTCATTCCGTTCAAAATTGTTTTGATAAGGTGAGTAAGTGTGGTACTCATATTTAGAAATAGATTCATTGTACTCTGGATCTTGAAAAATGTTTAACATGATATTTCCTAGGTTTTTATTTTTTTTAAGATGAACCCCAATGATAGCAAAAAGTTTTTATTTTCTTTTGTGAGGTGATGTGTTGACGATGCTGAGGTCAAAACTTGATTAGGTAATAAATTTTTGATAACAGAGTTTATATAAGAATTTTGTGCGTGAGAAATTTGTTCATATATAATCATATTTCTGGCTTTAAATGTAATCGAACAGTTATTTTTTCTCCTCTAAAATTAATAATTCTACCGTCTTGATCAATGAACTTTAAACTTAACGATGTTATTCGTTTGACGTTCACAGGTAAATAAATAACATTTCTAGGAACCTCAATGATTTTATAGCCTGGGCTCACGTTTATAGAAAATTCATGTAAAATATGCGCCAACTGGTTATTAATATACGTTCCATCTATAATATTACACTCAACACGTATTGCATTAACTTTGTTTATGTCAACGTAAAGATCTGATTCGTGTAATATATTAGGCTCCAACAGTTTCTTACTGAATCCTAAAAGCGAACCAATAGAATTTTGTTTAGAGAAATCTATTGCTTCTGAACTATAAATTTCACATTTCAGAGTATTGCTGTTGGCTATGATTTTAATTTCACTTTTTCTATTTAAATTCTTTTTCTTTTTATTAATTTCACTAATTTTCTTTTGTATAATATTGTTTATGTCTCCAATCTCATATGAGCCAATAGGAAACGAAATAACATTTTCACCTACGTGAAACAAGTTATTTAAATCATCCACATTTGGTATAGAGTTATATGATTGAAAATCTATGAGGCCGCAGACATAGTTGGACCTTAATACAATTGGTGGGAAATATTCCGCTGTAAGAGATGAGTCGTTTCCGCTAAGAGTTAATGTTACCGACATGTTGGTTAAAAGACGAATGATATATTTTTTTTTATTTCATTCACTTTATTCATTTTTATTTTTGAAAACCTTTTGAGATTGATCTAATAAATACTTTAAACATAAATGACCACATATAAATGTATTAAAATTCTGTTCTTGAATATAATTATAATTTATCCGATTTCCTAGATATTTTATTGTTTCAATTGGAGGTCTTAAATTACCAAAACTGTCAAAATACTTTACAAAATTGTTTTTATTTTTTATATATGCCACCCAATGTGTACCTCTACCAGATTCATCATCCAAATTGATAACGCCACACTCCTGGATAAATGACTTTGTTGGTAATGAGTTTCGCATAAAGACTCCTCTAAAGTGTGGTATATGCTTCACTACAAACCGTTGTATGTCAAAGTTTGTTAAAGGTTGGTTGGGTAGCAGATCTATTAGTTTTTTGTGTTGGTGTTGTTTATAAAAAGACCAAGCCCATTTTTATAGGGCTGTAAATATAAGCCGTTTCCTTTGATTTGATTGTGTCTAATGTTTTCTTCCAACTGTTTTTTAGCAGCGCTTGCAGCATTAAGGGTTTTTACAACACCAGCTTCTCCTCCCGTAAGAGTTCCTATAGCCGATAAGCCTGCAAGAATAGGAGCTACAAATGGAAGAAAGCCCCCTGTTTTTGGAATTGGAATTATTCTTGGTGTTTTGATGTTACTTTTTTTCTTGTTTTTAATAACATTTTTGGCTGCCTTTAAAGCAATACTAGCAATAGATGTTGTACCACAACAGTTAATATTGCTTCTTATAGCATTTCGTGCTTCTTTTATAGCTTTTTTAAACAAATTTTTGTTACAGATTTTCTTCTCACTAATTTTTTGTTTTGTTTTATTCTTTTTAACACCCATTCCCAATTTTGTCTTAGCTTTCATCATGTTGGTGACTAAAAGGCTGCTTAACTTTTCAGGAACTGATGAGTCCTTTGCTTTAAATCTTTTCCAAGCTTGTTCTGTCAGAATTTTATCTGCTACGTGACGATCCGATAGTGAACTACTTTTTGAATATGCTATATCATGCAGGCGGCACGCCTCATCCAGTTCATTAATGCCTTTATCTCCTCTACTTAAACGTTCTTGCAATTTTGTGCCAGGTCCACAGTAATTGTACAAAGGTAAATGTAGTTCAATTGGCAGTTTATCAATAATATTGTTTAAAAGTCCTCCTCCTTTAGAAGATTTTTTACAACTGATGGTTTTAATGTGATGCTCAATCATATTTATAAGATATTGTAATGTTTACCGCCTTCTTGGTTGAAGTTTCGAACATTTATGATTTCAAAAATATATAAACGAGTTGTTTTATTATAAAATAATTCAGTCATCAATATGAGGTTCATCAAACAGTCACAAGTCATTAAAGTACAAAACTTTGATTCCGATGTTAAAATTAAAAAAAAACATGGATCATTATTCCCAAACAGTATCCGTGGAATAATCGTTGGCCCTTCAAACTGTGGGAAAACAAATGTTATGCTTAGCATTCTTCTTGACACAAATGGGCTGAAGTTTGAAAATATTTACATATATTCCAAATCATTGCATCAACCGAAATATATGTATTTAAAAAAGGTTATTTCATCAGTAGAAGGAATGGAATATAATGAATTTTCAGATAATAGTGATATTATGCCACCAGCAGATGCTAAAAATAACTCAGTGTTTATTTTTGACGATGTTGCATGTCAGAAGCAAAACAACATAAGGGATTATTTTTGTATGGGTCGTCACAATGGTGTTGATAGTTTCTATTTATGCCAATCCTATACACATATTCCCAAGCATTTGATTCGAGATAATGCAAATTTTATTATACTTTTCAAACAAGATGAAATGAATTTAAAACATGTTCACAATGATCATATAAACTCAGATATGACGTTTAACCAATTTAAAGAGCTATGTTTTCATTGTTGGGTTGATAATTATGGTTTTCTAGTTATAGACAAGGAAAGTAGTATTAAAAATGGTCGATATAAAATTGGTTTCCATGAAATAATTTTACTATAAATACACACTTATACTTAAAAAGGAATCCATTCCAATATGAGCTCTGTTTGAGAAAACTTAAAATTTATCTTAATATACTAGGAAAGATAAACAAATCTAAAAAAATGAATGAAACTATCCTGAATGATCTAATAAAAACAAAAAACATTCTAAAACAAAAATATTTTCAATTAAAAACTGGTGAAATAACACGAGACACGGAGTTGGAAAACACTTTTAAACCTATTGTTGAACCATTAAAAAAGTTGGTTGAAAATGTCGAAAGGGAAAAAAAGCCAAAACCTAATGATGAAGAAATTGAAACAAAACCAATTAAACGTCGTAAACTTAATTTTAAATTATTTAATAAAGAAGAAGGATCGGAAGACAATGAAGTATTAGAATCACCAATCACTGAATTAGATAGTGGAGATAATGAGATGTTGTTTAGTACTCCAATCAATTTCAATACATCCGATGTATCTTCAACTTTCACTAAAAAATTATTATCTGAATCAAATCGCGATACAGTCTATGGCCCGTATTATGATGCTAATACACAAGCAACGAAAATTGGTAAATCTAAATTTTGGATGGATGATGATTTTATTAAAATTGATGATGAAAAATTTACTCGAACTCCGGGTCTCATTGAGCTGATTCTAAAGAAAAAACCTCGAAAGCACATATATACAAATGATGATTTAAAGCACTATCAGAAAATTTTACAAAAGACTAGTGCCCATATGCGAAATCATGATGATACTTTTAGGATCAACAGTAATAGGGGTGTCAAGTATACGCAAATAATAAAGAATCTTGTTTCAGGATTTAATAACAAAAATAAAAAAACCGGGGAATCTTATTCTGAAATAACTGAAATGAAGTACACAAACAAAAATAATGAATACGTTTACTGGAATGATCCTAATGAGCTCGTTAATAGACTTAAACTTTTAATAGCATCCAAAAACGCTGGTAATAACAACCATCAAAATGAAATCAGCTCTATAATTGAGGAATTAAAGGAATCAAACATCATATATTAATATCACTCAAACCTAAAATGTATTCAAACTAAAAATGATCGTTGACAAGTTCGGAAGAAACTCCAAGACACTTTTAAAAAGTAAAGGTCCGACAGGTCCTCCAGGGTTAGGTTTTAAACTCCTTCCATCTGGTGATTTTAATATGGAAAATAAACGCTTAAGCAATGTTGGTAGACCTGAGGAACCACACCAAGCAACCTCTAAAGAATACGTTGATGATCAAATAAACAATATTATCGAAATCAGTGATCCTAAAAACTATATAGATGCTATCGTAAAAAAGTATCTTGATGAGCACATCAAAAGCAAAATTGTGGAGTTAATAGAAGAGAGAAAAATATTTTCGACACAACTATCACTATACAAAAATCACTCCCCAGTTGTAACTGATAAGAATAGTTTTTAGTTGAGTGTACTTATATATATATATTTTAAGAATGTATGCGTAAGAAAAAAATATTTAATTTTTACTTTAATTCCTCTTTCAAAAAATTATATAGTTAGTATGCATTCAATACCCTCATCATCATCCTGAAACAATGGACGTCGATCTATTAATTAAAAATATTACAGATTTTCTAAAGACATATAAACATGAATTACTAGAGGAACATTACCATGAATTTTTAAATTGTATAAGACTACTTAAACAACTTCAAAACTCTATTTACACTGAATCGATACATGGACTTCATTACTCTAGCTGTTGTTGGTCATTGGATGAGTGTAAAGTGGGGCCAGATACTTGTGTATGCTTTATCATAGAGAAACGTTTATTAAGAATGAAGAAACTAATGCTGTTATACAAAAGATTCAAATAAATCAAAATAAAAATTATAAAAATACTTCTTTTCATTTTCTTAAATTCATTCTTTACTAATATGAGTAAGCGAATGGTTGTTGAAGAATTACACAAGCCTGCACGTAGAAATTTTAAACGTCGCCGTGTTATCATTAAAGGCTTTGATGATTTATGGCAAGCGGACTTGGTTGAAATGATACCATATAGTAATCAGAACAAAGGATTTAACTATTTATTGACGGTCATCGATACTTTTTCTAAATTCGCTTCGGCTATTCCTATCAAAACCAAAACTGGTATCGCTGTAACCAAAGCAATGGAAAAGATATTTATTCAATCTTCTAGGATCCCAAAAAATTTGCAAACAGATGATGGAAAAGAATTTTTTAATGAAAATTTCAGAATCTTAATAGACAAATATAAAATAAACCATTACTCAACATTTAGTTCATTAAAAGCTTCTATTGTTGAAAGATTTAATAGAACTCTTAAAGAAAAAATGTGGAAAGAATTTAGTTTCAATGGCAGCTATAAGTGGATAAATATTTACAGAAAATTACTGCATGATTATAATCATTCTTTCCACAGAACTATAAATTGTCAACCTGCTAGTGTTAATAAAAAAAATTCTAAATTATTACTTACAGTTTTTAAAAATCATAAGAAAAATGTAGATAAACGTCAATTTAATGTTGGTGATAGTGTAAGAATTAGCAAGTATAAGCATGCATTCGAGAAAGGTTATACACCCAACTGGACTACGGAAGTATTTAGAATAAGAACAGTCAAAAGAACAAGACCCATTACATATCTTCTCGAAGACTATAAAGGTGAAGCAGTAAAAGGCGGGTTTTATAAAGAAGAACTTATGAAATCCAACTGTCCAGATATATATCTTGTGGAAAAAGTTATAAAAACAAGAGGAAATGAAGTTTTTGTAAAATGGTTGGGCTTCCCAACAGAACAAAACTCATGGATTGATAAAAACAAACTGTTGTAATATAAAAAAGAAAAAATATTAAAATTTATTGACCACATATTTTGTTTGTGTTTTAATTAATATATGATTGTATTTGTACATGAATGATTAAAATTAATTATTTAAGTTTTAAAAATTTTAGTTCGTATGATGATCCTAATGGTCTTGTGATTTGGAAAGCATAACCACCTTTGGCCATATAAAGCAAGGTGTTCGATGATAGGGAAGAATATCTACCTGGTAAAAACACCTGTAAATATTAATACAAATTAAAATACAATATATCAAATTAATGTTTTTTATCTTACCGTGTATTCCCCCAGATCCGCTACAACTCGATCCCCCCACTTTGTTGTAACCATTCGAATATGGTAAATGTTATAATTTAATCCGATCGTGAGATCGGATAACTTCCGTGTAGGTTTGAAACCGCTATCATTTAACGAATTTGCTTCTCGGACTGCAAAGTCTTCTACAGTGAAAACTGAATAATCCGGTTCTGAGAAATTCATAATGTCGACAATCTTCGTCACTTGTTTAAAATAAACTATTCCTATCCTCAACAAATGCTTACGTTTTATAGTTCTGTTTCATCCCCACCCGACTCATAGTTTAGTACCTATGTATTTTTTTTTTTGTATCATCGAATAGTTTTTTCTATTTTTAGAAAACTATTCGATCATTTACCATTTTTTTTCATCTGTATCAGTATTTTTTCCTTATTTGGTAAAAACCAACTAACCCTCCCACTTTCTGTTATCTTTTAATACACGCGGATATGACTTGTCTCTTCCACACTCGTTAAATATTTTTTTTTCAATCCTTACATCTTTCTTGTATATAGTTTGGGTTCATATGTATATGTTGCATTCCGTGGATTTCCTTTTTTTTGGTAGAACGCAATAATCTAAGTAATTAATTAAAATATATATAAGTAATTAAATAAAATATGCATATTATGTTATATCCATTTCGTATGATTTTCCTTTTATCGTTTGATGGGCATGCATACATTTGATGCATTTGGTGGTTTTCCTTTTTTTGGCTTTGGGTAAAATGCAACAATCTAAGTAGACACCTAATTCTTATCATTTTCTAACTCTCAAGCAAATAATTCTAACACTGGACTAGACAGTAATTTTGAATAGTTCTTGTTATAGAGCCATCGAGTACAGTTCTTTTAAGTGTTTCCAAGTTTAAACTTATTGCATTTATAAATTAAAACCAATAAATACAACAAAAAAAAAAAAAGAACAGAAAATGGATATTGTAAACGAAGAAGAATACCATAGAAGATTCCAGGGTATTGAGGAGCCTGATTTTTACTGTCCAAATCCCAACCAGGAAAGATTGGAGTACGGACCAACTCAAAGATACCGAGAAGCATTTTTGGACCCATTCAATGGGGTTGCTACTATAAGGGAATTGGATAACGAATACGGACCAAACTATTTTGATATTGAAGAACTCTATGATGATGACGACTACATGACAAGTACGCTTCTGCAAAAAGTAATTCTTGCCAAGTTTCGTCCAAAAAGGATAAAAATACCAGATCCTTTATTGGATGCAAAGCGGGTGCCAGCCGGAAAGTATTTTAAAGGAGAGAAAAGTCCTAGGATATAATAAATAAAAAAAAATTATAATAATAAACAAAGAAAAAATAAATATACATTTGTAAAAAAAAAAAAATATCAATCTTTTATTTCTTTTGTTTTAATTTTTACATTTCTTATATTTTACAGTAATTTTAGAAAACTATTCGATCATTTACCCTCTTTTTTCATCTGTATCAGAATTTTTCCCTTGTTTGGTAAAAACCAACTAACCCTTCCACTTTCTGATATCTTTTAATACACCCGGATATGAGTTGTCACTTCCACACTCGTTAAATATTTCTTTTCAATCCTTACATCTTTCTTGTTTATAGTTTGGGTTCATATGTTTATGTTGCATTCCGGGGATTTCCTTTTTTTTGGGTAGAACGCAATAATCTAAGTAATTGATAAATATGCATATGTTATGTCCATTTCGTATGGTTTTCCTTTTATTATTTGATAAGCATGCATGCATATGATGCATTTGTTGGTTTTGATTTTTGTGGCTTTGGGTACAATGCAACAATCAAAGTAGGAACCTAATTCTTATCATTTTCTAACTCTCAAGCAAATAATTCTAATACTGGACATAACAGTAATTTTGAATAGTTCTTGTTATAGAGCCATCGAGTACAGTTCTTTTAAGTGTTTCCAAATTTAAACTTATTGCATTTATAAATTAAAACCAATAAATACAACAAAAAAAAGTGTTACTAATACAATTTTTCTTACTCTCAAGCAATTAAGTGATCAGTGAACATCTCAGTAATTTTGAATTGTTCTTGCTATAAGCCTAGTGCAGTTCCTTTAAGTTTAAACTTAAAATCCATAAAAAAGAAGTGTTTTTTTTTTTTATTTTTTGTCATTAATATAAACATATGTCATTAAATTTTTGAAGCTTTGCTTAAAAAGGGTGAAACGATAAAACAAAAAACAGTAACTATCAGATCCTAAAAACAAAAGGTTTACCTGCTAAAAAAACGAATTCTACAAAACTAAGTGCTTCAATTGTCAAAACAAAAACAAAAACACAAAAAAAAATGGCAAATTTGGTTTGTGTTGTTTGTGCTGAAAAATTCGCGCATGCAAGTTCTTTAAGCAGGCATATAAAATCTGCTCATAAGGGTACCAGTACCAGTAAAGTTCAATGCCCCCAATGTGTGAAAACATTTTCGCGAAAAGATGCATTGAATCGCCATATTCTAAGTGCTCATAAAACCTTAGAGGTAGCTCATGTGAGCAATGCAACCTTAACTGTAAGTGACCAGTCTATCTCAACCAAACGGAAAGGCGATGATGATATTCCTCATTGTTCATCAAACAAACGCAGATGCGGAACCTGTCCAGGAGAGTTTTCGCCTAAACAGTGGATACACCATGAGAGAACAGAAATCCACAGAAACAAAAACATGATTAAAGTACCAATGAGCCCCTTTATGAAGATCCGGAAGTGTTTTAAAGGTATGGTAGAAACCTTCCTATTGCAAAACAAAAGGGAAGATCTACTGAACATTAAATATTTTTTGGATAGTTGTAAGACTGATGTGTTGCAACTCATTGAAGAAGCATTCCAAAGAAATGGCAGTGTTAAGTTCAGTATTGAGCTTTTTGCTGAATACGTAAAATATTCAACATCGACTGGAGGAGAAGAGCATGCTGATATAAGCACAAAATCGTTTAAATCTCCGATGCAAATTGCTCTACAAAGCCAAGATATTTCGGAAATATTAACGAAGATGGTAGAATGCATTGACAACAAAAGTGAAGAGTTTGAGACCATGGACTCTGGTTGGAGTCTTCTTTTCATCAAACGAATCGAAGTCAACATCAATGAGTACAAGCCATTGAGAGGATCGAGCTACATTAGACTTCCAAAATCTATTGAAATTAAAAAGGCATGTGTAAATATCCAAAACAATGATGAATACTGCTTCAAATGGGCAATTATTTCTGCTCTCCATCCGACCCATGCCAATGTCCAAAGAACCAACAGTTATAATATCGAAAATATCGCAGATGATATAATTAATTTACCGAGTGGTGTTCGAATCAATTTCTACAATTTGGCTTTCCCCTTAAAGCTAAGAGATATAACGCTCTTCGAAACGCTTAACCCCACTATAAGTGTTAACGTTTTTGGAATCGAGCCAAAAAGTATTGGGAGTGAAGACTATAAAGTTGTTGGCCCATATTACATCACAAGGGGTGTAAAGGATAATCATATCAACTTACTGCTTATCCAAGATGAATCGAATAACCATTTTATATGGATTAAAAACATTTCAAGGTTGATAAGTATGCAGGTTAATCATGGAAATCACTCCATAAGTATGTGCAATGCATGTTTATTAACGTTTAATGCTGATAGTGCTTTTCGAAAGCATCAAAAGGAGTGCAACGGTATCGTAACTGAGCTGCCAAAAGAGGATTCTAAGATATTAAAATTCGAGCATCATTCAAGATCTATTGAAGTTCCCTTTGCCATATATGCTGACTTTGAATGTATGCTGATGAACATCCAAAATTGTCATCCAGACCCAGGAAATTCCTCAACAACATCTATTAAAGAGCATATACCCATAGCAGTTTCTTACTACTTGAAATGCTCGTTCGACTCATCTTTGGACAAACTGTTTAAATACACGGGTAAGCATACCATAGTAAAAAAAGAAAAATTCAAAACCAGAAACATTATATATTTAATTTTGTATTTATAAATTTGATTTTTTTTTTTGTTTAATTGCAGGTGACGACTGTGCTAGGGTATTCGTAAATTCTATAATTGAGGAATCGAAACGCATACATAGGGATTACCTCACAATAAATACGCCTATGACTACGACGCCAGCGGATGAACACACATTCAATGATGCTATCAATTGTCACATCTGTAGCAGACCTCTGGGGATAGATAAAGTTCGAGACCATTGCCACATCAGCGGGAAATTTAGGGGCGCGGCGCATTCATCATGCAATTTAAATTATAAGGTACCAACATTCTTGCCTATATTTTTTCACAATTTAACTGGCTATGATGCACATTTATTTATAAAAGAGTTGGGTAATACTAATGGGGACATTAGAATTATACCCCTAAACAAAGAGAAATATATATCCATTTCAAAATTTATCCAAATAAATTCAATAAATAATGAACATAACGATCTTCTAGAGTTGAGATTCTTAGACTCGTTTCGATTTCTCCCCTCGAGCATTGACAATATTTCAAAAACCCTTGCAGAGGATGATTTAAAAATTTTGGCTAAGTTTTGTCAAAGCAATAAGAGATCTTTCGAACTTATGACTCGAAAGGGTGTCTTTTGCTATGATTATATAGATTCCAAAGAAAAACTTTTTGAAACGCAATTACCACCTATTTCAGCGTTTAAGAATTCATTGCTCGACCTAGATTGTAGCGAAGATGATTATGAGCATGCTAAAAATGTTTGGAATAATTTCAATTGTTCTACATTAGCTCAATATCTTGAACATTATTTAATAACGGATGTTATAATTCTATCCGATATATTTGAAAAATTCCGTAAGGATTCAAGGCAAACGTATGGTCTAGATCCATGTCATTATTTCACGTTGCCTGGTTTTTCATGGAGCGCTATGCTTAAGCACACAAATGTGAAATTAGAGCTCCTTACGGATATTAATATGTACAATTTTTTTAGCAAGGGTATAAGAGGAGGATTGACCCAGTGCAGTTTACGGCACTGTAAGGCTAATAATAAATATATGGAAGAATATGATGAAAGTAAGCCTGAAGAATACTTAATCTACTTAGATGCTAATAACCTTTACGGTTGGGCTATGTCCGATTACCTTCCACATTCAGGCTTTGAATGGATTGATCCTCCAACAGATTTGTCTTTCATAAAAGAATGGTTGCTAGCAGATAAACATGTTGGATACATTTTAGAAGTTGATTTAGAATATCCGCAATATATTCATGATCACCATAACGATCTTCCATTCTGTCCGACTAGTATTTCCCTTAACAATAAACCAAAAAAATTGATTGCAGACTTGCGGGACAAGTTGAATTACACTGTACATTATAAAACATTAATTCAGTGTATTGATAATGGATTGATTTTGAAAAAAATACATCGTGTAATCAAATTTAAACAATTTCCATGGTTAAAAAAATATATAGATCTCAATAATAAACTGAGAACAGAAGCGACAAACAAGTTTGAAAAAGACCTGCGCAAACTTTGTAATAACGCTGTATTTGGGAAAACCATGGAGAATGTTGATAAAAGAAAAGATGTGCGAATTGTTTTATCACCAGACAATTCTAGTAATGGTAGACAGCTTGGTGCTCGTGCACTTATAGCGAAACCAAATTTTCATAGCATTTTAGAGTTTGGTGACAACATGGCTGCTATTCAAATGAACAGAACATCTACACTTTACAACAAGCCCATATACTTAGGGTTTTCTGTTTTAGAGATCTCTAAGTATAAGATGTATGATTTTCATTATGCGTATATGAAGCCTAAATTTTCGGACAAAAACCTAAGGCTAGCGTATATGGACACCGATTCATTCGTATATCAAATCAATACTCATGATTTTTATAATGACATACAAGACGACATTAAAGATAAATTTGACACCTCTGATTACCCTCCTAATAATCCCTTTGGTATTGCCCAACAAAATATGAAAAAACTGGGTTACATGAAAGACGAAAATTGTGGAAAAATAATGACAGAATTTATTGGACTAAGAGCCAAAATGTATAGCATAAATGTTCAAAATTCCGGAGTTATTAAAAAAGCAAAAGGTGTTAAAGGCTCTGCTGTAAGGAAATTAACTTTGAGTAATTACAGAGAGTGTTTACTACAAAAGAAAGATTTTTACTGCACAATGATAAATTTCCGTTCCAAGCAACATGTCATATACACCCAAACAATTAATAAAAAAAGTCTAAGTTGTGAAGATGACAAGAGATATGTGTGTGAAAATAATATAAATACATTTGCTTGGGGTCATTATAATATAAATTCTTAATATATTTTAAATTGATCATTTATGCTACACATGAGTAACTATGTAAAAATTACTAGGTATATTGTGATAATAAAATATAAGAAACAAATAATTTATTGTAATAAACAAAAAAAAAACAAGAAAACAAAATGATTATCTATATTACATGTAAAGAGCAATATACAACTACAAAATAGTCTTAAGAACAAATAAACAATACAATGAGAAAATATTAAATAAAAAAAATAAACAAAAAAAGTCTTTCTTATTTAAAATCTTGGGTTGATTTTTGTTTTTTCACTTTTACGAACGTGATTCTTTTATCTTTCTTTAGCTAAGGGGAGTTTTCTTCAAATTTTTCTTAGAATTAAATGATATTAAATGTAGGTACCTATGCATTGCACATTCTGATTAAATAACCGTCATAATTTACACAAAAGAAAAAAAAAAAAAAACGCATTATCACTGTTAGAATGCTAGTGATATGTGTCGCATATTTCCGGATAGTCAATGCATGTTTATTCCTGTACACTCATGCGTATAAAATTATCGCTAGGCTTGCTCGGTTATCAATTTTTTTCCAAAAATAAATTATTTATCACTATTAAAATGCTATCAGACATTATGTGTTACACGACGTTAAAGGGCTTCCATCACATACATATATATATTTTTGCTAGCACACAATATCATGGATACAGAACCCAACGTATCAAACAACACGTATGTGTTATTAACACCTGCAGCACAACTAACACGATCACTATTACACTGAGCCATCGCCCTACTTAGCCAACACCCACTTACCGATCCAACAACTAGGCCATCTATCTACAACAGCCACCACCCACTGACCCATCCACCAACTAGGCTACAAGCCTTTACGATCCCTTTTGCACTGAAACACCGCCCACTTAGCCACCACCCACTTAGCCACCACCCACTAAGCGATCCAAAAAACTAGGCCACCTACCTACAACACCACCAACTAGGTCAGAAACCTGCATGATCCGTATCACACTGAACCACCGCCCGATTAGCCACCACTCACTTGTCACCGCACACTTAGCCACCACCCACTTAGCCACCACCCACTTACCGATCGACCTACCTTTTTCACCCTCACCTGCCGCACATGTCTCACCTGCCTCACCTGGGCACACCTGTTCACCTGGCTCACCTGTCGCACCTTTCTCACCTGTCTCACCTGTCGCACCTGTCGTACCTGTCGCACCTGTCGCACCTGTCTCACCTGTCTCACCTGGCACACCTGTCTCACCTGTCGCACCTGTCTCACCTGTGCTCACCTGTCGCACCTGTCTCACCTGTACACACCTGTTCTCACCTGTGCACACCTGTTAGCCACTTAGCCACTGTTCTAGAACGCCCTTAAACCAACTACTCCCATTTCATCCACCTTTTTTCCTCGCACACGACACTCAATGAATTCTACCTAGAATCCTATTCAACCACTGACTCTGCTCCTCGAAGAGCAATTTTGGTGTTCGGAGCAAATACTTTGTATGGAGGAGCAGCATTTTGTTCATCAAGTCCGATATTTATACTACTGCTTATCAAATAATAAAAGGAAAACCATACGAAATGGACATAACATATGCATATTTATCAATTACTTAGATTATTGCGTTCTACCCAAAAAAAAGGAAATCCACGGAATGCAACATAAACATATGAACCCAAACTATATACAAGAAAGATGTAAGGATTGAAAAGAAAATACTTTCCGGCTGGCACCCGCTTTGCATCCAATAAAGGATCAGGTATTTTTTTCCTTTTTGGACGAAACTTTGCCTGAATTACTTTTTGCAGAAGCGTACTTGTCATGTAGTCGTCATCATCATAGAGTTCTTCAATATCAAAATAGTTTGGTCCGTATTCGTTATCCAATTCCCTTATGGTAGCAACCCCATTGAATGTGTCCAAAAATGCTTTTCGGTATCTTTGAGTTGATCCGTATTCCAATCTTTCCTGGTTGGGATTTGGACAGTAAAAATCAGGCTCCTCAATACCCTGGAATATTCTATGGTATTCTTCTTCGTTTACAATATCCATTTTCTGTTCTTTTTTTTTTTGTTGTATTTATTGGTTTTAATTTATAAATGCAATAAGTTTAAACTTGGAAACACTTAAAAGAACTGTACTCGATGGCTCTATAACAAGAACTATTCAAAATTACTGTGATGTCCAGTGTTAGAATTATTTGCTTGAGAGTTAGAAAATGATAAGAATTAGGTGTCTACTTAGATTGTTGCATTTTACCCAAAGCCAAAAAAAGGAAAACCACCAAATGCATCAAATGTATGCATGCTTATCAAACGATAAAAGGAAAATCATACGAAATGGATATAACATAATATGCATATTTTATTTAATTACTTATATATATTTTTATTAATTACTTAGATTATTGCGTTCTACCAAAAAAAAGGAAATCCACGGAATGCAACATAAACATATGAACCCAAACTATATACAAGAAAGATGTAAAGATTGAAAAAAAATATTTAACGAGTGTGGAAGTGACAAGTCATATCCGCGTGTATTAAAAGATAACAGAAAGTGGGAGGGTTAGTTGGTTTTTACCAAATAAGGAAAAAATACTGATACAGATGAAAAAAGTGGTAAATGATCGAATAGTTTTCTAAAAATAGAAAAAACTATTCGATGATACAAAAAAAAAATACATAGGTACTAAACTATGAGTCGGGTGGGGATGAAACAGAACTATAAAACGTTAGCATTTGTTGAGGATAGGAATAGTTTATTTTAAACAAGTGACGAAGATTGACGACATTATGAATTTATCAGAACCGGATTATTCAGTTTTCACTGTGGAAGACTTTGCAGTCCGAGAAGCAAATTCGTTAAATGATAGCGGTTTCAAACCTACACGGAAGTTATCCGATCTCACGATCGGATTAAATTATAACATTTACCATATTCGAATGGTTACAACAAAGTGGGGGGATCGAGTTGTAGCGGATCTGGGGGAATACACGGTAAGATAAAAAACATTAATTTGATATATTGTATTTTAATTTGTATTAATATTTACAGGTGTTTTTACCAGGTAGATATTCTTCCCTATCATCGAACACCTTGCTTTATATGGCCAAAGGTGGTTATGCTTTCCAAATCACAAGACCATTAGGATCATCATACGAACTAAAATTTTTAAAACTTAAATAATTAATTTTAATCATTCATGTACAAATACAATCATATATTAAATAAAACACAAACAAAATATGTGGTCAATAAATTTTAATATTTTTTCTTTTTTATATTACAACAGTTTGTTTTTATCAATGCATGAGTTTTGTTCTGTTGGGAAGCCCAACCATTTTACAAAAACTTCATTTCCTCTTGTTTTTATAACTTTTTCCACAAGATATATATCTGGACAGTTGGATTCCATAAGTTCTTCTTTATAAAACCCGCGTTTTACTGCTTCACCTTTATAGTCTTCGAGAAGATATGTAATGGGTCTTGTTCTTTTGACTGTTCTGATTCTAAATACTTCCGTAGTCCAGTTGGGTTTATAACCTTTCTCGAATGCATGCTTATACTTGCTAATTCTTACACTATCACCAACATTAAATTGACGTTTATCTACATTTTTCTTATGATTTTTAAAAACTGTAAGTAATAATTTAGAATTTTTTTTATTAACACTAGCAGGTTGACAATTTATAGTTCTGTGGAAAGAATGATTATAATCATGCAGTAATTTTCTGTAAATATTTATCCACTTATAGCTGCCATTGAAACTAAATTCTTTCCACATTTTTTCTTTAAGAGTTCTATTAAATCTTTCAACAATAGAAGCTTTTAATGAACTAAATGTTGAGTAATGGTTTATTTTATATTTGTCTATTCAGATTCTGAAATTTTTATTAAAAAATTCTTTTCCATCATCTGTTTGCAAATTTTTTGGGATCCTAGAAGATTGAATAAATATCTTTTCCATTGCTTTGGTTACAGCGATACCAGTTTTGGTTTTGATAGGAATAGCCCAAGCGAATTTAGAAAAAGTATCGATGACCGTCAATAAATAGTTAAATCCTTTGTTCTGATTACTATATGGTATCATTTCAACCAAGTCCGCTTGCCATAAATCATCAAAGCCTTTAATGATAACACGGCGACGTTTAAAATTTCTACGTGCAGGCTTGTGTAATTCTTCAACAACCATTCGCTTACTCCACCATCAGCACCATCAGCTGCACTAGACATACTCCTCAGCCTCACACCCCTCGATATACATGGCAAGCAAATGGCTGCTAACACAGCCGTCCGCCTTAAAGCCATTTCTCAATGGACCAACAACTCTATCAGTCATACTAAAATTCTAGACTTATATGAATCTATTCCTTGTCATTCCGACTACACCACATCCAAACTAAATTTCGACAAAAGTTTCCAGGTCAACATACCCTCAAGAGAATCTTGGGACGTTGGGGACCCTCTCAAAGGTGATTCAGTTCATTTTTATACTGATGGGTCGAAAACTGAGGAAGGTGTGGGTGGCGGAGTGTACTCAGACAGACTTAATTTAAGTCTCTCCTTCCGGCTCCCTAACCACTGTAGCGTATTCCAAGCGGAAATTCTGGCAATTAAAGAAGCTCTGTCTTGGCTGAGAGAAAACGTGATATCAACATCGGATATACGCATCTTCTCAGATAGTCAAGCAGCACTTAAATCTCTCAACTCTGTCTCTACTAACTCCGTTACGGCCCAAAACTGTCGATCGTCTCTTGAAGAGATGGCGGAACAGTTTAATATTCACCTTTTTTGGGTGCCGGGCCATAGAGATATTCCGGGAAATTGTAAAGCCGATGAACTTGCCAGAAATGGAACTCAAATGCCCGTTTTGCCTAACAGGTGGAACATAGGTATACCGATCGCTACGTGTAAACTTTTGCTAAAACAAAACTCTGCAAGGAAAGCAAACTCTAGATGGACAAACCTTACTACATGTCTGGCCACAAAAGAAATCTGGCCATCGCTAGACCCTAGGCGCTCTAAAAGTTTGCTATCACTTAGCAGATCACAAATTAGCTCCGTAATAGGTGTCATAACAAGACACTGCCTTATAGGAAAACTTGGCGTTTTCTCAAATGACTTCTGTAGAAGTTGCATGGACGAAGAGGAGGAGGAAACAATTCCTCACCTCCTCTGCACATGTCCTGCTCTTTCACAGAGGCGCAGACTCCTTCTTGGGGACTACTTTTTCAATGATCCAAGCGATCTAGCTAATACAGACATACACTGTCTCTCTCGCTTCATAAAAAGCTCCGAATGGTTTTCGTAATGAGGATAATCCCCTCATTCCTATCATGTGGTATCACAACGGACCTAATTATGGTCTAAGTGTGTCAGCCGTTTTCCTGACAGCCACTTTAACCTAACCTAACCTTACCTATTCGCTTACTCATATTAGTAAAGAATGAATTTAAGAAAATGAAAAGAAGTATTTTTATAATTTTAATTTTGATTTATTTGAATCTTTTGTATAACAGCATAAGTTTCTTCATTCTTAATAAACGTTTCTCTATGATAAAGCATACACAAGTATCTGGCCCCACTTTACACTCATCCAATGACCAACAACAGCTAGAGTAATGAAGTCCATGTATCGATTCAGTGTAAATAGAGTTTTGAAGTTGTTTAAGTAGTCTTATACAATTTAAAAATTCATGGTAATGTTCCTCTAGTAATTCATATTTATATGTCTTAAGAAAATCTGTAATATTTTTAATTAATAGATCGACGTCCATTGTTTTAGGATGATGATGATGATGAGAGTATTGAATGCATACTAACTATATAATTTTTTGAAAGAGGAATTAAAGTAAAAATTAAATATTTTTTTCTTACTCATACATTCTTAAAATATATATATACAAGTACACTCAACTAAAAACTTTTCTTATCAGTTACAACTGGGGAGTGATTTTTGTATAGTGATAGTTGTGTCGAAAATATTTTTCTCTCTTCTATTCACTCCACAATTTTGCTTTTGATGTGCTCATCAAGATACTTTTTTACGATAGCATCTATATAGTTTTTAGGATCACTGATTTCGATAATATTGTTTATTTGATCATCAACGTATTCTTTAGAGGTTGCTTGGTGTGGTTCCTCAGGTCTACCAACATTGCTTAAGCGTTTATTTTCCATATTAAAATCACCAGATGGAAGGAGTTTAAAACCTAACCCTGGAGGACCTGTCGGACCTTTACTTTTTAAAAGTGTCTTGGAGTTTCTTCCGAACTTGTCAACGCTCCTTTTTAGTTTGAATACATTTTAGGTTTGAGTGATATTAATATATGATGTTTGATTCCTTTAATTCCTCAATTATAGAGCTGATTTCATTTTGATGGTTGTTATTACCAGCGTTTTTGGATGCTATAAAAAGTTTAAGTGTATTAACGAGCTCATTAGGATCATTCCAGTAAACATATTCATTATTTTTGTTTGTGTACATCATTTCAGTTATTTCAGAATAAGATTCCCCGGTTTTTTTATTTTTGTTATTAAATCCAGAAACAAGATTCTTTATTATTTGCGTATACTTGACACCCCTATTACTGTTGATCCTAAAAGTATCATCATGATTTCGCATATGGGCACTAGTCTTTTGTAAAATTTTCTGATAGTGCTTTAAATCATCATTTGTATAAATGTGCTTTCGAGGTTTTTTTCTTTAGAATCAGCTCAATGAGACCCGGAGTTCGAGTAAATTTTTCATCATCAATTTTAATAACATCATCATCCATCCAAAATTTAGATTTACCAATTTTCGTTGCTTGTGTATTAGCATCATAATACGGGCCATAGACTGTATCGCGATTTGATTCAGATAATAATTTTTTAGTGAAAGTTGAAGATACCTCGGATGTATTGAAATTGATTGGAGTACTAAACAACATCTCATTATCTCCACTATCTAATTCAGTGATTGGTGATTCTAATACTTCATTGTCTTCCGATCCTTCTTCTTTATTAAATAATTTAAAATTAAGTTTACGACGTTTAATTGGTTTTGTTTCAATTTCTTCATCATTAGGTTTTGGCTTTTTTTCCCTTTCGACATTTTCAACCAACTTTTTTAATGGTTCAACAATAGGTTTAAAAGTGTTTTCCAACTCCGTGTCTCGTGTTATTTCAGCAGTTTTTAATTGAAAATATTCTTTTTTTAGAATGTTTTTTGTTTTTATTTGATCATTCAGGATAGTTTCATTCATTTTTTTAGATTTGTTTATCTTTCCTAGTATATTAAGATAAATTTTAAGTTTTCTCAAACAGAGCTCATATTGGAATGGATTCCTTTTTAAGTATAAGTGTGTATTTATAGTAAAATTATTTCATGGAAACCAATTTTATATCGACCATTTTTAATACTACTTTCCTTGTCTATAACTAGAAAACCATAATTATCAACCCAACAATGAAAACATAGCTCTTTAAATTGGTTAAACGTCATATCTGAGTTTATATGATCATTGTGAACATGTTTTAAATTCATTTCATCTTGTTTGAAAAGTATAATAAAATTTGCATTATCTCGAATCAAATGCTTGGGAATATGTGTATAGGATTGGCATAAATAGAAACTATCAACACCATTGTGACGACCCATACAAAAATAATCCCTTATGTTGTTTTGCTTCTGACATGCAACATCGTCAAAAATAAACACTGAGTTATTTTTAGCATCTGCTGGTGGCATAATATCACTATTATCTGAAAATTCATTATATTCCATTCCTTCTACTGATGAAATAACCTTTTTTAAATACATATATTTCGGTTGATGCAATGATTTGGAATATATGTAAATATTTTCAAACTTCAGCCCATTTGTGTCAAGAAGAATGCTAAGCATAACATTTGTTTTCCCACAGTTTGAAGGGCCAACGATTATTCCACGGATACTGTTTGGGAATAATGATCCATGTTTTTTTTTAATTTTAACATCGGAATCAAAGTTTTGTACTTTAATGACTTGTGACTGTTTGATGAACCTCATATTGATGACTGAATTATTTTATAATAAAACAACTCGTTTATATATTTTTGAAATCATAAATGTTCGAAACTTCAACCAAGAAGGCGGTAAACATTACAATATCTTATAAATATGATTGAGCATCACATTAAAACCATCAGTTGTAAAAAATCTTCTGAAGGAGGAGGACTTTTAAACAATATTATTGATAAACTGCCAATTGAACTACATTTACCTTTGTACAATTACTGTGGACCTGGCACAAAATTGCAAGAACGTTTAACTAGAGGAGATAAAGGCATTAATGAACTGGATGAGGCGTGCCGCCTGCATGATATAGCATATTCAAAAAGTAGTTCACTATCGGATCGTCACGTAGCAGATAAAATTCTGACAGAACAAGCTTGGAAAAGATTTAAAGCAAAGGACTCATCAGTTCCTGAAAAGTTAAGCAGCCTTTTAGTCACCAACATGATGAAAGCTAAGACAAAATTGGGAATGGGTGTTAAAAAGAATAAAACAAAACAAAAAATTAGTGAGAAGAAAATCTGTAACAAAAATTTGTTTAAGAAAGCTATAAAAGAAGCACGAAATGCTATAAGAAGCAATATTAACTGTTGTGGTACAACATCTATTGCTAGTATTGCTTTAAAGGCAGCCAAAAATGTTATTAAAAACAAGAAAAAAAGTAACATAAAAACACCAAGAATAATTCCAATTCCAAAAACAGGGGGCTTTCTTCCATTTGTAGCTCCTATTCTTGCAGGCTTATCGGCTATAGGAACTCTTACGGGAGGAGAAGCTGGTGTTGTAAAAACCCTTAATGCTGCAAGCGCTGCTAAAAAACAGTTGGAAGAAAACATTAGACACAATCAAATCAAAGGAAACGGCTTATATTTACAGCCCTATAAAAATGGGCTTGGTCTTTTTATAAACAACACCAACACAAAAAACTAATAGATCTGCTACCCAACCAACCTTTAACAAACTTTGACATACAACGGTTTGTAGTGAAGCATATACCACACTTTAGAGGAGTCTTTATGCGAAACTCATTACCATTACAACAAAGTCATTACAACAAAGTCATTTATCCAGGAGTGTGGCGTTATCAATTTGGATGATGAATCTGGTAGAGGTACACATTGGGTGGCATATATAAAAAATAAAAACAATTTTGTAAAGTATTTTGACAGTTTTGGTAATTTAAGACCTCCAATTGAAACAATAAAATATCTAGGAAATCGGATAAATTATAATTATATTCAAGAACAGAATTTTAATACATTTATATGTGGTCATTTATGTTTAAAGTATTTATTAGATCAATCTCAAAAGGTTTTCAAAAATAAAAATGAATAAAGTGAATGAAATAAAAAAAAATATATCATTCGTCTTTTAACCAACATGTCGGTAACCTTAACTCTTAGCGGAAACGACTCATCTCTTACAGCGGAATATTTCCCACCAATTGTATTAAGGTCCAACTATGTCTGCGGCCTCATAGATTTTCAATCATATAACTCTATACCAAATGTGGATGATTTAAATAACTTGTTTCACGTAGGTGAAAATGTTATTTCGTTTCCTATTGGCTCATATGAGATTGGAGACATAAACAATATTATACAAAAGAAAATTAGTGAAATTAATAAAAAGAAAAAGAATTTAAATAGAAAAAGTGAAATTAAAATCATAGCCAACAGCAATACTCTGAAATGTGAAATTTATAGTTCAGAAGCAATAGATTTCTCTAAACAAAATTCTATTGGTTCACTTTTAGGATTCAGTAAGAAACTGTTGGAGCCTAATATATTACACGAATCAGATATTTACGTTGACATAAACAAAGTTAATGCAATACGTGTTGAGTGTAATATTATAGATGGAACGTATATTAATAACCAGTTGGCGCATATTTTACATGAATTTTCTATAAACGTGAGCCCAGGCTATAAAATCATTGAGGTTCCTAGAAATGTTATTTATTTACCTGTGAACGTCAAACAAATAACATCTTTAAGTTTAAAGTTCATTGATCAAGACGGTAGAATTATTAATTTTAGAGGAGAAAAAATAACTGTTCGATTACATTTAAAGCCAGAAATATTATTATATATGAACAAATTTCTCACGCACAAAATTCTTATATAAACTCTGTTATCAAAAATTTATTACCTAATCAAGTTTTGACCTCAGCATCGTCAACACATCACCTCACAAAAGAAAATAAAAACTTTTTGCTATCATTGGGGTTCATCTTAAAAAAAATAAAAACCTAGGAAATATCATGTTAAACATTTTTCAAGATCCAGAGTACAATGAATCTATATCTAAATATGAGTACCACACTTACTCACCTTATCAAAACAATTTTGAACGGAATGACATCATTCAGATTTGTATACAACATCAAAATCTTAATGTTTTACCTTCGGAAAGTTTTTTATGCATTGAAGGATCACTTAAACAACGGGAAGGAAAAGATATTCTGAGTACGAAACTGGTAAACAACTCAATGGCTTTTCTTTTTGATGAAATACGTTATGAATTGAATGGAAGAGAAATTGACTGTAATAGGAATGTTGGAATTACTTCAACGATAAAAAACTACCTTTCCTTAACTAAAAACGAGAGCGATATGCTTTTAAATGCTTCGTGGTCTCCTGAGGCATGTATTTCTTTAAAGTCATTTAACTTTAACTACTGTATCCCACTGAATAAGCTTTTGGGATTTGCTGAAGATTACAACAAAATTATACCTAACGCTCGACATGATCTAATTCTTACTCGTGCCAGAATAGATGAAAATGCATTAATTTCAACAGTTGATGAAAAAGTTGAGGTTCAACTTCATAAGGTTCAATGGAAAGTACCACATGTAACTTTATCCGATTCAGTCAAGTTGGATTTATACAAATCTATAAATAAGAATAATTCTATTAAAATTGCTTTCCGCAACTGGGATCTGTATGAATATCCTACGTTGTCATTCTCCGATCATAATATTTGGAACATCAAAACAACAACACAAATTGAAAAACCTCGATACATTATTGTTGCACTACAAACTGAAAAAAATAAAAAACTAACGGAGGATATAACCACATTTAATCATTGTCATATAACAGACATTAAAGTTTATCTGAATTCAGATGTATACCCTCAGGAAGACCTAAGCATTTCTTTCGAACGAAACAGATATAGTTGGCTATACAAAATGTATACTGATTTTCAAAAAACCTACTACAACAAAACAATGGCTGAGCCTCTTCTTTCTTGTGATCAATATCAATCGCACGCTCCAATTTTTGTTATAGATTGCAGACATCAGAACGAATCCCTTAAAACAGGACCTATCGATATTCGCTTGGAAATGAGATCGTCACTGAAAATTCCTTTAAACACTTCAGCTTACTGTCTTATGCTGCATCCACTTAGCCAAGTAGTCACCAGAATTGTTTAAAACATAAAACATAAAACCTCAAAATAAAAAAAATATTAAATAAAAAAAATAAACAAAAAAAGTCTTTCTTATTTAAAATCTTGGGTTGATTTTTGTTTTTTCACTTTTACGAACGTGTTTCTTTTATCTTTCTTTAGCTAAGGGGAGTTTTCTTCAAATTTTTCTTAGAATTGAATAATATTAAATGTAGGTACCTATGCATTGCACATTCTGATTAAATAACCGTCATAATTCACACAAAAGAAAAAAAAAAAAAACGCATTATCACTGTTAGAATGCTGGTGATATGTGTCGCATATTTCCGGATAGTCAATGCATGTTTATTCCTGTACACTCATGCGTATAAAATTATCGCTAGGCTTGCTCGGTTATCAATTTTTTTCCAAAAATAAATTATTTATCACTATTAAAATGCTATCAGACATTATGTGTTACACGACGTTAAAGGACTTCCATCACATACATATATATATTTTTGCTAGCACACAATATCATGGATACAGAACCCAACGTATCGAACAACACGTATGTGTTATTAACACCTGCAGCACAACTAACACGATCACTATTACACTGAGCCATCGCCCCACTTAGCCACCACCCACTTACCGATCCAACAACTAGGCCATCTATCTACAACAGCCACCACCCACTGACCCATCCACCAACTAGGCTACAAGCCTTTACGATCCCTTTTCCACTGAAACACCGCCCACTTAGCCACCACCCACTTAGCCACCACCCACTAAGCGATCCAAAAAACTAGGCCACCTACCTACAACACCACCAACTAGGTCAGAAACCTGCATGATCCGTATCACCCTGAACCACCGCCCGATTAGCCACCACTCACTTGTCACCGCACACTTAGCCACCACCCACTTAGCCACCACCCACTTACCGATCGACCTACCTTTTTCACCCTCACCTGCCGCACGTGTCTCACCTGCCTCACCTGGGCACACCTGTTCACCTGGCTCACCTGTCGCACCTTTCTCACCTGTCTCACCTGTCTCACCTGTCGCACCTGTCACACCTGTCTCACCTGTCTCACCTGTCTCACCTGGCACTTCTGTCTCACCTGTCGCACCTGTCTCACCTGTGCTCACCTGTCTCACCTGTGCACACCTGTTATCACCTGTGCACACCTGTTAGCCACTTAGCCACTGTTCTAGAACGCCCTTAAACCAACTACTCATGTTGACATCATGTGACTGAGGGCATCTTTGTTTTCATACCGGTAAATTCCATTTTTATACAAATTCGGAAAATTATGGTAGTAATTTTAATATAATTTGACCAGAAAATTCCCATGGTAGTATCCTCACAACAGAAAATGATTCCATTGGAATCAAAAAGGAGTAGTACTGTACCAATACCCCTTCTTTGCTCATTGAAATATAAAAAGTCCCTATGTGGAAAGATGGTCCAAAATGATATTTTCTACATACAAAAAATAATAATAAATATAATAATACAATAGGAATGATAATTTCTTAACATCTCGCAAATAATAGTTAAAAGTTTCAAAGATGAGTTTCATGGATAGCCGTGTTTCTTAAGATAGTGTAAAGCAAAACACGTAAGACAATAACAAAAAAAATTATATGTAATACAGAATTTTGTTTGTGTTTTCCGAGTACAAATTTGGCTGAATTGCTATACACTGGTTCAAAAACCACGCCTGATAGCTATAACTGACGCTTATAGAAGTGGTTTTAGGCAGAATATTTGTTCTTAAATTTTTAATCTCAACATAATGAACAGTCGATGTCTGTCGGTTATGACGACTGCTTAATCCGGTTGCAATATCCGACTGTCTTTTTAACCTACTTACAACAAAATAATTGAAACGAAAAAAACTGAAGTAAATACATATACATTATGTATGTACAATGTACATGTGTGCTTTATTTATTTAACGAACATAATCATAAAGAACCTAGATTTATTTGCAAAAAGTCAGAGCAGGCGAAATTTTGATGTATTTACTTTTATTTAAGTCTTCAGAACGAAATACATATATTTTACTATTGAATATGAAGTCATCAGGTAGTATTAAGATAAATGTAAACATTTTGACTTAGTTGAACTAACTAAAATGAAAACGTAAAAAAGTGATTCCGAATTTGATGATAATTTACTTAATATTCTCCAATGTATAAACTTAGAAAATTATTGAACACTTTACTCGAAGAGACTAAAAGCACAACATTGCTTACTTATTCATATTCTGGACAGAACAAGAATTCGTTGGTTGATGCAATGTTTCATTCATACCAAACTCTGAAAATATTGAAAACATCGATCACAAATTCGTTGAATCAAGATAAAATGCGACAGTGACCATGACCTTATTTAGCGCATATGCAAAAAAAAGCGCTGAGGAATGGATTTTTAAAACGAGTTAATGAAGATTGCAACAAATTTACTTGATACCTTAGCAGGACGTTTCGAGCTAAGGTCTGTTTCTTTAAGTCGTCTCCTATAACTGTCTATTAACTAACAACTCTTTATCCTACCTGTCTCTGCTGTTGTTGGTTGTTGAACATCGACCACAGTCAAAGTATTGTTTGAGAGAGACGTCATCACGATGAATCAGTCATCACACCTTTGACACACAGATCCTGGCCTTCACACTAACTTTCAAGTTTCCCTGAACCCTCCGTAGATCATTGATATACAGGATTTTTCCAACTCTTGTCTGCTTTAACAAGAATTATGTATATTATTTTCGTTATTAAGGTGAATATCGTTAAAAGGATTTTTGTGCCTGTACACTTAATTTAAACAAAATTTTGCAATTTAATCGTGAACGTTTTAGCCAATTTTGTGGTCTGGATAGTAAGTTGAAAATTCTAAACACCTTATTTATAAGTTACGTATGCATTTCAAGAAAGAGACAAAATAAAAATAAAAACTAAAATAGCTATATCTCCAGCCAAACAATTGGTGGTAGCGCCTTTAAGTTGTTGTTGTTGTTCAAAAATTCAAATAAAAACTGTTTTTTAAATTTCTTTTTTCTTTTATCTCTTTGTTTTATATAAGTAAAGTAATTTTATTGTAATCTATTTTGTAATTATGTTTAATTGTCGCCCGCTGATGATGGTTCCGCAGCAGTGAACCGAAATGCATTCGTAACTAATAAATAAAAGTTAAAATTTTCAAACATAAATGTTGCTATTTTCAATTTTGTGTTTTGTTTAACAGTTATTTACGATATTTGTGGTCTATAAGGTGATTATACTTTTCAACTTACTCAATTTAAAGTTTTAAGTTGAAGATTTAAAACGAAACCATACTTAATCATAATTTTGTATCTATGGCGATTTTTGTGTTAGAACTGTCGAAGTTACACTCAAGTTAACAACTACTCGAATTTAGTGAGTGAACTTGAGTTTAACTTTAATGTCGGCACTTAATAACTGAACCTAAGTAAGGAAGAACAACTATAATATTTATAAAATGTATGATTTATTAGTATAGGCAATAGAACTGAACTTAACATAAGAAATCTGATATCGCATTCTCACACAAGGAATAACAACCTAACTCGACATAAGAAATTCTAATCGTTCTTTCTAAATATGCCATAACAGCATAACTTGACCTAAGGTTTAATTTTCTTATTTCTGAATATGCCATAATAACTTAAGTCGATATAAGCTCTTTATTTTTTGAAAGTTCAATAAGCCATAACAGCTTAAGTGTTATTTTCTTAAATTACTCCTTAATTATCAGATGTACATTTATTTACTTTTAGTATGTTAAAAAGGTGAACTCATTCTTCATTCTTACATTCGAAAAAATTAAAAATAAGAAATTTCTGATTCGTAGAGAGGATTTGAAACTTTAAACTGCTCTCCTGAAAAATATTAAATATCGACTTAAGTGGTTATGACTTGTGGCCACTGATATATGTTTGAATTTGCCTATTCTTACAAAGTCTCCTATTTTAAACTTTGATGGTATATGAATTTTGATGTGATTATATATTTAAGACAGTAATTCTTTTTCATTAGTAATGTTAACACTGGATGGTTTCATTTTGATTGTACTATGTGTCAAATTATTGTAATTCCAAGCAGTAGCGGATTTAGGATTTGGCTGTGGGGGGGGGGGGCTTGGTAGGTCCAATTTGAGACATTAATGGCCAGTTTCACAGTGCAGGTTTAAACTACAATTTAAGTTTAGGGGCTTATTGCGAGAGTCTACTCCGAAAAAATCAAGTCGACTTAAGGATCAGTTTCACAGTCATAGGAGTGGCACTTAAGTGCGAAATCTTGGGTACAAAATGACAATATTCGCAGTGTGAACTAACCTTATTAAGTTGCACTTAAGTCTCCCGTGTTGGGCACTTAAGTGTAACTAACCCAGGCTGCCAACATTACTAGAAAGTACAATTATGCTTAACTTAAGTGCAACTTTTTCGGTAATTGTTCACTGTGAAACTGGCCCTAAGTCGATCAGAAATTCTTGATCGAATTTAATTTTCTATCAAATAGAAAAATTCATACAATTTCGTAGCAATCTGACAGAAAAATAAATAGTAGACTTTAACCCCCATGGAATAGACTTTTACACCATGGAATAAGAAGTTTCTGGATTCAAACCAAAGCCTTTTAATTAGAGCTCCATTTGAGTCCGGAACATTTTTATTCCATGATGTAGTTTCCTAAACATGGGAGCTGAAATAACTATTTTCTCTTTATAATTAAGGGGTAAGTCTATTCGACTTTTGAATAGACTCTCGCAATAAGCTCCTTAAACTTAAGTTCAGCACTTGATTAGGTTTCAAAGTAAACGTTGAACTTAATAATTATGTAGTTCTAGTTAAACGAATGTAGGTATTCTGCCATTTAAGCTTCAGTTCAACGTTCAGAACACCTGATCGTAATAATCATTCTCAAATCTTAATTGACAACTGCCATTAATTAATAATAATAAATTACTATATTCCTTTCTATTTGAACTTTTTTTTTAATGTTTTTGAGTGACGAGGAAAATTTAACATTCGTTGTGAGAGTGAAAAGAGAAAAACGCTTCCCTTGAAAAACAAATGATTTTGATTTATTGTGACGATGATGATTCGTTTGAAAGTTGCGAGAAAGTATTCTTAAACAAGCTTTTTATAAGCTTATACTTGTGACCTCGATTGCCGTTAATTTGTTTTGTAGGATCATGGAAAACTCGATGTGCATTGGTTTCAAGCAGTATAGATTTGTAGTTTCTTAAATCATTGGTATTGTAAATTTTTTCATCTGGAACTTTCTTAAATATTAACTCGTACAACCCCTCCGTTCCTTCAAAGATTTTGTTTTTTATCATTATATCTTTTCCGTGAATGTTAAACTCTTCATTTCCTATGTACATTTTTTCATTTTTTAAACGTATCCCATAAACATCATCAAGGAACGTAGAATTGTTTATAATTAAATCTATATATTTTTGCGGAATACTTTGAAATTCTTTTTCGGATAATTGTTCAACAAAGTCACGATGACTAACCCGAAGGCTTTTTGTTCTTTTTCTACCTCTGGAAGCTTCGTTAAGAGGAATAGTAATAGGTTTTAAGGCGTCCTCTAGTTGAGTTTCGTAAGCTTCTCTACCGTTTCTTAGGGCTTTATATTTCTTTCGCAGATCATTGGTAGTTTTAATAAGCTCTTTCTTTAATTTCACATCTATATCCATCATGTTGATACTCTTGTTTTATTTTTATTGAAACATACGGTAAATAGCTCTCGTATTCCTTAAAACAGTCTTTCTACTAGAGTTATATTCAGATTGAGCTGATAAAAATTGATCTCCAATCAGCTTTGAACCACTTTTAACGATTATTTTGCACTCAGTGAATTTTTGTGAAGTGCTCTTATATAACATTTCTATTCATATGAAGTATAATAATATTTTGATCTATTATATAAAGATCTACTGATCCGCAGATGGAGAACCGCTACGATCCACATGAAACCACTAGAAACCGGTTCCTGAACCGAGTCGAATCGTATGAAAAACCGCTTGGATCCACATGAAACCGTTAGGAACTGGTCTCTGAACCTAGTTGAACCGTATGAAAAACAGCTCCGTTCCACATGAAACCGCTAGGAACCGGTCTCTGAACCGAGTTGAACCGTATGAAAAACAGCTTCGATCCACATTAAACCGCTAGAAACCGGTCTCTGAATCGAGTCGAACCGTATGAAAAACCACTTTGATCCACATGAAACCGCTAGAAACCGGTCTTTGAACCATGCTGAACCAATAACTGAACAGCTCCTTACTGCCTAGAACCGGTTACCGGATCTATTTGTTCTTTTACGTTTATCAAATCAATATATCCATTAACTTCATTTACCACAACACATCTTATTTTCTCGTTAACATAAGGTCTGAATATTCTTTTGTTATAATTATTCCACATCATTATTCCTTCTTTATTATTTGGTAATCTGACAAGGTAGCAAACACCAGACGTTTCAATCACAACACATTCAATTATTTCGCATTTCATAATATCTTGATTTAAATCTTTACGGAAAGGTTTAGAAAACAATCGAACCCTTTTCTATAGCGACCTTCATTCAAAGAGTTATCCTTGTTAATTACCAAGAAACCATATTTAGTGTTCCAACAATCTGCACATACTTTTTAAAAGGTAGAGAATGACATATCCGAATTGACATGATCATTATAAATATGTTTCAAATTCATGTCATCCTGTTTGAAGACGATGAGGAAGTTTGCATTATCTCGAATTAAGTGCTTGGGTATTCTTGTATACGTTTGACATAAATAAAAACTATCAATTTGATGATGTCGACCCATACTAAAGTATGTACGAATAGAATTTTGCTTTTCACACGCAATGTCATCAAAAATAAATATCGAGTTTGGTTTAGCTTCTTCAGGTGGAAAAACTTCGCATTTATTGGAAAACGTAAGGAATCCCATATTTTTTATTGGTTTTACAGCTTTACGTAGAAACTCATACTTTTTATAGAGTAAATATAAATATTTTCAAATTTTAAACCATTTGGATGTTGCAACAAAGTCATCATAACATTGGTTTTTCCACAATTCGAGGGCCCTGTAGTCAATCCTCTTATGCTATTTGGTAATAATTTACCATGTTTCGTTGTTGGTTCAATATTTTTGGTCAGATCAACATTTATTATTGGCAAACGATGCCTCTGTTTTATGAATCGTATGTTGATAACAACTAAATATTTTTCTTTAAATGCAGAGTTTTTATTAAAAAAGTTTTAGTAAATAACTATTCATTCTCGTAAATCGTCAAGCTCATAAAATGATTGATTATTCTAGAAAACCTAACAGTAAGCAAGCAACTGTAAAAGGAGAAGGTTTATTCAATTCCGTAATAAACAAACTTCACCACCTCGAAGTCAGCCGGCGCACTTTCGATTTTCGGAAAAATAAAAATGCCAATCGATGTATCTCTTATTGTACACTTGATTTAGCAAAAAAAAATTATGTACACCCCCTCGTTTTTTAAAAAAAAAATAAAAAAAAAATAACTTTGTATGGAACTTTGAAACGCCCATATCTCCTTCACTATATCGGTTTATTTTTATGTACACGGGCTTAAATCATTCTCCTATTTCAAACCATTATTGTACATAGCACATTTTTTTTTAGACCTCCCCCAATCAATAAATCGATAATGAAAATTTGCAAGCGAAATGCTTTACTGTGAAAATCTTTAAATTACCAAACTATCCCATGATATTTAATATTAACCGCAGTCTGTTGGCAGAGTTCCGCCCAGTCGTGAGTTCGAATCCTACCCGGGAAAAACTTTTTTTTATAATTCACTTACTTTATTCACTTTTCAAAAAAAAAAATAACTTTTTTAGTGAAAAAAAAATAACTTTTTACAAAAACAAAATAAACTTTTTTATAAGAAAACAAATAACTTTTACAAAAAAATAAAAATGTTTTATTATTATTAACTTTTTTACAAAAAAAAATAAGCTTTTTTACAAAAAAATAAGCTTTTTTACAAACAAAAAAAACTTTCTTACAAAAAAAAATTAACTATTTTACAAAAAAAAATAAACTTTTTTACAAAGAAAAATTAAAATTTTTACAAAAAAAAAATTAACTTTTTTACAAAAAAAAAATAACTTTTTTAGAAAAATAGATTGAAACAAATTAAAATTTTTATAAAAAAAAAATTAACTTTTTGACAAAAATTTTAAAAAGTGAATTATTCAATCATTTTGTTATTTTGGTTATTTTATCTTAACTATAGCGAATTTTAAGAAACAATCACCAAAATAACAAAACTAATGAAAAAATTCATTCTTTTAAGTTTTTTGATTTTTTGTTTAATTAACTAGCGGTGTACAATAACAGATTTTTGATTTAAAAGCTTAATATTATAGTAGATTATATTTAAAAATTATGCAGACATCAAAATTCGCTTTAGTTAAGAAATAATAACCAAAATAATTAAATGCATGAAAAATTCAGTTTTTTAAGTTTTTTGAAAATTTATTTAAAAACTAACTAGGGGTGTCCGAAAACAGATTTTTGATTTAAAAGTTTAAAACTGAAGTAAACAATATTTTTAAATTATGCAAAATTCAAAATTCGCTTTAGTTAAGATAAAATAACCAAAATAACAAAATGATTGAATAATTCACTTTTTTAATTTTTTTTTAAATTTCTGTTGAATAAAAGTTAATTTTTTTTTTTGTACAAATGTTGTTTTTTTTGTAGAAAAGTTGTTTTTTGTTGTAAAAAAGTTAATTTTTTTTTTTTGGAAAAAGTTATTTTTTTTTTTTTCTAAAAAAAATATTTTTTTTTTTTTGAAAAGTAAATAAAATAAGTGAAAGTGAAAAAAAAGAAAATCCTACCCGGAAAAAACTTTTTTTTATAATTCACTTATTGTATTTACTTTTCAAAAAAAAAATAACTTTCTTAGAAAAAAAAATAACTTTTTACAAAAAAAAAAATTAACTTTTTTACAAAAAAAAAACAACATTTGTACAAAAAAAAAATTAACTTTTATTCAACAAAAATTTTAAAAAATTAAAAAAAGTGAATTATTCAATCATTTTGTTATTTTGGTTATTTTATCTTAACTAAAGCGAATTTTGAATTCTGCATAATTTAAAAATATTGTTTACTTCAGTCTTAAACATTTAAATCAAAAACCTGTTTTTAAAGTTTAGTTTTTAAATAAATTAAATAAATTTTCAAAAAACTTAAAAAACTGAATTTTTCATTCATTTAATTATTTTGGTTATTATTTCTTAACTAAAGCGAATTTTGATGTCTGCATAACTTTCTTACAAAAAAAAAATTAACTATTTTACAAAAAAAATAAACTTTTTTACAAAGAAAAATTAAAATTTTTACAAAAAAAAAATTAACTTTTTTACAAAAAAAAAATAACTTTTTTAGAAAAATAGATTGAAACAAATTAAAATTTTTATAAAAAAAAAATTAACTTTTTGACAAAAATTTTAAAAAGTGAATTATTCAATCATTTTGTTATTTTGGTTATTTTATCTTAACTATAGCGAATTTTAAGAAACAATCACCAAAATAACAAAATTAATGAAAAAATTCATTCTTTTAAGTTTTTTGATTTTTTGTTTAATTAACTAGCGGTGTACAATAACAGATTTTTGATTTAAAAGCTTAATATTATAGTAGATTATATTTAAAAATTATGCAGACATCAAAATTCGCTTTAGTTAAGAAATAATAACCAAAATAATTAAATGCATGAAAAATTCAGTTTTTTAAGTTTTTTGAAAATTTATTTAAAAACTAACTAGGGGTGTCCGAAAACAGATTTTTGATTTAAAAGTTTAAAACTGAAGTAAACAATATTTTTAAATTATGCAAAATTCAAAATTCGCTTTAGTTAAGATAAAATAACCAAAATAACAAAATGATTGAATAATTCACTTTTTTAATTTTTTTTTAAATTTCTGTTGAATAAAAGTTAATTTTTTTTTTGTACAAATGTTGTTTTTTTTGTAGAAAAGTTGTTTTTTGTTGTAAAAAAGTTAATTTTTTTTTTTTTGGAAAAAGTTATTTTTTTTTTTTCTAAAAAAAATATTTTTTTTTTTTGAAAAGTAAATAAAATAAGTGAAAGTGAAAAAAAAGAAAATCCTACCCGGAAAAAACTTTTTTTTATAATTCACTTATTGTATTTACTTTTCAAAAAAAAAATAACTTTTTTAGAAAAAAAAATAACTTTTTACAAAAAAAAAAATTAACTTTTTTACAAAAAAAAAACAACATTTGTACAAAAAAAAAATTAACTTTTATTCAACAAAAATTTTAAAAAATTAAAAAAAGTGAATTATTCAATCATTTTGTTATTTTGGTTATTTTATCTTAACTAAAGCGAATTTTGAATTCTGCATAATTTAAAAATATTGTTTACTTCAGTCTTAAACATTTAAATCAAAAACCTGTTTTTAAAGTTTAGTTTTTAAATAAATTAAATAAATTTTCAAAAAACTTAAAAAACTGAATTTTTCATTCATTTAATTATTTTGGTTATTATTTCTTAACTAAAGCGAATTTTGATGTCTGCATAATTTTTAAATATAATCTACTAAAATATTAAGCTTTTAAATCAAAAATCTGTTATTGCACACCCCTAGTTAATTAAAAAAAAAAATCAAAAAACTTAAAAGAATGAATTTTTTCATTAATTTTGTTATTTTGGTGATTGTTTCTTAAATAAAGCTCTGCATAATTTTAAAATATTACTTACTTCAATCTTAAACATTTAAATCAAAAATCTGAAATTGTACACCCCTAGTTAATTTTTGAATAAATTTTCAAAAAACTTAAAAAACTGAATTTTTCATTAATTTTGTTATTTTGGTTATTATTTCTTAACTAAAGCGAATTTTGAATTTTGCATAATTTGTAAATATTACTTACTTCAATCTTGAACACTTAAATCAAAAATCTGAAATTTTACACCCCTAGTTAATTTTTAAATAAATTTTCAAAAAATTTAAAAAACTGAATTTTTCATTAATTTTGTTATTTTGGTTATTATTTCTTAACTGAAGCGAATTTTGAACTCTGCATAATTTTAAAATATTACTTCAATCTTAAACACTAAAATCAAAAATCTGAAATTGTACACGCCTAGTTAATTTTTAAATAAATTTTCTAAAACTGAATTTTTCATTAATTTTGTTATTTTGGTTATTATTTCTTAACTGAAGCGAATTTTGAATCTTGCATAATTTGTAAATATTACTTACTTTAATCTTGAACATTTAAATCAAAAATCTGATATTGTACACCCCTAGTTAATTTTTAAATTAATTTTTCAAAAACTTAAAAAACTGAATTTTCATTAATTTTGTTATTTTGGTTATTATTTCTTAACTAAAGTGAATTTTGAATTCTGCCTAATATAAAATATTATTTACTTCAGTCTTAAACTTTTAAATCAAAAATCTGTTTTTGTACACACCTAGTTAATTTTTAAATAAATTTGCAAAAAACTTAAAAAAGTGAATTTTTTCATTAATTTTGTTATTTTGGTTATTATTCCTTAACTAAAGTGAATTTAAAAATGTATTTAAAAATTAACTAGGGGTGCACAATTTTTGATTTAAGTGTTTTAGATTGAATTAAGTAATATTTTAAAATTATGCAGAGTTCAAAATTCGCTTTAGTTAAGAAACAATCACCAAAATAACAAAATTAATGACAAAATTCATTCTTTTAAGTTTTTTGATTTTTTTTAAATTAACTAGGGGTGTACAATAACAGATTTCTGATTTAAAAGCTTAACACTATAGTAGATTATATTTAAAAATTATGCAGACATCAAAATTCGCTCTAGTTAAGAAATAAATACCAGAATAATTAAATGAATGAAAAATTCATTTTTCTAAGTTTTTTGAAAATTTATTTAAAAACTAAGTAGGGGTGTACGAAAACAGATTTTTGATTTAAAAGTTTAAGATTGAAGTAAACAATATTTTTGAATTATGTAGAATTCAAAATTCGCTTTAGTTAAGATAAAATAACCAAAATAACAAAATGATTGAATAATTCACTTTTTTAAATTTTTTTAAAATTTTTGTTGAATGAAAGTTATTTTTTTTTGTACAAATTTTTTTTTTTTTTTGTAAAAAAGTTATTTTTTTTTTTTGTAAAAAAGTTTATTTTTTTCTTGTAAAAAAGTTAATTTTTTTTTTGTAAAAAAATTATTTTTTCTTTGTAAAAAAGTTAATTTTTTTTTTGTAAAAAAGTTTATTTTTTTTCGTAAAAAAGTTTATTTTTTTTTTCTAAAAAAGTTATTTTTTTTTTGAAAAGTAAATAAAATAAGTGAATTAAAAAGAAAAAGTTTTTCCCGGGTAGGATTCGAACTCACGACTGTTGGAGCCATGGGCGGGAACTCTGCCAACAGACTGCGGTTAATATTAAATATCATGGGATAGTTTGGTAATATAAAGATTTTCACAGTGAAGCATTTCGCTTGCAAATTTTCTTATCGATTTATTGATTGGGGGAGGTCTAAAAAAAAAATGTGCTATGTACAATAATGGTTTGAAATAGGAGAATGATTTAAGCCCGTGTACATAAAAATATCCGATATAGTGTAGGAGATATGGGCGTTTCAAAGTTCCATACAGTTATATTTTTTTATTAAAAAAAAAAAAAAAACCAGGGGGTGTACATAAATTTTTTTTGCTAAATCAAGTGTACAATAAGAGAAAGCTATACAAATTGCTTTGTCAACCGCTAATAGGACAATGAAGAAAAACAACATTAAAACACCCAGAGTTATTTCTAAACCTAAATCTGGTGGTGTAGTACCATTTCTTGTACCCCTATTCGCTTTCAGCATGAGGGGCATTGTCTGGAGGTGCTGCGGGGGTAGCTCAGGCTGTCAATGACGCTAAAAACGCTAAAAAAGAATTAGAAGAGTAGAAACGTCATAACCAAAAAATGGAAGCTATTGCAATGGGTCATGGATTACATCTAAAGCCATATAAGAAAGGACTTGGTTTATTTTTAAATCCCCAGTCAAAAAACTTTTAAGATCGCTCCCTAAACGTGCATTGAATGAAATAGATTTGAGGAATTTCGCAAAATATGTAATCCCTCATTTTCGAGGAGTTTTCATGCGCGATAATTTGCCAAAAAATAAACCATGGAAAAACGAGTGTGGAATTGTAAATCTGGATTCTTCAAACGGACCTAGAACACATTGGGTAGCGTATTATAAAAACGATAAGGAAATAGAATATTTTGATAGCTTTGGGAACCTTCAACCACCAAGCGAAATTATTAATTATTTAGGTAAAAAATATAATTATACTCGGTACCAAGATTATGATTCGAATAATTGTGGCCATCTATGTTTAAAATTCTTATATGATTGTGGTAAATTGAATAAATAAAGACTCTTTGCAAAAATAATTTCATTTTGTTTTTATGATCATGGCGTTAACACTTACACTAAGCGGGAATAGTTCTCATTTAACAACGGAATATTTTCCACCATTTGGAAGGAGACTACGTTTGCGGGTTGATTGATTTTCAAACATACAACTCCATACCCAATGTGGATGACAGAAACAACAGATTTCATGTAGGCGAACACGAAATTGAAATTCCAATAGGATCATATGAAATCGATGATATTTCCCTCGTGATTTCAGAAGCATTGTCAATACGAAAATCTTCAGCAATAGTAAAAATAGAAGCAAATAATAATACATTGAAAGCAGAAGTCGAAAGTAATGAGCCAATTTACTTCGATAGACCTAGAACTATCGGAAAACTACTGGGTTTTGGTAAACGCATCCTTAAATCAAATATATTGCACCTGTCAGATTTACCTGTTGATATTAACAAAGTAAATGTCATACGCATTGAGTGCAATATTATAGTTGGTTCCTATTTAAATAATACTCCTATGCATACAATACATGAATTCTCACCAGAAGCAGGAGCGGGGTATAAAATCATAGAAGTTCCAAAAAATGTTATCTATTTACCTGTGAATGTCAAACGAATCACTTCTTTATCTTTAAAGCTCGTAGATCAAGATGGAGATTTGATAAATTTAAGAGGAGAAACAATAACAATTCGATTGCATTTAATACCAAACTCTGTATAATGTTGGTCTATAATTATATATCCCAAGTCAAAGATGTTAATTCAGTTAGTTCTCATAGAACACCAAAGCTGTTAAGACCAAAACTAAAGCCTGAAAATAAAGATTTTCTTCTTTCACTAGGATTTGTGTTAAAGTAAAAAAAAAAATGAGTCAAATATTGAATATTACCCAAAGACCAAGCTATGATATCAGCATAACATAATTTGAGTACCATAGTTATTCACCATTTCTTCAATCCTTCAATACCAGTGATGAAATACGTATCCCTATACATCAACAGGACTTGTGCATTTTACCCAGCGAAAGTTTTATTTACATAGAAGGAAGTCTTACAAAAACAGATGGAAAGACTTCTACAGCAAAACTCTGTAACAATGCTATGGCATTTCTTTTCGAGGAAATACACTACGAACTTAACGGTGTAGCTATTGAAAACAATACAAATGTTGGTATAACAACAGTATTAAAAAATTTTATATCATTGAATGAGAATGAAAGTAAATGTTTAGAAAATGCTTCATGGACAGGAAAGAGTACCATCGAACTTTCATCAGGGAAATTCAACTTTTGTATTCCATTGAAAAATCTTTTAGGATTTGCTGAGGATTATCAAAAGATCATTGCAAATGCTAGGCATGAATTAATTTTAATTCGTACTAGATCTAATGAAAACGCTTATATTACTACGGAAAAAGAAGATTTAAAACTTACAATTCATAAGCTACAATGGAGAGTTGCACACATTACCTTGTCCGATTCAAATAAAATTTCGCTATTAAAACAAATACAAACGAAACCAATTCAAATTAATTTTCGAAATTGGGAAATGTACGAATATCCTACACTTCCACCTTCTACTGATCATGTGTGGACAGTTAAAACTTCAAGTCAGCTTGAAAAGCCAACATGTGTTATAATCGCTCTACAAACAGCACGGAAAAACCTGCGAGATAAAGATGTTAGCAAATTTGACCAATGTGATGTGAGTAATGTCAAAGTTCATTTGAACTCTGAGTCCTATCCACGCGAAGATCTAAATCTTAAATTTGATCTGGATAGATACGCAATTCTGTATGACATGTACAGTAAATTTCAACCATCTTATTATCAAAAACCACCACAACCACTATTATCTCTTCAAGAATTCAAAGAAATCGCTCCAATTTTGGTAATTGATTGTTCCCGTCAAAATGAATCAATTAAAACTGGACCGGTTGATGTGAAAATCGAACTTAAAACATCTACTGTTGTTCCACCTTCAACAACAATGTATTGTCTGATTCTTCATGATCGTTTAATTGAATACAATTCAATTTTCAAAATTCGCTTTAGTTAAGATAAAATAACCAAAATAACAAAATGATTGAATAATTCACTTTTTTAAATTTTTTTTAAATTTTTGTTGAATGAAAGTAATTTTTTTTTTGTACAATTTTTTTTTTTTTGTAAAAAAGTTATTTTTTTTTTGTAAAAAAGTTTATTTTTTTCTTGTAAAAAAGTTAATTTTTTTTTTGTAAAAAAATTAATTTTTCTTTGTAAAAAAGTTAATTTTTTTTTTGTAAAAAAGTTTATTTTTTTTTCGTAAAAAAGTTTATTTTTTTTTTCTAAAAAAGTTATTTTTTTTTTGAAAAGTAAATAAAATAAGTGAATTAAAAAGAAAAAGTTTTTCCCGGGTAGGATTCGAACTCACGACTGTTGCCATGGGCGGGAACTTTTTTTTTTTTTTTTTTTTTTTTTTTTTTTTACTTATCAATATCTTAAAAATAACTTACTGGCCCTAAGCGGGCGCTCTAAATTAAACAATAACTTAATGCTAATGCCTTTCGGCCTACGAACTACTTAAAATAACATCTTATCCTGGTTTTATTTTTCCCAAGAAAGATTTAAAAAAACTTGGAAACAATATCATTTTTTATTTTTTATTTTTATTTAAGAGCTAATTAAAATTAATTAAAACTACTTAAAACTACTTAAAACTACTTAAAACTATACTTAAACTACTATAAAACTACTTACAACTACCTTAACTCTAGAACAGCCACAGCAAGCATTTTCGATTTTATTATTTTTTTTTTTTTTTTTTTTTTTTTTTTTTTTTTTTTTTTTGTGCCACCCTGACTGTCCCTACTTAATTAATACACTTAAAACTATGTAAGTCGGCCAAGACGAGAAAACTAAGTCAACTATATTGTATCTACTTCTTCATTAAACCACCAAAACTGGTTTTCCTGTTTTCCCCTATCTCTTCGGTCCCGATCGGACACAGTCCTACTGAACCGAAGGCGCTCTGCTCCGCCCTGTGCGAGGACGTCTCGACTATAAAGGAGTCGCCTATCTACAGTTCTGCGGCCGACGTGGTAGATTAGCGGAACCGCCGCTCTATCCTGTATCAGCCCTCGACTGTCTAAATAGAGAAAAGCATCGGGTGGGATAAATCCACTTAAACGCACACTCTCGTAGTAATCAGTGTTGGGGTAGTAAGCCCCAAAAATTTAGCTATTGGCTGAGGACATCGCTCTTGCAATGTGACCCCGAATCAGCTTGATTATAAAATTATCGATTCTGTTAATGTTGGCTCCATTGTATAGAACCTCGTTGGAATAATAATGTTTGTACTCCGACTCTGGTGTTCTGTGTAATCCAAGGCAGCGTCGAAGACACTGCCTCTCAAACACCCGAATCTTTTCCATTTGAGATGGGGCAACGTTGAACCACACCGGGCATCCATAGGCAATCATTGGCCGGATAAGGGCCATGTAGCAAATCACCTTAACCCTGCTGTCAAGACGGCTGCTATAAAACAACCGTTTTGTCAGGGCAAAAGCTCCCCTGGCTCTGGTCAGAGCAGCATTTATATGTCTGTCGAAATACAAATACTGATCCATCCAGATGCCAAGGTACTTTACTACACTTTTATTCGCCAGTGGATGTCCATGTGTCCCCACGATCACCAGCTTGCGCCAGTTCTTTCTTGTATCCCTAGGGGCTCCATGCAGTGGAGTCCTGAACAGAATAGTTTCGGATTTCTGAAAGTTGATTTTCAACTTCCAGTCATCGCAATATCGCTGAATCTTGTCGAAGTCACGCTGTAAGAGAATTCTGATGACCTCAACTGTTGGAGCTGTTCTGTACGCAATTAGATCGTCGGCATACGCTATGGCATGGGCTAGACTACCTATCAGATCGCTGGTGTAAATACTGAATAGAATCGGTGAGTTCACCGCTCCCTGTTGAAGACCATTTTTAATTTCGAAGATTGCGGTAGAAGTTACATTGCCAATTTTGACAACAAACTTTCTACCATTGAGCATATCATAAAGCATATATAAAAGCGGTTTACTTATGCCCAGTCTGGCTAGCTTTAGGTACAGACCTTCTAACCATACGGTGTCGAAAGCTTTCTCCAAGTCAACCAGACAAGCACCCGTACACTGTCTTTTAGATTTGTTCCATTGGACATCAGAAACGAGCTTAGACGCGGCATGAATGGTGTCATGTCCCGCCTTAAAGCCGAACTGATTATCCGGTATGATATTGTTGTCCTCCGCCCACTTGGACAGAGCTCTATTTATAACTTTCTCAAATACCTTACTGATACTTGGAAGAAGACTTATCGACCGAAAATTCGCCGGATTGGAGTTGTCCTTTCCCTTTTTTGGGAGAGGATGAACCACAGCTGTCTTCCACCGCCCTGGATAATATGCATTATTCAGAGCGTTGTTAAACAGTGTGGTATAAATGTCAACTGCTTCCTGAGGCAGATGTCGCAGTACAACGTTAGATATACCATCGATTCCTGCTGACTTCTTTTTCTTTAATGAGGCGAAGATGAGCTGGAGCTCAACTTTCGAAATTAACAGGGAATTAGCCCCGTTTCGCTCGGCGATGGTGGCGTTTGCCAAGTGTTCTTCATTGAACCCGGTGAAACCGAGATTCTCTGATCGCCATTGCGTCATTTCATTTCGAAGGTAGAAGTGGTGAAGCAAGGCTCTGTTTTCCAGGTCATGGTTCGGGCGAATGCTAGCATTTACCTTGTACATTTGCTGGAAAGCAGCCCCCACGGCCTCCACTTTCTCACGAGGATCTTCGATTATAAAGAGGTCATCGTCCAAGACGGCTTCCTCTGGATCTATGCCTGCTATCAGAAGTACGTCTCTGTTCTCTGTCGTTCTCTGAAGTTTAAGACACGGAAGTTCGTTTTGATCATTCCGTCTAAATATTTTATTAATTTGAGGAAACATACTCGGGTCGCTAGAATTAACGGCCCGATTTTTTTTGTCCCAATACAAATTAATAGACAATCGGTAATTTTCCTTGATCAGTTGGTTGATGTTTTTGATAGACGACTTCAGTGTCCTAATCTCCAGATCGTGTATGTCAGTAAAACGTCTGTACAAGCGTTTCAGTCTTGTCAAAAGTCCACTTTTTTGTCTGTGTAGTGCGTCGATGGTCGCGTTGCGGTACATGTCTGTGGCTTCGCGTTCTTTGTATTTCGGTATTGTTTTTTCCATTGTTCGTTGGATTGTACTGTCCATCTTTTCCAAGTAATCGTCAATTTAAGTGTTTGTTAAATTCCTGTCATTTGGTGGGGATATGTTGTTCGTACGTAGTTCACTCGATAAAGCGCTGGTGAAGTGTGGCCAGCGAGTCTTACTGTAATTGTAAGAATGCACCGGCACATACTCCTCCAACTCCACGAGCTCGTTCGGAAGTTGAATTACGGCAGCAAGTCCGCAATGGTCACTGTCGTACTCTATCGTTCGTAAGCAGTTTCTTGGTCGTTGACCCACAGTGTCAGTAATTGTCAGTCTTGAGTCTTTCAGCAATAAATCCAGATAGGAACCGCTTCTTGGAAACGAAGGCCTATCAGTAGCCAGAAGGTCGAGCATATATTCAACGTTGTATTGATTCATCCAATTAAATAGATGGCTACCTCTTGGATTTTGTATTTGATTTCCCCAATCTACATGTTTGGCATTCAAATCACCGGCCATGATATAGTAATTCTCTTCCGAGTTCAGTTGTAAGCATTGAAAAAGTTTTTCGAGCTCTGCTAAAAATTCAGTTGGCTGAGGTGATTCCGGTGCATAAGCCGCAATCGCATACATCCGCTTCCCATGTTTGAGAGGAATGCATACGATACACGCCTCAAGCAACCGAAATCTGCGTACTTCACTATTATATATAACTTTATAATTTATGCCTTTTCGTACAAAGATTGCGACTCCTCCCCCCAAAGTGGAGTTGAGCCGATCTCTTCGTACGATATTGTAATTATTATTAGTCAATTTATGTTTCTGGTTCAGCTTAGTTTCGCTGGCCATAAACACACCCGGACTTTGATCTTGCAACAATTGGAATAGATTTACTCTACGTTCGGTCCTAATCAATGAATTTACATTCACAGCAAGGATCTTAAAGGGCCTCTCCGGCAGCGCGCCCTTAACCTATAAAGTGCGTTAAGCTCGGCAAAGCAGAGTAGATATTGTCCACCCTTTTCGCCTGCTCACTTATCTGGTTTTGAAGTCCTGCTATTTGGCTCTGAATGGCCAGTAGCAAACCTCTTATTTCGGCCTGTGCGTCCGGAGCCTTAGGCACAAGGGCCTGTGGGGCTGCCTTTGGTGCAGGCTGTACCGTGTTTCCCTTTCCTGACGCCATTTGGGCGTAAGAAATTTGGGGATTGACGGAAATTGTTGTATGAGGACGCGTTGGTGGGCGTCTCTCTACCTCTGCTTGCCTTGCCGCTTTGTTATGTTTCAATTGCTGAAACGTCGGACATCCCCGATAGTTAGCAGGGTGCCCGTCGCCTCGGCAAAGTGCACATTTAAGTTGGGTCAATTCGACCCGTTCCTGCCCGAGCTTACACTCTCCTACAATGTGGTTCTCACCACACTTGACGCAGCGTGACTGCATTTCGCAGTTTGCCGCAGCATGGCCGAACCTTTGGCAGCGCATGCATTGAAGCATGTCGCCACGCCTCTTTAATTTGTCCCATGTGACAACCTGGTAGTTGAGGACGGAGATACTCCTCAAACTATCCAGTTTGCTGCTGGGCGAAAGCTGTACTAGAAAGAACGGCAGATTCCGTTTCTCCCGTCTGGCTCTAACTGTAGCGAACAGCTTAACCCCGATAAACTCGAGATCGTCGCTCGCTTTTCGACGGAGCTCATTTAAGAGCACCTGAGGTTCCGTGCAGGAATCTATGCCCTTTAGCAGGACCGTTTGGAACTTTTCTGTTTTAGGAGTAAAACTGAAGAACTCAGTTGTAGTTTCTTTTAATAAACCTTTTATTTTTTTATATTGTTCCAAAGTGGAACATTGAATGGCATGCCTATCTTTACTTAATCTTTTAATAAAAAAGTTTTCGCCTATGGCCGACTTACATAGTTTTATGGTATCCTCTAACTCCATCTTGAATGCATTGATGGGTGGCACCTTCTCTTTTTTGTTTTTGGGCAGCTGTGGCTGCTGCAGTTGACTCTGCTGCTGTTGTATCAGCTGCTGTTGATTCTGCTGCTGCTGGTTCTGGATCTGCTGCTGGTGTTCTTTTTGTTTATCTTGTTGCTGTTGCTGTGACTGTTGTTTTTGCCTATTTTGTGGCTGCTCTGGTTGTTGTTTATTTTGCTGGGGCTGCTTATTTGTCGGTTGCAGCTCCGCATTTTTGATTTTCTGTGGGGCTTCTTTTGGTGGAGCCTGTAGCGACTTTTTTAACTCCCGCTCCTGTTTTTTGCGCTCTCGTCGAGCTATTTGTTTATTTTTGAGGGCCTTTACAATTTCATGCACCTCTGATCGTAGCTTCTCAATTTGACGTTGTTTTTCCTCAACGATGCTATTGAGAGTTTGCTCCTCTATTTCATCTTCCGATGACTGGTCTATGGTTGCATTTTTTTCATCGCTGGTGGAGAGCCCTTCTCCACCCTCGGACATATATTCAATTTCCTCGTCATCGATGACTTTGGATGACGAGGAATTAACTTTCTGCTGCCTCTCGCTGTTTGCTGCTTGACTTTGGTTTTCTTCTTGTATCGTCTGCCTACCATCAGCTTGCAGCTGTGTTGAGGGGGCAGGTGGACGTGCGGTGCGCTTCACTTAATTAGGAACATACTTTAGTTGCTTCCTCTTCTTAGTTAACTCGGCTGGTGGTGCCGTTGCCATTGTTGCTAGGGCATCTTTTGAAGTCCCCGCTATAGCTGCCGTTGGTGGCTTTGCTGGTTTTGCCTTCGTTGGCTTAGCCGCTGCTGCAGAGACATCTTTCGATGCCCCCGTTGGTGGTGCCGTTGCTGGCATTGTATTTGGTGCTGGTGCACCACCTTTCGATGGCCCCGCACTCTTCTTTCCGTCGTCTATATGAGTTTTATCCCACTCTATAATGTTTTCCACTTCTCTATTGTGGAAAAAAGCAGATAAAATATTTGACCCCGACTGGGGATTGAACCGGCTACTTTCGGCTCCGGGATCTGCCACCCTACCACTGTGCTATCGCACTATATGAAAAACTCTTGTCTAAAGCTAACCTTCTATTGTTGCACACACGACTCTAATTTAAAATTCTGTGAAAGCCAATAACGTCTACACTGCTTCACAGATCGATATCGACTGATGGGCGGGAACTCTGCCAACAGACTGCGGTTAATATTAAATATCATGGGATAGTTTGGTAATATAAAGATTTTCACAGTGAAGCATTTCGCTTGCAAATTTTCATTATCGATTTATTGATTGGGGGAGGTCTAAAAAAAAAAATGTGCTATGTACAATAATGGTTTGAAATAGGAGAATGATTTAAGCCCGTGTACATAAAAATATCCGATATAGTGTAGGAGATATGGGCGTTTCAAAGTTCCATACAGTTATATTTTTTTATTAAAAAAAAAAAAAAACCAGGGGGTGTACATAAATTTTTTTTGCTAAATCAAGTGTACAATAAGAGAAAGCTATACAAATTGCTTTGTCAACCGCTAATAGGACAATGAAGAAAAACAACATTAAAACACCCAGAATTATTTCTAAACCTAAATCTGGTGGTGTAGTACCATTTCTTGTACCCCTATTCGCTTTCAGCATTAGGGGTATTGTCTGGAGGTGCTGCGGGGGTAGCTCAGGCTGTCAATGACGCTAAAAACGCTAAAAAAGAATTAGAAGAGTAGAAACGTCATAACCAAAAAATGGAAGCTATTGCAATGGGTCATGGATTACATCTAAAGCCATATAAGAAAGGACTTGGTTTATTTTTAAATCCCCAGTCAAAAAACTTTTAAGATCGCTCCCCAAACGTGCATTGAATGAAATAGATTTGAGGAATTTCGCAAAATATGTAATCCCTCATTTTCGAGGAGTTTTCATGCGCGATAATTTGCCAAAAAATAAACCATGGAAAAACGAGTGTGGAATTGTAAATCTGGATTCTTCAAACGGACCTGGAACACATTGGGTAGCGTATTATAAAAACGATAAGGAAATAGAATATTTTGATAGCTTTGGGAACCTTCAACCACCAAGCGAAATTATTAATTATTTAGGTAAAAAATATAATTATACTCGGTACCAAGATTATGATTCGAATAATTGTGGCCATCTATGTTTAAAATTCTTATATGATTGTGGTAAATTGAATAAATAAAGACTCTTTGCAAAAATAATTTCATTTTGTTTTTATGATCATGGCGTTAACACTTACACTAAGCGGGAATAGTTCTCATTTAACAACGGAATATTTTCCACCATTTGGAAGGAGACTACGTTTGCGGGTTGATTGATTTTCAAACATACAACTCCATACCCAATGTGGATGACAGAAACAACAGATTTCATGTAGGCGAACACGAAATTGAAATTCCAATAGGATCATATGAAATCGATGATATTTCCCTTGTGATTTCAGAAGCATTGTCAATACGAAAATCTTCAGCAATAGTAAAAATAGAAGCAAATAATAATACATTGAAAGCAGAAGTCGAAAGTAATGAGCCAATTTACTTCGATAGACCTAGAACTATCGGAAAACTACTGGGTTTTGGTAAACGCATCCTTAAATCAAATATATTGCACCTGTCAGATTTACCTGTTGATATTAACAAAGTAAATGTCATACGCATTGAGTGCAATATTATAGTTGGTTCCTATTTAAATAATACTCCTATGCATACAATACATGAATTCTCACCAGAAGCAGGAGCGGGGTATAAAATCATAGAAGTTCCAAAAAATGTTATCTATTTACCTGTGAATGTCAAACGAATCACTTCTTTATCTTTAAAGCTCGTAGATCAAGATGGAGATTTGATAAATTTAAGAGGAGAAACAATAACAATTCGATTGCATTTAATACCAAACTCTGTATAATGTTGGTCTATAATTATATATCCCAAGTCAAAGATGTTAATTCAGTTAGTTCTCATAGAACACCAAAGCTGTTAAGACCAAAACTAAAGCCTGAAAATAAAGATTTTCTTCTTTCACTAGGATTTGTGTTAAAGTAAAAAAAAAATATAAAAAAAAAATGAGTCAAATATTGAATATTACCCAAAGACCAAGCTATGATATCAGCATAACATAATTTGAGTACCATAGTTATTCACCATTTCTTCAATCCTTCAATACCAGTGATGAAATACGTATCCCTATACATCAACAGGACTTGTGCATTTTACCCAGCGAAAGTTTTATTTACATAGAAGGAAGTCTTACAAAAACAGATGGAAAGACTTCTACAGCAAAACTCTGTAACAATGCTATGGCATTTCTTTTCGAGGAAATACACTACGAACTTAACGGTGTAGCTATTGAAAACAATACAAATGTTGGTATAACAACAGTATTAAAAAATTTTATATCATTGAATGAGAATGAAAGTAAATGTTTAGAAAATGCTTCATGGACAGGAAAGAGTACCATCGAACTTTCATCAGGGAAATTCAACTTTTGTATTCCATTGAAAAATCTTTTAGGATTTGCTGAGGATTATCAAAAGATCATTGCAAATGCTAGGCATGAATTAATTTTAATTCGTACTAGATCTAATGAAAACGCTTATATTACTACGGAAAAAGAAGATTTAAAACTTACAATTCATAAGCTACAATGGAGAGTTGCACACATTACCTTGTCCGATTCAAATAAAATTTCGCTATTAAAACAAATACAAACGAAACCAATTCAAATTAATTTTCGAAATTGGGAAATGTACGAATATCCTACACTTCCACCTTCTACTGATCATGTGTGGACAGTTAAAACTTCAAGTCAGCTTGAAAAGCCAACATGTGTTATAATCGCTCTACAAACAGCACGGAAAAACCTGCGAGATAAAGATGTTAGCAAATTTGACCAATGTGATGTGAGTAATGTCAAAGTTCATTTGAACTCTGAGTCCTATCCACGCGAAGATCTAAATCTTAAATTTGATCTGGATAGATACGCAATTCTGTATGACATGTACAGTAAATTTCAACCATCTTATTATCAAAAACCACCACAACCACTATTATCTCTTCAAGAATTCAAAGAAATCGCTCCAATTTTGGTAATTGATTGTTCCCGTCAAAATGAATCAATTAAAACTGGACCGGTTGATGTGAAAATCGAACTTAAAACATCTACTGTTGTTCCACCTTCAACAACAATGTATTGTCTGATTCTTCATGATCGTTTAATTGAATACAATTCAATAACTGGACAAGTAAACAAACTCACTTTACAGTTAATCAAGTACATTCCATACGACTGTACTCTCAGCAAACATGTTAAATTACATTGCAGACTTTCAAGGATTTAGAGGATTCAACAATGAGTTAATTTTGAAGGAGGCAGCCGTGTACCACAATGGACGTCACCATCATTTTATTATTACACCTCCATTTAATTTTAGCCTACTTCCAATATCAATTAAAAAACAAGCGAATTGGATATTTCATAATCATCACGGCTTAGCTTGGGACAGTGGATACACAGATTTTCGTCACGTTAAGTTATTTCTCCAACACGAAATTAAAAATGGATTGGTTTACGTCAAAGGGTTAGAAAAAACACATTGGCTTAAAAAGATACTAAAAAATGAAAATGTGGATGTTGTTAACATTGAAGAAAAATACACCTGTCCAAATTTTAAAGATCTCAAAATTATTTATCCAAACCAATTAAAATGTATGTACCACGAGAAATGTTGTGCACTTCAAAATGTTTATCTTTTGAGTAAGTTCATAAGTAAAGGTCGTCTATTGTAACACCCATTTTAAAATAAAACAAAATCTTTATTATAAACTGATTTTTTTTTGTTTGTTTTTATTATTTATTAAGAAAAAAGTATAGAATAAAATTTTCATTCATCTAACGATGAGTCGGTATTTTCTTCGAGGAAATTACGTCGATAAAGAAGACTACAAGCTGATGCGATTGTTGTACACTCTAAAAAGGGTTCAACGTTACTCTACACTAAGAACAGTTTCCGGAATTTCAGACAGGCTTCTGTTAGAATTTTTACATCACTGATGCAGTAATCAATTAACTCACGGTGCATATTAAATTCGCTGTTTTTATGGTCTCCATACCATTTAAGAAAGACTTCACGATCTTCAGCTTTCATAGTATCCGGGCCGTAATATTTTGCATCAGGCAGTTTTCCTACGTATTTTTCATTCACTGCCAGGTTAAAAAAAACCGGGAAGAAGCCTTTCTTTAATGAAGGAGACAGATCGAAGGCTTTTGGTAGCTTAGACAGTGCCATGGGAAAATAATTCACTGAGTCTAGGAACTTCACATTTGTTATCGTCATCAGTAAAATTTTAGTTCCACGCATAATAAGTTCGGGTTTCAGACTTGTTTTAACCAGAATATAGTTTAAAATAAACTGGTGATCATAAGCCTGACCGTTATGTGCTATTACTATCACTTTCTTGAAAATCTTTCGAACTTCCATTATATGATGCAGAAATCTTGATACTACGTCTTGAGTTATAATTTGCTCCCGAAATTTACACACATTACAAAAATGTAAATTTTCAACTTCAATACAGGAGCTGCACCTTTGTTGAAATACACATAGGTTTGGTTTGTGTATTTTCAGCAAATTTTCTTCAGATTGGTTAGTTTGGTCGTCTTCCTGTCTACTTTCAAAATCATAGAAAATGTAGAGGCACTTGTCTGTTTTTGGTGTTCTTACATCTCTTAGTATATAGCACTGATGGTCATTGGGAACAAATTTTGTACACTGTTTGCAAAAATATTCGTTGCAAAAATGTTCTCTTGGACTAATTATCTTCAGACATTTAAAGCATCGTTTCATTTCATCACAAATTGCTTGTTTGCCCGCGCTCGATGATTTGTGGTTATCAAAACATGTTTTACCTCGGAAGCTCCTATGGCAATCATGACAATCAATTTCATGTTCCACCTCTTTACAACTAGGTGTTTTCTGACATTGCGGGCATGATTTGTTACACCTGTGTTTTGACTTAACGTTGTACGGTACATGACATTCTTCACAAAAGTATGAACAACTAAAAGCTGAAGTACAGGAGGTAATAAAGTTGAAATGTTTCGCATTATGAAGAAGATTAATTCTTTTTTCAGTAGAGTAATTTGTAGGGGCCCCATCAAAAATTATTACCCGGCCTTTTGTATTGTACTGAAACACCGTTATTTTGTAATCAGATAGAAGATATTGAAACTGGCGTAATTCCGGAATGCCGCAACCTTCTGGCGGAATCTGTACCTGAGCATCAACCAAGAGCTGTTTTGCTCTTTTCGTCTGTTCCATGTCCGTATCATCACGAATTCTTTTATAGTCCGATGATTTTTCCGCGAATGCTTTTCCAACTACCAAAGTACGTGGAAGGCAAAGATTGTCTTTATTTTTTATCGACACAATTCCTCGACGCTTGGTACATTCTTCTTCAAACGTGTTATAATAGTTGGCCATGCGTCGGTTTCCTTTTCCAGTGGGGATCTTCACCGTTGTTACTTTAATGCAGAAAGATTCTGTGCTTAGACCTTCTGAATTACTTTGGAAAACTTTTGAAATCATCTCCCATAAATCTGCTACATGAAACTCGGAGGCAATTTTAAAATTGACCCAGCCGCTACCTCGCTCCGCTGAAAATTCTTTCCCACAGAATGTTACTCCGACCTTATCTTCTGGATCTACTTCCTTAAAAGCAAAACTGACAATGTCATTAATTGCTCTTCTTACCCAATTAGTCGGTTCCACGTTGTCTGGTACCCGTTTAATCCTGAACTCAATTGCTCGTCCCTGAAGATTAAACCGCTTAACTTTTGTCAGCACGTTTGTTATGACCTCAAAACGCTAAAAAAAGAGAAATTAACATTTTATTTATTTCAAGCATTTCATCATTAAACCTTGTTATCCTTAATCTCATAAACAAACTTCTTTTCCGGCAAAGAGAATTCAATTTTCGGATCGACCCTTCCTTGCAATGAATTTGTTACTTTCATGAGTAACCCACTCATTTCATTTAATTCTTCGTCAGTCAATGAATTAAATTTAGATGGGAGAAAAACTTTTTTGTTTTCTAGTTCTACAATAACTTTTTCGCCATAAATCGTTTGGCACTTTTTACAACTAATAATTATGTTGGGAATAGATAAAAGATCCTTTAATTTATTTAAAAAACTCACGGAACTGTTAGAACTCATTCTCAACACGTTAATATACTTTTGAACTTAAAATTTAAGTGACAAGTTCATAAAAATTAAGGTGCCACTAAACCTAAAAATAAAACAAAATAGCACATGTATGTTTAATGCATGTGATGTTTTTTTTTTTTGTATCATGAAAAATGATGACTTCGCATCAAGAACAATTTCAAAAGTAGCAAGCCCAAGTAAAAAAAAAACGACAACTCTAATCAGGAAAAAATAAAAAAAAAAGTAAATTTGTACATTTTTCAATATTTTGTATTTATTTTTTTTTTTTTTTTTTAATACAATAAGGTATATACACTTAATTTGATGTTCGCATTCGCTTGCGCGAGTAGGGTTGATGATCCTCGTCCATTTCGAAGACTTCTAGCTCCTTAAGATCTTCTTCTTCTACAACTTCCTCTGGTTTGGGAAGAAATTTTATTGTTGTCCCGAAGCTTCCTCTAGAAGGCTGGATCACCCTCATCATATGCCCCGTCATTTGAATCACCTCTTCGTTGCTCAGCGAATTGAATTTGACGGGGAGAAATCATTTTTACGGTGTCAAGTTCCACCAATATCTTCTCCCCGTATTTAGTGTTGCAGCGTTTAGCACCGCAAATTCTTTGATCTTCTGAAGGCATATCCTTCAAAGGTAGAAGCGCCTTTCCTTGTGAAAATTTGTTCAACTTATTTAAGAACTCCATTATAAAATTTTAATGATACTACTTAATATAGTAAAATGTTTCGGGCTTTTATTCGATTTTTGAGCATATATGTATATTGACTTCGAACGAAAAGCAATTGAAAACGCACTGCATTTCTTTCATCTACTATTGCAATGAAACAGGAGCTTCTGACCGTCAATAACCTTAAAAAGTACTTTGAATCAAATTGTTTTAGTAAATTATCTTTGGTTATAAGGCTTCATGTTTTTTTTCATGGAATGCGTTTATCTTCGTAATCATTTAGTTCTTTGGATAATATGAAATCAAAATCCTTTTCAGGTTACTGGCGATCAAAAGCTTTTGTTGCAATGCATAAGTAGATGACCTGAACTACCCTCACGTGCCAAGATACAAATACCAACGTCATCATTTTTACTCTTACCGTCATAATCAAACAAAATCATAAAATCATTTTTCATACGAACATTAGATGGTATACTTGCATTAAAAACAAAACAAACCACAAAAAATAAAAACGCATAAATACATTTTTAGCATGTATGTTGCTAAGAGAAATGATAACTCGGTGGTATTGTCACTCGGACTATAAGCCAGAGGTGTCAGTTCAAATCTTCAAACAATTCTGTATATTTTTTTTTTCGTTTGTTCAAAATAAAAATTTGTTCTTCTTTCTCATTCAGATTTATCGAATAACCTAATGGCTCAGTGGAATTTGATTTTTTTTTTTGATTGACTTCAATTAGCTTAGGCATATTAACATACCATATAGCTTCGTACGGTTTTAGATTATATTTTTATATGATTTCGAAGTTTACCAACCACCACTTTACAATCTTATCCACAAACCTTTTCAACATACCACATTATATAGTGTTTCGAAGTTTTCCACCCAACACTTAATTAGCTTTTAAATTATATTCTTATATGATTTCAAAGTTTTCCACCCAACACTTAATTAGCTTTTAAATTATATTTTTATATGATTTCCAAGCTTTCCACCCAACACTTAATCACCTTATCCACAAACCATTCCAACAAACCACATTTGTACGATTTTAAATCCTATTTAAATACACATTTAACACCTCAACTTCTATAAGCTCCAATGGCCTAGTGGAACTGTCACCCGACGGCAATTCAAAGGTTCTTGGTTCAATCCCCAAAGGTTCTCAGCATCATTGTTTTTTTCTAATTAAATACACTCCCAAGCCTCACCATCACCCCCAGCCAGTAGCGTATCTAGGATTTGGCTGTGGGGGGGGGCTTTGAGTTTTGAAATCCAGTTTGTATATATGAAGTTATATAACAGAAAACGTGTTTTTTGTGCCTTTATATCCGCTCCTATCGCACTTTAAATTTTTTTTTTCAAAATAAAGCACAATAACAAGAATTTGGGATTTATCTGTTAAGCATGGGAACTATTTTTAAGCGGAGCAAGAAGCTAATATTAAGGCTCAGCAAAACATGGTAGCATAACTAATTTAATAACTTCAAGTTCTAGCCACGTGACAGCCTCAAACCATACGAACAAATTCGTGTATTTATATTGCTTAATAATTGATTAGGTATCAAGTGCCCACCTTTGTACATTATGTAAGTGTTTGTTTAAATTATCTGAATGTATGCTTTGAACTTCGCCTTTTTAACAAAATTTAAAAACTGTTTGTAATGCTAGTTCAGAAAAATGATATTTAAGTGGTGTTACTGCCAAAAGCTCATATGAGTTTCGACAATATCAGTCCTCTGAGATCTCATTTCCTTTAATTAGCCAAATCAAGGAACCTACCTGTTTTCTTAAAATTGTCACTGGAAAGCACGAAAATAATATTTTGTGGATCGAAAAATAAAATATCAAAATTTCAAGACTTTTAGTCGGGCATAAGAAACAGCTGCTCTAAAAAATAAACTGCAGCACGGCCCAATTCTGCACCTACATACACATTCTATTCCTGCTCAAAAAATGTGTCGATAAATTTGTAAGTCACTCGAGAGTCTATAGAAATTATAAATATTCATGTGCACCTGCAAGATTTTTCCGAGTTCACAGAGTTTCTCATGCTTTTGGAATTTGGCTCCTCGACTAGAGAATTTGTATTGAATTGCTTAGCCCAAAAATATTTTGTTTGTATTGCCTTAGACCTTTAAAATTTTGAAAACTAAGCCCCAAAATTCTCCAACCCCAGCCAAGGCCGTAAGAAACAATTCCTGTTGTATAATTCATTTACACTAAGCTTTACACCCCGGTGATGTCTTATTGTTTTAGCCTCAACTGCGTTTCTTTCGTTAAATTAGCTAAGTTTTTAGTGTAAACAGTTTTTGCTTTTGACATGTAAATGTTAAGCCCCGACAACATTTTTTTTAATTATATCTTCAAGCTTTAGCCCCAACTTCGACTTTGACAGTCCTTAGACTTATGGCCCAAAAGCTCTCTGGAATAATGTTAGTTTTTAGGGAATTAGTTGTTTAAGCCTGACTACTTTTTTTGTCCAATATTCTCAGACCTTATTAGTCCCAAGTTGTTTTTTTTTCATTTTTCTGGGTTTTGTTTTAAGGGAAAATTGTCATTGCATGAAACATGTCCATTACTCATAGCCCACAATTGTTTTTTTTTTTTTGTCCAACTCACTTCAAGCTTTAGTCCCAATCTTAGGGCTTAGAAAAGAAGTTGCAGAACATGTATATTGTTCAGCCCCAACCACGTTATTTTGTCCATCAAAATTCTCACCTTAACAATATTTTATACGAATATAAAACTCTACACGTTGTAATGTATTGCTTTCTACATTTCAAATTATTTTAGCAATCGGCTGTGGGGGGGGGGGCTTTATCCCCTATAGCCACCCCCTGGATCCGCCACTGTCCCCAGCCCCCCGCCCCCAGCCACCATGACGCATACACACGTGCATACAAAAATTTTTCAAGAACAACAGAAAAGGGCCGTGCCATTTATTCCTACTGCCTTGTTTTTTGAATTCTAATAGCTCAGGTACTAGTGGCTCTCTTGCTTCAAGAAGAGATTTCGGAAGGTCCTCTGAATGAACGCTAGTGAGCGATTTTTTTGCCATGTGTATCTTTTGTTTCTTTTCGACACTCCTAAAGGTAAGACGTATTGGCCTAATTTTCCCGTTTATGCTTTTTCCTAAACGACAGCAGCTTTCAATATCGTTTGACGTTAATTGAAAGTCTTTATTGCTGTTATTTAAAATATTAACAATTATTGTTTCTAGATCATCAGAATTTGTTTCCGATTCCTCTACTTAAACTATAATAATATTTTTTTGCCTCAATCCTACTTTCAGCTGAGAAATTCGTTTTTCCTGCTTTAGGCACATAGTTTCTTGTTTTACTATTATGGCTCCCTGTGTTTCTACAACTTTCTCAAGCTTATCTACCTTTTCGGAAATAATTCCTACTTTCTCGTCAGTGTTTCTGTTTTTATTCCGGAAGATCTCCTCTTTTTGCTCCTTTAAAAGAGATTTCAGCTCGTCCAATGAAAATGCCATTTTCCGTCCAGCTATACTTTTCGGTACTTTTTAATTTTTGTTGCCAGCCCTGTTTATTTTGCCGTACTAGGTAGGCACTAGAAAATCGCCACAAGATGGCTTTTTATTGGTTGTAGCTTAGAAGCGAAACTGAGAGATGGTTGTTTGACGTTTGTGAATCATGTTTTTATGTTCGGAATGAATTTGTTTCCTCAGTATATAAAATTATATTGTTTATTTAGAAATACTTGCTTGAATACCCATTTTTTCCTCGCTTGAGTGATTTTAAACTACAGTTTAGTTATTTTTTCATTTTTCGTGAAATTCAATTCAATTCAATTCGGAAACACCTTAATCATCGGCAAAGCTTTGTCGTTTTCTTTCCGTCCTGCCCCAATTTCACGCTATAAAATCAACCTCGGTTCCCTTCGCCAACTATTTTTGCCAAATCGCTTTATAAAAACCCGCATCTACAAAACTTCTTGTATACACTTCAACCAACTCTAAAAATTTTTAATAATATTTAATACAAATACAATACAATCTAGAATACAAGAGTGTTTTACTACACATGTCCTTAGCAAAGCCCAGCTAATTAAATGAAAGCGTAAGTATAATGCGATGAAGCACGATACATCAGGTATGCAAGTAGCTCCAGGTACCTACATTTTTGGTACGTTTTTTTGGCATTCTCTTTTTTTACTTTCGTATTAGTACGGTCAAGTTAGATTTCAATATATGGCGCGCTGGGACCTTAATCCGAGGTCAAGTTTGACTTCACTATTCAATAGGGTATTGGTTCACAAGTCTAAAACCACATTTTGCACAACTGTACCTAGAGTCATTTGGCCGCCATTTTGTTTTCAATGTTCATTTTGATTTTTGCTTATTGCATTTTTGATCTTAGAAATTTTTTAAATTATTTTTCTACAAAATATGTCAAATAACTTTCCCCGCTAATCATTTTTGTTTAAAAGTTAAATCCCATTACAAAAAAAAAATACATTTTTTTTTATGTAATCGGTTAAATTTTTTTTTGTCACTCAAATCAAAAAAATACCGTAACAAAAGTTATAGAACTTTTAATTATCTATATTTTTTACTTTTACAGTTTCTTAATTGGAATAACGGTTCTCGCTCTGGAGCGAATATACGCTTGAGCAATCCGCAAGGAATTAGTTTTTTTATTTATTTATTTTTTTTATTTTAGTACAAATAGTACAGTAACCATATACATTCACGTATGAGTCAAATCTGATATTTCTGATTTTTTGCTGAGTTGTTCAGGGTATTGGCCTGGTAAATAACCTAAGTTTTCGACCCCGAGCAGCGACCGCTTCATGATACAAAATAAAAAAAGCGATTGTTTCGCGCTTTTTTTTCGCGTTTTTTTCAGTTATTGTCGATTTTAGTCCTGAAGAAGTAATTTTAAATAAAAACATTGTTCTACGTCTTCAAAGTAAACTACTTTGCTCTAATTTGACCACAATAAATAAATTGGGTGGCACAACGGCTCGTGAAGAACCAGGGCCTAGTGACTAACAACTCGCAACCATTCCTGTGTGCGCCTGTCGACAGGAATGGAAGGGAGAAGTATTTATTCATGACAAGTAATACTCTTGGAGGACTTGTCAATTCCTCGCAAGAGGCAGTAGCCCCGAAAAAAAACTTTTTAGTTTTTAGGTGGACGAGGCTGGTAAGCGAACCCAGACCTCCAGCGTGACAGTCGAACGCACTTTTTTTTTTATATAAAATTCATTTTTATTTTTATATTCAACTTAAAACTATCTTAATGCTAGACAAAAATTCATAAAAACTAGCCTACTTATCAATATCTTACTACTAACTTACTGGCCCTAGGCGGGCGCTCTAAGTTAAACAATATTTATTACTAATGCCTTTCGGCCTAAGAACTAATAATTCACTAAAATCTAACTGGTTTTATTTTTCACCAAGAAAGAAAAAAAAACTTGGTATCCATATCATTTTTATTTTTTATATAAAACTTACACACTACCTAAAAAATAACTTAAAACTAATTAAAACTACTTAAGTCTACCTAAAGCTACTATAAAACTACTTAAAACTACCTTAAAACTAGAACAGCCACAGCAGGCTTTTTTAATTTTGTAATTTTTTTGGTTAATTTTGTTGTTTTATAATTTTTTTGTTTGATTTTGTTGTTTTATAATTTTTTTTTTGTGCCACCCCGACTGTCCCTACTTAAAACTAATAAACCTAAAACTATGTAAGTGGGCCAAGACCAAAAAGCTAAGTGAACTTTAGAAATCATTATTTCCAGCGTTAAAACACCATAACTGGCTCTCCTGCTTCGCCCTATCTCTCCGGTCCCTATCAGACACAGTCCTACTGAACCAAAGTCGCTCAGCTCCGCCTTGTGCGATGAGGTCTCGACTATAAAGAAGTCGCCTATCCACAGTTCTACGGCAGACGTGGTAGATTAGCGAAACCACCTCTCTATCCTGTATCAGCCCCCGACTGTCTAAATAGAAGAATGCGTAAGGTGGAATATAACCGCTCAAACGCGCACTCTCAAAGTATTCGTTGTTGGGGTAGTAAGCCCCAAAAATTAAGCTATTAGCCGAGGTCATCGCTCTGGCAATGTGACCCCGAATCAGCTTGAGTATAAAATTATCGATTCTGTTAATGTTGTATAGAACCTCGTTGGAATAATAATGTTTGTACTTCGACTCTGGTGTTCTGTGTAATCCAAGGCAGCGTCGAAGACACTGCCTCTCAAACACCCGAATCTTTTCCATTTGAGATGCGGCAACGTTGAACCACACCGGGCATCCATAGGCAATCATTGGCCGGATGAGGGCCATGTAGCAACTCACCTTAACCCTGCTGTCAAGACGGCTGCTATAAAACAACCGTCAGGTGCTCCCCTGGCCCTGGTCAGAGCAGCACTTATATGTCGGTAGAAATACAAATACTGATCCATCCAGATGCCAAGGTACTTTACTACACTTTTACTCGCCAGTGGATGTCCATGTGGCCCTACGATCACCAGCTTGCGCCAGTTCTTTCTTGTATCCCTCGGGGCTCCATGCAGTGGAGTCCTGAACAGAATAATTTCGGATTTCTGGACGTTGATTTTTAACTTCCAGTCATCACTATATCGCTGAATCTTGTCGAAGTCACGCTGCAAAAGAATTCTGATGACCTCAACTTTTTGAGCCGTTCTGTATGCTATTAGGTCGTCGGCATACGCTATGGCATGGGCTAGACAACCTTTCAGATCGCTGGTGTAAATACTGAAAAGAATCGATGAGTTCACCGCTCCCTGCTGAAGACCATTTTTAATTTCGGAGGTTGCTGTTGAAGTTACATTTCCACTTTTGACAACAAACTTTCTACCATTGAGCATATCATAAAGCCTATATAAAAGGGGTTTACTTATGCCAAGTCTGACTAGCTTTAGATAGAGACCTTCTAACCATACGGTGTCAAAAGCTTTCTCCAAGTCAACCAGACAAGCACCCGTACACTGTCTTTAAGATTTGTTCCATTGGACATCAGAAACAAGCTTAGACGCGGCATGAATGGTGTCATGTCCCGCCTTTGAGCCGAACTGATTGTCCGGTATGATATTGTTGTCCTCCGCCCACTTGGACAGAGCTCTATTTATAACTTTCTCAAATACCTTACTGATACTCGGAAGAAGACTTATCGACCGGAGATTCGCCGGATTGGAGTTGTCCTTTCCCTTTTTCGGGAGGGGATGAACCACAGCTGTCTTCCACCGACCTGTATAATATGCATTATTCAGAGCGTTGTTAAACAGTGTGGTATAAATGTCAACTGCTTCCTGAGGCAGATGTCGCAGTACAACGTTGGATATACCATCGATTCCTGCTGACTTCTTTTTCTTTAATGAAGCGAAGATGAGCTGGAGCTCAACTTTCGAAATTAACAGGGAATAAGCCCCGTTTCGCTCGGCGATGGTGGCGTTTGCCAAGTGTTCTTCATTGAACCCGGTGAAACCAAGGTTCTCTGATCGCCATTGCGTCATTTGATTTCGAAAGTAGAAGTGGTGAAGCAAGGCTCTGTTTTCCAGGTCATGGTTCGGGCGAATGCTAGCATTCACCTTGTACACTTGCTGGAAAGCAGCCCCCACAGCCTCCACTTTCTCACGAGGATCTTCGATTATAAAGAGGTCATAGTCCAAGACGGCTTCCTCTGGATCTATGCCTGCTATCAGAAGTACGTCTCTGTTTTAAGACACGGAAGTTCATTTTGATCATTCCGTCTAAATATTTTATTAATTTGAGGAAACATACTTCGGTCGCTAGAATTAACGGCCCGAATTTTTTTGTCCCAATACAAATTAATAGACAACCGGTAATTTTCCTTGATCAGTTGGTTGATCTTTTTAATTGACGACTTCAGTGTCCTAATCTCCAGTTCGTGTATGTCAGTAAACCGTCTGTACAAAAGTTTCAGTCTTGTCAGAAGTCCACTTTTTTTGTCTGTGTAGTGCGTCGATGGTCACGTTGCGGTACATGTCTGTGGCTTCGCGTTCTTTGTTTTTTGGTATTGTTTTTTGCATTGTTTGTTGGATTGTATGGTCCATTTTTTCTAAGTATTCGTCAATTTCAGTATTTTTTAAATTCCTGTCATTTAGTGGGGATATATTGTTCGTACGTAGTTCACTCGATAAAGCGCTGGTGCAGCGTGGCCAGCGAGTCTTACTGTAATTGTAAGAATTCACTGGCACATACTCCTCCAACTCCACGAGCTTGTTTGGAAGTTGAATTACGGCAGCAAGTCCGCAGTGGTCACTGTCGTACTCGATCGTTCGTAAACAGTTTCTTGGTCAGTAATTGTCAGTCTTGAGTCCTTAAGCAATAGATCCAGATAGGAACCGCTTCTTGGAAACGAAGGCCTATCAGTAGCCAGAAGGTCGAGCATATACTCAACGTTGTACTGATTCATCCAATTAAATAGATGGCTACCTCTTGGATTTTGTATTTGATTTCCCCAATCTACATGTTTGACATTCAAATCACTGGCCATGAGATAGATATTCTCTTCCGAGTTCAGTTGTAAGCATTGAAAAAGTTATTCGAGCTCTGTTAAAAATTCAGTTGGCTGAGGTGATTCCGGTGCATAAGCCGCAATCGCATACATCCGCTTCCCCTGTTTGAGAGGAATGCATACGATACACGCCTCAAGCAACCGAAGTCTGCGTACTTCACTATTATATATAACTTTATAATTAATGCCTTTTCGTACAAAGATTGCGACTCCTCCCCCAAAAGTGGAGTTGGGGCGATCTCTTCGTACGATATTGTAATTATTGTTAGTCAATTTATGTTTCTGGTTCAGCTTAGTTTCGCTGGCAATAAACACATCTGGACTTTGATCTTTCAACAATTGGAATAGATTTGCTCTACGTTCGGTTCTTACCAGTGAATTTACATTCACAGCAAGGATCCTAAAGGCCTCTCTGGCAGCGCGCTCTTAACCTATAAATTGCGTTAAGCTTGGCAAATAGGAGTAGAGATGATCTACCCGCTTTGCCTGCTCCTCGATCTGTTTTTGGAGACCTGTTAATTGGCCCTCAATGGCCACCAACAAGGTCATAATATCCGCCTGTGCCGCCGGAGCCTTAGGCATGGGGGCCTGTGGGGCTGTCTTTGCCGTAGGCTGTACCGTTGTTCCCCTCCCTGACGCCATTTGGGCGTAAGAGATTTGGGGGTTAACTGGCATTGTTGTGGGAGCACGCGTTAATGGGCGTTTCTCTACCTTTATTTGCTTTTCTTTTTTATATTTCAATTCCTGAAAGATCGGACATCCCCGATAGCTAGCAGGGTGTCCGTCTTTCCGGCAGAGTGAACATTTGAGCAGGGCCTTGTCTTCGACCCTTTCCTCACCTGACTTACATTCTCCTTTTATGTGGTTCTCACCACACTTAACGCAGCGTGACTGAATTTCGCAGTTTGCTGCAGCGTGGCCGAACCTTTGGCAGCGCATGCATTGAAGCATGTCACTGCGCCTCTTTAATTTATCCCACGTCACATATTGGTAGTTGAGGACGGAGATACTCCTCAAACTATCCAATTTGCTTTGGGCGAGAGCTGGACAAGGAAGATGGACAAATTCCTCTTCTCCCGTCTTGCTCGGACTGTGGTAAACGACTTGACCTCGATAAAGTTGAGATCGCCGTTCGCTTTTTGGCGGAGCTCATTAAAGAGGTCCTGCGGTTCCGTGCAGGAATCTATGCCCTTCAAGAGGACCGTTTGCAACTTTTCAACTTTCGGCGTGAAGCTGAAGAACTCAGTTGTGGAAGCTTTTAACAAATTTTTAATTATCTTATGCAGCTCCACTGTAGAGCAGTGGATAGCATGTCTATCTACACTAAGTCTTTTAATAATAAAGTTTTGGCCTATAGCCGGTATACATAGTTCGATGGTCTCTTTTAGGTCCATCTTGTAGACATTAATGGGCAGCACCTTCTCTTTATTATTCATCGGCGGCTGTGGCTGCTGCTGGTGTTCCTTCTGCTGCTGTTGTCTCTGCAGCTGTTGTTTCTGTTGCTGCTGCTGTTGCTTTTGTACTTGCTGCTGCTGTGGCTGTTCTGATGACAGCTGTATGTTTGGCTGCTTTGGTTGCTGTTGCTGGGGCTGCTTAGTTGGCAATTGCCGCTCAGCATTGTCTTTTAACTGTTGGGCTACTTTTTGTGGAGCCTGTAGCGATTTTTTTTTTCGCCCGCTCCTGCCTCTCACGCTCTCGTCGAGCTTCTTGTTTCATCTTGAGAGCTTCTACCAATTGGTTTACCTCTGCTGTGAGCTGGTCAATCTGCTTTTTCTTGGCATTTAACATGCTATGGAAGGCCTGCTCCTCTATCTCCTCCTCTTCCTCCGATGCGGACGGTGATGTTAGGTCTACAAGCTCATCTTTATCACCGCTGGTGTAGAGCCCTTCTCCACCCTCGGACACGTATTGTATTTCCTCGTCATCTATGACTTTGGATGACGTGGAATTAAGTTGCTGGTTGCTTTTTGCTGCTGTAACTTGTTTTTCTTCAGGCGGCGCTTAACATTGAGGTTGGGTACACTCCTTACCCTCCTCCACCACTTTTTCGGTTGGTCGGGTGGCGGTACCGTACCGGCATCGGATGATGCTGTTTCCAAGGCATCTTTCGATGTCCCCGGTTTTGATGCCGTTGCTGACTTGCTTATTTCAGATGTTGTTTTTGTTGTTGGAGTTTTTGTTGATCTGGAGCCTATTTGTATCAGCGATATTCATGGAATTTTTCCTATATTTTTAACTTATTGTGCAGAATCCTTGTGCATACCACTAAAGTTAATTTTCAATCAATCCTTGAATACTGGAGAGTTTTTAGATGAGTTGAAATTATCTGTTATAAATCCCATTCACAAATCAGGAAAGAAAGACAAAATCGAAAATTATAGAGCAGTTTCCCAGTTAGCCACGATCCCAAAGCTACTTGATAAACTGGTACAAATGAAATTGAGTGTTATAATTAAAAATCATATCTCGGAATTCCAACATGGTTTTGTAAGTGGAAGATCCACTTGTTCTAATTTGGTGAAGTTCACCAATTTTTATATCTCAGCTCAAGAAAGACACAAGCAGAAAGATGTTGTTTATACTGACTTTGTCAAGGCTTTTAGTAGAGTTAATTTAAATATTCTTTTAATTAAATTAAAAGCTTATGGTTTCGATGGTGTAATTCTCAAATGGTTGTATTCATATTTGACTGAAAGAAAGCGAATCGTGAAAGTTGGAAATTTGGTTTCTGAAAAAAATTAATGCTTACTCCGCTGTTCCCGAAGGAAGACAATCAAACATTGCCAAGAGTAAATGCAATTAAAGACTTAGGCGTGATTTTTGATACGAAGTTTTAATTTGATCAGCATTATATGCTGATCAAATTAAAACTTCGTATCGAAAATCACGCAGTAGTTGCGAAAGCTTACTCAATGCTAGGTTTTGTAAAACGAAATTCTAAGGATTTTAAGGATCCTTACAGTGTTATATTTTTTCGCGATGTTCTTTGCTCAACTATTGATAGCTCTTATCTTTTATCTAAAATCAATGTTTACGCCCCTGAAAGGTCGTTACGAGCTAGAAATTTTCTATATGAAATGCCTCATTTTGTTTGGCCAAAGAGAACCTTTTGCAAGATGTTCCGGCATTTTTAATTCACTTTACAATAAATTTGATATATGTCTTAGCGTATAGTGACCAGATTTATTTGAAGCAAAAGAGGGACACATTTTCAAAACTTCAAAGGGAGTAGAAATTATGATTTTTTTTAAAGTAAAAATTTTAAATAGTACGCAACATAAACGACAAATGGCATATTAAATAAAAAAGAACAGACTTTTTAACAATTTTAAGTTTTGATAAAAAAAGGGATCAGTAAAAATCTGTTGAAAAAAATCAGCCTCAATATTGTTAACGTATTTAGACAAAGTCAAATATAATAATAATAAATAGTTTTCTAGAAAATTAAAATTAAAATAAGTGTTTCAAATAGGTAGGTACCACGTACCTACATATGATTTAATTACAAATTTTAAATTAATTCTTCTATTTGGATGCAGAATGAACTTCTTTAAGAATTTCATTATTATTTTTAATTTTTTCATAAAAATTATGTATAACAGTTATCAGGAATGGATATTTTGTTTTGTTTAATCTTCCGAGAATATACAGATACACTCCCTCTTGCATTTTTTTGGCTGCTGATAAAGTCGATGCCATTCTATATCTATTTATGTATAATGAAGCGTTAATATTATTAATTTTTGTGCTAACATATTTGAGTTGTTTTTTATTTACCTTCCCTATTACAACTACCCATCCAATCTCCAATAAACTTCACTTCACAGCAAACTGTTTTTTTTTTCGATTTAAAAATAACAGACTACAAGATAAACTGACAATTATTCATTTAACATGGAATATACATGGGCTAACGCTTGCTTAATCTTCCGAGAATGTATAAATTTGCTCTAACGTTTGAATATGCGTCAATTTGTATGCACACGCACAGGGATGTAAAGTAGAATTTGTATTATTACCAACTTCGTTTTGAGAATTATTGAGGCCGTTGGCGATGGCGTCGCGTCGTAGGAAAAGCGGGACATTAAGCGGGGCAGTTATGGCCGCGGGACAGAGACCTCAAAAACGGGACTGTCCCGCTGAAAATGGGACGTATGGTCTATACTATACCTTATAGTGTTAATAGAAATATATTCAAAAAGGAATTCAAATTGATTTTCTTACAACAAAAATTAATTTGTATATTTGTACGATTATTAACTTATTGTCTAGACCTGTTGATTATAAAATCGTAGATTGAATTAAATAAATAAAAAAAATAAATAAAGCGCTAAACCATGGGGTTCGAAAGATATTCCCCTTCAAAGCACCGAAAAAGACAGTAATGCAACTCATCATTTGCAGCTTATCTAAGCACCCAAAGTAAAGTGTCGAACATAGTTGAAGAGATTATTACGCGTACCTTATTTTGTTGAAGATCCGTTAAGATGTATATAATGGGGTTCAACAGATATTTAGTCATCAAAAACTTCAAAAATCAAATAATGCAATTCTTTATTGGAAACTGGTCTACCAACTCAACAGTTATCTGTCATACATCGTTGTAAAGGTTATTACATTTGCTCCATTTCAATATGTGGCCATTGAGCTCTAAACCATGGGATTTGTGGGATATTTGACTCCAAAGCTTCAAAAACCACAAAAATTCAATTCCGCATTGGTAAATGGTCTGCCAACTCAACAATGATGTGTGATACGTCAATGAAAAGGTTATTGCATGAACTAAATAATTGTAAACAACCGATAAAGTGTAGGTAGTGGGGCTTAAGAGCTTAAGAGCTTATCGGCCATATAATGAAATCATGTAATTGCAATTACCTTTTCAAAAACATATGACACATAACTGTTGAGTCGGTAGACCATTTCCAATGAAAAATTGCAATGTTATTCTATTTGCTGATTTTTAGGCCAAAATACTTCTCGAACCCTATGGCCTACATCTAAAAGGCTTTCAAAAAAATAAAGTACATGCCTTCTACTTTTTAACCATATATGTCACATTTCTGTTGAGTAGGTGCAGCAGCTTCCAATGAGGAATTGCATTATTGCTTTTTGTATGCATTTTTGCCAAATACCTCCTGAACCCCACTACCTACACTTTATCGGTTGTTTACAAAAATTTAGTACATGCAATAACCTTTTCATTGACGTATCACACATCATTCCCAACTTACAAAATTGCTTCCGATTTCAGATATTAAAGTGTCATTCGTTTCTTTAGTGACCCAGAAATCCTTCTGACGGTAAGCCAAATCGGTATAGGAGTCAAAGGTGATATAACTGATCCATTAGACTTTCAATTAGCAATAAAATCAGCATCACAATGCGATGAACTGACGTTTCTTTAATCATATCTTATAGTGATCAAAAGAAATATTAATGCAATCCTTAAAGTTAGTATCTTGCTCGGGTTGCTATTATGTTTATATAAACAAATATGGAAAGTCTTATATTGCAAACACCATGACTCCATTTTGCCACCATTTGCAATTCAATTAAAACGTGTTATGTGATTGTAATCATTCATTTTTAATAATGCGAATGAGCGCACGCTTTTTTAGTTTTAGAAAAATGTGTGCATCTTTATTATTTGCATAAAAAACTATGTGCAATGTAAACATTAGGCTCTTATATTAATTCACGTAAGGTAGGTAAAAACGCTTTTTATAGATTTCTTTAAGATAAATTATGAGTTATAAAATTTTTTGAGAAAGTCGATCGGTTTTAATGCTAATTATTTCATATAAGAGATTGGTCGAGTGGTTAGCGAGCTCGACAAGTAGTGCGAGACATCCAGAGTTCGATCCCTAGGCTTACCTACTTAATTTTTTTTTATTTTTCTTCACACTCTATACTTAACTCCTTTAGCACTTCTTTAGCACTTCTTTTGAACTGTCTTAGAATGTTCGTCATAGCAATTGAATTTCTTTCATTAAGGTGCTATAGGAGTTAAAAAGTTCTCCTTTTTAACTCTATGGAGCACTAAAGAGAGATTAAATGAGTGCAATAAACGATTATAAATAGCTTCTATGGATGAGTATAGGAGTAAAATTGTGAGTTGGGTTGTTCAGTTGGTAGACCATTTACCAATGCGGAATTGTATTTTTGTGGTTTTTGAAGCTTTGAAGCCAAATACCCCACGTTTACAGCTCAATGGCCATATAATGTAAAGAATCAAATGTAATAACTTTAACAACGATGTATGACAGATGACTGTTGAGTTGGAAGACCAGTTTCCAATGAAGAATTGCATTATTTGATTTTTGAAGTTTTTAATGATTAAATATCTTTTGAACCCCATTATCTACATCTTAACGGCTCTTCAACAAAATAAGTTACGCGTTATAATCTTTTAAACGATGTATGACACTTTACTGTGGGTGGTAAGACAAGCTGCAAATGAAGAGTTGCATTACTGTCTTTGTTGATGCTTTAAACGGGAATATCTTTCGAACCACATGGTCTAGCGCTAAACGTCCATTTAATTAATTGATGTACACGTTATTACCTTTTCAACGATGTATGATACATTGGTGTTGAGTAGGTAGACCAGCTTCCATACATTTTTGCCCATTCTCCTTTGCTCCAATGATCCTGTTTCTACTTAATACCTAAATAGTAGAATATTCTTTTTCAAAATGTTGAGTTTTGGAAATAAGTGCTTTGATTCATTTATGTCAACCATTCTTTATTTTCTATTATACTGTTTGATAATACGACTTGTAATATTTGTTTTTATCGCTAAATTTTGAAATGCTGTATTTTGGAAACCATTCGGTCTACAGAGATGGTTTTGGGGTCAAATTGGAGCAAAGTAGGTTACTTTGAAGACATAGAACAATGTTTTTATTTAAAATTACTTCTGTAGGACTAAAATCAACAATAACTGAAAAAAAAAAGCGCGAAAAAATCGCGGTTTTTTTATTTTTATCATGAAGCGGTCGCTGCTCGGGGTCGAAAACTTAGGTTATTTACCAGACCAATACCCTGAACAACTCAGCAAAAAATCAGAAATATCAGATTTGACGCATACGTGAATGTTTATGGTTACTGTACTATTTGTATTAAAATAACAAAAAAAATATATATACAAAAAACTAATTCCTTGCGGATTGCTCGAGCGTATATTCGCTCCAGAGCGAGAACCGTTATTCCAATTAAGAAACTGTTAAAGTAAAAAATATAGACAATTAAAAGTTCTATAATTTTTGTATGGTACTTTTTTGATTTGAGTGACAAAAAAAAATTATAACCGATTACATGAAAATTTTTTTTTTATGGGATTTAACTTTTAAACAATAATGATTAGCGAAAAAAGTTATTTAACATATTTGGTAGAAGAATTAATTCTCTACAAGTTTGTAGAGAAATTTTTTTTTTCTAAGATCAAAAATGCGCAAGTTATAAGCATGAATCACAATGAACATTAAAACAAAATGGCGGCCAAATTCTAGGAAAATCCGGTAGGTAGGATGAATGCGGGTGCTTATTGTTTTGTTAGTGTTCTTTGATTGATATGAGTAAACATTGAGATTGAGTTCTTTTAGCACAGTCAATAATTACAACAAAAAAAGTGCTAAAATCGCAAAGCGCGATGTAGTTCTGTATTTTTGATATGTTGTTTGGGTATGTTAAAATAGTCTATAGCCAAGTTTGCAACTTCGAAAAACCTGTGCTCGCTGCAGTAAACATGCAACAGTGAAAAAAAACGCTAAAATCACCCCATTTCTTCTGACATTTTCCTTTATAACTTTGGAAATATTCAACTTAGGAAAAAGCCGTCCACTATAAACTTGTTTGTTATAAAATTTTCTACAAAACAACATCAATTTTAAATGCATGTTATATTTGTGTTGCTATCTCACCATGAATTAAAAAATAAAATCTGAAAAACTAAGTAATTTTGAAGCACTCAGAAAATAGGTCAAAAATTGTCCAATTCTGCTAAAAATTGGGAATCAAATAGTCTAGAGTATAACAAGACGAAATTCGATCCAAATCGATAAAATAGTTTTGGCAAGACACATGATGTTGACTAAGTGCAACACGCAATTTTTACATCATTGCTATGGTCAAAGTAGTACACTTAAGTTGGCACTGATTTTTGTACACGTACTTAGAGCCCTTAACTATCATAAAATATAGTTATAATATTTACATCTTTTTTTAATCCAAAGGAACAATTTTTGGAATTTTAAATTCAGTACCAAAGTTGCTTTAAAAAAGATATAAATATTATAACTATATTTTATGATAATAATTATTCCTTTTGTATTTAACTTGTTTTGTAGGTTAGAATTATTTAAAATATTTTGAATTATTATTAAAGATATAAAAAATTTAAGTTTGAAATATTTTTTATTAATGAAACTTTTGATTTAAAAAAACGTCTTTTTCAAGACATTTCTTAATATTAAAAAGAATAATAATTGCATTCAAAAACCATAAATACAACCAAAAGAGGATTAAACCTTGATATTATTTGTATAAGAAAAAATTTGTAAGAACGTATTCTATAATTTTTAAAAATTGAAGCTATAAAATATTAATAACTATGTTTTAAAGACCTGAAGAAAAACCTAACCACGTTTGAAACGTCGTCTGATTCAGATACTTAGATACAAATATAGACCTAAATCCCATTTAGAATTTTAACATATATTTTATGATAGTTAAGGGTTCCAAATTACGTGTACAAAAATCAGTGGCAGCTTAAGTGTCCTACTTTGACCACAACAAAGTCGGCCAACATTTTGTTTCCGTTGAACGACGAGCGAATTTATATATCGATAAATTTTTAAACTTTTATTTTACACCTATTATTTATTAACGGTTTTTTATTAATTGTCGTTGTCAATAAAATTAAGAAAAAAATATGATTTTTTTTTATTTTAACCTTCCCCAGAAAGCTAAACCAATACTAAGGACCAGGAATCGCCACTGTCTTACAATGGTTCACGCAACTCCAAAGGATTAAAATGATCCTTTAGATACCTCTGAATAGCTCGTTCTACGCGCCTTTCCTCTTCCTCCATCAAAATATGCTTAACATTTCTTTGATATTTTGATTTTCTTTTTATTAAAAATGTGTATTCGTTTGATCTCATTGAATAAGAAACAGAGGAAGAGGTTTTTGTCGCATATATACACTTGTGCTCACGTTATTAAGCCACAAAACGAACAAACACATTTTTTCTCATAATGTGCTTCTGTGTCAATTTGGATCTCTTTTTTTTAACGGTCACTAACAACCGTTATTTATGTAAGACAAACACATGCCGATCGTAGAAGAAAGTTCATTTGTTCTCAAATTGCTTGCAGTTGTTTCTGATACGGCCGTAGTGCAAGTGATCACATAGTTAAGCCATTTAGTCGTTTCCAGGTAATTTGTTTATTTTCTTCCCCGTTTTTGATTGAAATTTTTTGAAATTATTTGTGTATTTATTCTTAGTGTATTTTAACTGAAAAAAGTTTATATTTCAACTAAAATGGGCAAAAATAAAAGTTCAACTGCATGTGAGAGAAAAATTATACGGGAATGCTACCAAAAACACAATAACGTTATGAAAGTAACCCAAATCTTAGGTTTTTCTCGTGGTAAAGTGAGGAACGCGCTTGAATATTATGAACATAATAAAACTTTTGGAGATTTACCGCGAATCAAGCCACGTAAAACCACTCCAGAACATCTTCACAAAAGCCCGCGATTTTGGAATTTAGTCGTTTGGAGTGACGAATCCAAGTTCAACGTGTTTGGCAATTATGGAAGACCGTATGTCAGGCGTCCTCTACTGAAAGAATAAGATCCTAAATACACCAAAAAGGCAGTTAAACACGGCGGTTTATCGGTGATGGTTTGGGGGTGTTTCACCTCATCTGGAAAAATGACTGGTGAAATTTATAGAGACATTCTGGACAATCATTTGAACAGTGATTATGCTGATGATTTGCCGTTAGCCTGGATATTTCAACATGACAACGACCCGAAGCACTGTTTTCGGGTATTCAAATCGTGGTTTGAATCAAGTTCAATTAAAGTTCTAGAGTGGCCTGCTCAAAGTCCTGATTTAAACCCCATAGAGAATTTATGGGTTATTATAAAAAGATCAGTTGCGGCTCGAAAACCTATGAATAAGGGTTCTCTTTGGGAAATAGTCCAACAGGAGTGGATTAAAATTACTCCTTCTCAATGTGCAGCGCTGGTCGGTACAATGTCGAAAAGATGTGCAGAAGTTATACGACAAAAAGGATATCCAACGAAGTACTAACTGCACAAAAGGTAAAACGTGATTTTAAACGTAATAAAATCAATATTAGAGTTCGTTATTGCAGATGGCTTAATTATGTGTCCACTTGGGTTGGTGAAATATGAACTAATTTATTTACAAACTGTGTTTAAATTTTAAAATATGCTTTAAAAAACATGAATTATGAATAGCAAAGAATTAAATATATACTTAAATAAATACGTTAAAATAATAATTTGTCAATGAAAACTTCACTTGTAGCTATAAGATAATTTTACTTTCAGTGGCTTAATTATATGAGCACAAGTGTATATAGTGTACGTGAGTGAAGCATTAAAATAAAAATAAAAAAAAAATCTGAAAATCACCTGTCATTTTGACTAGCTGAAAGAAAGCATGTTAAGATTTTGAGATTGTAAAACGAAAAATAGACTTTAAAACTTAATAAAAAAGTTAAATAAAAGTGTTTATTGGAAACAATTGATATATTTTATTTAAAAAATATAAAAAAAAAACATGCGGTGATGCGTTAATTGATATTTCATCGTATTTTTCAGTAAAAAGAATCAAATTTGTTGAAAATAAAAATATACCTTCATCATGTAATTTTTTGAAACTGACCTGTCAAATGAGAAATTCTCGTCCAGTGACGGATTAGTTTTTGTGGGTGATGGCAAGGCGGTCAAAACCGTTGAGCGCCTGTACTGCAGATTTATTTGTCTTCGTTTTAGTTTTGGATATAAATTATGTGTTTAAAATAGAAAATATTTGTAAGTTATTTCAAATACCCTGTCTATCGTGTCGGTTTTGCTCTTCGTCAAGAAGTGTTTGTGTCCAGTTATGTTGAGTTTGTTTAGCTGAAAAAAGCTCCAATAACTACTTTACTAATTTTCGAGATTTCCGAAAGCTGAATGGAAAATACAAAAGTGTATGGAAATCCTTAAGTTGGATTTCATGAATGTGACTTTACAGATTCTACTCCAGGAAAAAAAGAATACTTTTCCTTCTGTAATGCCATTTTTATCTGAAAATTTAAGAGAATATCAGTTAGGGGCCGGTTATAGCGATCAGGAAAACGGATCAGTAAACAAATTTCTTTTTGATAATTTTAATTGTTATGATACAAATTGGAATAAAAAAAGGGAATAAATGAATGAACAATTAACTTAAATAATTTATTCATAAAAAACAAAAACTATTAGAAACAAATATTTGTGTCTAAAAAAGCATTTTTTAATTTTCCTGATGTAAATTCCGTACGGAAAAAAATGCTGTTTTTAGACCCAAATATTTGTTTCAAATAGTTTATTTTGAATAAATTATTTCAGGTAGTTGTTTAATGATTTGTATCCTTTTTATGTTTCAAATCGTATCTTAACAAATAAAATTATAAAAAAGAATTTTTTTTACTGATGCGTTTTCCTGATCGCTATAACCGGCCCCTAAGTTAATACAAATAGTTTAGAAATCTCACGATGCACAGATAAGGACTGTGAATTCGAATTTCTTTCCTGGTCATGATTGTGATCTGACTGACTTTTTTTTTGCCTATTGAGTCGCTCACATAACAAAACAATCGCGACTATAAAAGAAATTAAATGTGAGATAAAATTTCACATTTCTTATTAAATGATTCTACATGGTTATTCCCATAAGGTGTATTACAAAAATAAAGCGCTAGGGGGAGTCTATTCCCTCCCGTTTAGGCAGGAGGGGCAAATTTTCTAAAAAAAATTCTAAACACAGACAAACAATAATTAAAAAACAACTATTACTTTTACAACAACAAATATGCATAATAATACCTTTTTCTTAGCCCAAAAAACCCCATTTCATTTAATTAAAGTTGTTTCAGTGATTAGTTTTTCAAAAATTTGTTTTCAAACTTAAAGTTTTGAAAACGAAATAAAGTACATTTTTTTTTTTTTTAATTTGAAATTAAATACTACCTATGTATTTTTGTTTTCAAAATTCAATGCTCTTTTAGTTCTTAGTCAAACACTTAGTCCCCTTTTCCTGGAGATTATTTTGAAGTTTTCCTTTAACTGCCTTGTACCTTTCACACAAATAAACAAAATTGCCAGAGATTTTGGTATAAAGTCTAAGGAGATTTTTACTAATTTGTCAAACTCAAAACTGACAGCCAACATGTTGGAACTCTGACAGTGGTTGCGTTTTTTTTCTTTCCAACGTTAGCTATAGTTAACCTTCATCGTTTCTTTATTATAAAAAAGAATAATAATGTTTAATATTTTATTTTATGATTCGATTCGAAAAAAAGTTGATAATGATTTAATTTGTAAAAAAAAAATGTATTTTTGAAGTGGTAGTGAATTATTTATCAGTATATTTAACGCAATCAAAATTTTGTCTTGTTTATTATTTCCTATTTTTTGTCATCCTCTTCCCATTTTTTCAACTTTGATCGTTCTTAAATGAAAAGTAACATTTTTAGCTTTGACATTGCGACTACCATAGTCAACTTTAGGCCGACAAAAACATGTTTTGCAACCCTCCTAGTGTAAACTGGTACGTTTTTTTTTGTAAGAAAGTATTTTTTGTAAAAAAGTTATTCTTTGTTTATGAAAATGTTGGATTATTTTGCAAGAAAGCTATGTTTTTTTTTTGTAAAAAACTTATGCATATTTTTTGGAAAAAAGTTATTTTTTTTTTGTAAGAAAGTTATTTTTTTGTATAAAAAAGTTTATTTTTTTTTGTTTAAGTTATTTTTTTTTTTTGTTTTGTAAAAATATAATTTTTTTTTTTTGTTGTAAAAAAGTTAATTTTCTTTTGTAAATAAGTTAAATTCTTCTTGTAAATAGTTACTTAATTGTTGAAAAGTTAATTTTTTTTTATAAAAAAGTTTATGTATTTTATAAAATAGCTTGCAGCTTTATACAGTCAGAATCATTGAGTCAGTTTTTCATCCTTTACTTACTTTCCTCGTCATTAGGATTTCTTCTGATTTTTTGTGATAGTGATTTTGGTCTGAAACTATTCGTTTCACTCTTGTATGGCCCCCTTTAAAATATTTTAAATTCATAAATCACAGGTTAAACTCACAGTGAATTGTAAATCACAATCACAATCACACCTGTGATTGAAAAATCACGACTTTGCCCATCTCTACTTCCGTTAGTCGCGCGCACCTCACAGGTGCATAATTTTTTTTAAATTTGGCGGTAAAGTCATACCCAGTGGTTTTGCCCCCCATACTTTCGTCTACCTTCCTTATTTTCTTTGCCTTAGAGGTCAGTACGTCCGCGACCTACGTCCGTCTCACATCAGAGGCGAAACGGGTGTAATAACACCTCACAGGTGCAACGCGACTAAATAAGTAATTTTTTCAAATGTATGATTTTCAATGTTTTCTTCTTAATTTTTTGCATTTCGTTGATGAAAATATGGATGACAGTTCGTGAAAAGTTTTAAACTTATTTCAGTTTGTCTTAATTTTGTTAGTTCATGGTTTTTGTTTGTGAAATTGTTAAAAGTCTTTTTTTTATTTTTATTCGTTACTTTATTACTTATTACATTTTTATTTATTTTAAAATGCAATAAATATATTATTTACAAACATTTTGTTGTTAACTATTTCATTTATGGGCTTATAGCGCCCCCAGACATTTAAATAATTTTGTTTTCAGTTCCAAATTGAGAAAGCACCTCACAGGTGCAGCGCTACTAACGGTGTGAGGAAATAGGGCGCGCCTAACGGAAGGTTAAGGAACCCGAGGTGTTACCTCTACCAAGTCCTAAATAGGACTGAGTTAAATTCTGGAATTACTCTTGGTTAAATACTTTTCATTGGACGAGAAATTTTATTTGTACATCAGAAAAAATTCGTCGTCCAATGAAAGTACTTAAGCAAGTCAGTTACTGGAAATTGTTGCCCCAGATTGCAGTCTAGGGCCACTTTGAATTAAAAATTCTTTTTAGAATTCCAAATTTTCTTCAAGGAGATATTATTTTTTGCTAATAAATCAAAACAAAATGGTTAAAAAAAAGTTTTTTTCCAAAACTTTAAAAAAATATTTTTTTTTACTAAATTTTTTTTTGGAAAGTACCAAAAAGTACTTTTTCAAAAAGTATTAGAAATCCCGCCAAATAGGAGCGAAAAAATCCCGCGGTCCATTCGTTACTCCCATATTTTTCTGTGCGTGTGACACCAAAAAATTTCATTTTAAACGGCGGGATTTCGTTACGCGGGATTTTGTGCGGCGGGATTAAGTATCGTTCCCAGTTAGGTATGTCGCTTTTTTCTTTTAACCTAGAAAGGTAGGTATGGTTGTAGATAATTTGTATTAATATCTAGGTAGGTACTAGGTACATGTAAGAAAGTACGTACCTTATTTTTATGTGAATAATAATTAATTTATATTATAGATATAAATAAAAGAATAAAAATTGCAAGAGCTATATACTAAAATTTATATAATAGCAAATTTTATTCAGGGTTGCACTAAGAACGGAATTTTTGAAATTCGCACATTTAATAGGGTAAAACTGAATCAAAGTCAAAAAACTAACTTCTAAACGCGACGTCGTAGAAACTTGATTTTTTTATTTGAAAGATATTGAAAAATTAGGCAAAAAAATATGCACAACTTTTTTTTATTAAAAATCTACAAACCGAGATATACCCGGTTTTAAAACTGAAAACTGATAAATAGTCGTTTCGAAAAGTTTTATTTTTACATATACATAACAATAAAATTAACCATGTTTAAGCAATTTTTGACAGGATTTTTTTTTCATACCCAAAATGATTTTTGAAAAAGGGTAAATTATTTTGGTCAATTTTTGAATCTATTTGATTTTTAACGGGTGGTTGGAAAAATCTAAAATTTTAATATCTTATACATATATTTGATAGCATTTAAATGGTAAAAATGTTATCTTTCTAACTTATCATTTGATAGATTTATTTAAGAAAAGGTAAACATTTTGAAACTTTTTTTTTCGGTTTCTTATTAATATCTTTTCAATAAACAGTGTCAGTGTATTAGTGTCACAATTGATTTTTTTTTAAATTCATAAAAATTCAAATAAAATCCATAGAAATGCTTTGCTTTGTTCATTGTCAACAATCGTCAACCAGTGCAAAACAACGTTATCTCAAATCTAGTTTTTTTTTTATTTTTTTAATATAAAAAATCATAACCATATACAAATCATAAATTATAAAAAATCTACATTTAGACAAGAGGCTTAAAAATTGAGTAATACTTAATAGTTCATAATAAATGATACATGAAATTTAGGTAGAAATTTATAACTTAAATTTTTGTGTACAAATTATTGCAAAATATTTGTACTAAAAATGTGTTTTAATGAATAATCAACTCTATTTTTCGTTCTTTAAATTCAAAAGTTAATGAAAAATTTATATATTTTCGAAAAATAATGATGCACATTTATAGGTGTAACCTTCTTCTACAAATATGTGAGTAATTTTGTATTTGTAAATCTAGTTGGAAAAAAGTAGGGGCAAATATAAGCTCTATTTAACCAAGTTTAGAGGCTTCAAACTTGAGTAGTACTTAATAGTTCATAACAAATGATACATGAATTAAAGATAGAAATTTATAATCTAAATTTCTGTGGTAAAATGATTCCATAATCTTAAAAAAATTCATACTAAAAATGGGATTTAGTGAAAAATCAATTCGATTTTTGGTACTTTAAATGCAAACGTTAATACAAAATTGTAGTAGCCCGTAGCGTAATGGTTAGTGCGTTCAACTGTCACGCTGGAGGTCTAGGTTCACTTCCCAGCCTCGTCCTCCTAAAAACTAAAAAGTTTTTTTCAGGGCTACTGCCTCTTGCGAGGAATTGACAAATCCTCCAAGAGTATCACTTGCCACGAATAATTGCTTCTCGTCTAACCGTTCGCATTCGGCATAAAATTATAGGTCCCTTCCATTCCTGTCGATAGGCGCACACAGGAATGGTTGCAAGTTGTTAGTCACTAGGTCCTGGTTCTTCATGAGTCGTTGTGCCACCCGATTTATTTATTTTTTTTTAATAAAAAATTGATACATTTTGAAAAAATAAAACCAACACACTTATTGCTCTAATCCTTTTCTAAAATATTGCTTATAAATTTTAAGTGTTTATTTCAACAAAAGCCACTCTAAAGTTAGTTTTATTGATTTATTTACCAAACAAAATGCAAAGTGGATCATGCTTTTTCAAGGAATTCTATTTTTATATTGTCAACACGCCCATCAAATATTTTCAAATTTAAAAATTATAAATTTTGAAAATCTAATAAATCTAAAAAAAAAGATCAAATCCAGAATTTTGTCAATTGTCAATTTGTCGGCATAAAATTGGTTATAAATCGAAAAGTACTTATCCGAATTTAAAAATTTAGATGTCTATAGAAAGGTTATATATTATCATACATATGTACGTATAAAATATTTAGATGATTATACAATTGTTAGTGCTAATACGCCTGGACTAGCCTGGAATAGCTTTATTTGTGCTAAATTATAGTTAATATTATAACTATTTTTCTGCCAATTTTCACAACTTAAACTGGACGATAATCAACTGGTTGCTGAAATGATAATTTTGCTGAATTCTTCTTAGTTTAATGTGAAAGTTGCTTCATTAATTTTTTCATATCTTGAAAAGTAAAAGTCCTAGATCCATACGGTTTCCAGCGTTTGACTAAAAATTGACAAGACCATTAAGCTTTGAGAACAAAAATTATGCTTAATTACATAAAATTTTGAAAAAAAATAGCTTAAAATTTTTTTCAAAATTTTGACTTTGAAAATTTATTTTTAAAAAACTTTTCACTCGAACAACTTAACTTAAAAATTATATTAAAGAATAGACTTTTTGCTTTTTAATATGCTATAGCGTCACTCTGTAGGTGTTACCCTTATTTTTTTAGTATTTTTTTTCTGTTTTAAGTGATTTTTTTTTGGAAATTGCCCCTCCCGCCTAAACGGAGGAAAATAGACCCCCCTCCCATACGAATTTTGTCTTGTCTAAGTCCAACCTACACGCTCTAGCCTTTTATGACACCTTATGCAAATCACCCTGTATACACGTACTAAAACCCTACTCCAAAAAAAAAAATTATTTTGGAAGTTTCGATTTTCTCTAAAACTAAACTATACACCAGCTCCTGGTTCTTAGCGTTTGACTAAAAACTAATTACAGCAATCGTTTTTGGAACAAAGAATATTACGTAAAATTCAGAAGTAAAAAATGCAAATAAATTTTGTTTTCCAATTTTTTTTCTAAATTTTGACTTTGAAAAATTTTGTTTCAAAAACTATTCATTGAACATTTTTATTTTGAAAACAATTTGAAAAAAATAGACTGAAAAAAGCTATCGCATAATATTGTAAGTAATATCGTTGATTTTTAATAATTTTTAATGCATTTAAAGCAAATGTTTTATAAAATTGCCCCTCCCCCATAAACGGAGGGAGATAGAAGTTTTAAGCTTTAAACATTAAAAAAAACACTAACTAATTAAAATTATTATAAATTTCTAAAATTGTATTCCTTTTAGAAATTTATAAAAAAAAGGTCACGAAAATAGGAACAATTTATAATTATTATTATTGTGTTAGGTATGCAAAAATTCATATTTAAGTTTTTCAAATTTATTTTACACTTAAAATTCAAAAAAATTCCAAACGAAAAAAGTAATTGGTAGGAAGGTATCTACAGGTAGGTACCTACCTGTCTACATTAAAACATTTATTTTGTAAACTACCTGGAATCAATAAATCGGAAATAAAAATTAAAATAGGTAAGTAGATAGGTACCTACCTGTTGGCACGTTTTTTGCAATTGGTTGATTTGAAACAAATAAATAATACTGGCTGAAATTCAACCATAACATTGACAGACTCTAGTGTCAAACAATTAAATCATTTCTACCTATGTAGGTACATACCTATACCTACATCCTACATGCCTGCTTGTATGATAAATTGTGAATTAAAAGTAGGTAAACAAATACAAACTACCTACCACCAAGCATTTACCCAGCTCGACATTGCATAAAAATTCTCCCTTTTTTCATAACTTATTTTCATACCTACCTACATATAGTTATGCATTATGTATGGACCTACCTATATTTGTCGGCATAATAAATTGTAAATTTCTTCAAAACATTTCAAGTCAAAATCATGCAAACAACCTAAATATTAATAAAACCTACCATTCATAATTTATACGAATATATCTACCTACCTATGTATGTAGGTATATTTTTCTTTCCCGCAAAAAAATATGCTCAAAATCTTGCACTTGCAACAAATTTCACGGCAAATAAGAAATCTTTGCAAGACAATTTAATATAAAAACTACCCTCAATAACATACGATTGCATTTATACCTACAAATATACTTACACGACATGAACATATTTTTCTTTCCCGCATTAAAATCAACCTACCCTTGATAATATAAGAATGTATACCTCACCGCATTATTCTTTCCCGCAAAAAAACTATATTCCTTCAAGGTTGATGACAACGACGACGCAAAAAGCTAACTTACATGTATGTTTGTCCACTTCTCTTCTCGCATATAGCATAATCAGTAAATTAAGCAAAAAGAATAACCTTGCATCGCACATTCAATCAAAGAGGATACGAACATTTTTTTGCCATTCTCTTCACCTTTTTCTCATCATTGACGTTTAACAAAACCTTCGATTGGTAATCTCGCTTACTCCATTTGATTCTTACCAGAATCGAAAAAAATACACTCCTCTTGCTCTAACTGCCTAGTTTCGATTCTCTTATAAATGGAAGTCTCCCAAAAACTGAAGTCTCCGCCGCCAATTGTCTCCCAAAAATGGAAGTCTCTGTCGAGCTAAAGTGGCACCACCAACGAAGCATTGTTGCACTAATAAATTTTGTCCATGATAGTACTATAGTTTTCATATACAAGGGTTCGGGTCAGCAAAAGTTGATAGACTCTGTGTATTTACACGTCCACATCAACTCAACATTGTTGATCAGCGCTTTTGATATACACAAATCAACGTAATGTGGACGCTGCTTAATGGTCTCCTCTTCTTCTTTGGTTTTATTTTTAATCACGTTTTCTCTTATTTCACTCTAGGGCTAGGGCCCCGTTAAGGGGGATATTGAAGATGACATTAAGAAGTCCGCTTCTTCATTGCCATGTATACCGACGACGCACAGTGGACAGACTCCATACACTTAGAAGTGAAAAATTCGAATCTCAATTTTAAGTGTTTCTTTCACTCAAAAAATTCAAGATAAATAGAAAAATGTTAAAAATATTTATATTACTAGATGACCCATCCAACTCTGCTCGGAAAAACTTTATTTAAAGCTAAGTAGAATAAACTGTTTAAATCAATACTTTTTCCAATGAAAAACAAAATATAAGACTTATTTTTTTTATAACAATAAAGATTATAAATAATATTAATTCAATAACAAATAACTTTAATACACAATTGCCACACTTAAATATTGACCGTTTGGAAGAAATAATAAAAACAGATTATTTGCGTTTTACATAGTTCAAATACAGACAAAATAAATTAAAAAAGTTTGGTGTCATAAATCATGAGAAATTTTATACAATACATACATACACACATACATATGTATTTTTTAAACTAAAATTAAAGTATGTAAATTAAAGACGTATGAGTTTTTTAAAAACAGTTGCCGTGTATTATCGTAAAATACAAAAATTAATCCGAGCTAGAATATTCGGTTTCTGATTTGTGACTTTCGTCACTTACATAATTAGTTTTCTGCAACTGTTGGTAGTTCTTGACGTATGGTATCTGTTTCAGTTTCAATTGAAAATTGTAAGATTTTTGTAATGGTTTTTCCCGAAATATGAATTTATCAATGGATATGATAACTGTCCAATGAGGACGATAAGCTGTTTAATGATGTCTACATAATCGCATTAAATTTTATAAATAATTAGAGGCATAGGATACCAACTGTATAGTCGTAAATAAAGGTCCTGCGGTGGCTGCGTTTAGGTGTATTTCAAACTTCAAAAAATTCCATACGGGGAACGAAAAAGTGTGATTCTAAGAAAAGAAAAAATACTTTGCAATGTTTTGCATTTCCAAAAAGAAGACACTCACAGCTACTCAAAAATCACAATTTGGATTTAAAGCAGCATCAAGCACTAATTTAGATTGCACAAAATATCTTCGGAACATACATTTTTTCAAAATTCTTTTCACAATTTTTCAACATATTTTATCTAAAAAAAAAAATTAATCGCAATTTTTTTTAACAATTGACTTTGAAAGGCGTTTGCCCTTCAATAAATTGTGTTAGACAATGAACAAATGCATTTTGGGGGTCAACAACAATCCATTATAGATAAGAAAAAACAAAACATGTGACCTACGTCATCGGTTTTTTTACGTCTAGCTATATGGGGTCGGTCTACTGTGCGACGTGGCTAGGTAGCTAGGTACCCAATGAAGAGTGACATTGTTGTTCTTGGCGCTTGCTTAAGAGAGCAGTTGAAAGTTTCTCCTACCCACTCGTTCTTGCTTCTTAACTCTGATTGAAAGTTTTTCTCGAAGTTAAATTTTTTACTCATGCCATCTTTTGGAATGTCAATAAGGTTTGTTACTGGAAACTTCGGAATGCTTGTTCTTTCTCTGAGACCTATATATTAACCAGTCCCAGTTCCCTCCTTGACAAATCTCATAATTGCTCTATTTGCAGTAATTTCAATAACCTCGTTTACAGGAGATAGATGAAGGATAACCTCTATATCTGATGTAGGGCAAGTACTCATTGCTCCCGTTATACATTAACATGCGAGCCTTTGGACTTTTCCTAGTTGTTAAAAGTTGGGTTTGTTTGTGCCATGCAACCGCACCATTAGGACTGCCAGACGTCCCGATTTTGACGGGACGGTCCCAATATTTGAACCGAACCCTGTCAGATATTTGTCCCGATTTACAAAATGTCCAGATTTTGTCCCGACTTTCCACTTTTACTTGCTATATAGGGCAATTATTGGTTTTGTGTCAAAAACGAAATTCGTGGTTTTAATCAAAACATGAATTACGATAATGTAGAAGTCCAAAAACTGATTTTCGACAAAAGAATCCGTTGGTTTGTTTGTCTGTTCGTCCAGGTTTATATTGAGCTAGAGCCTAAGCGACTCGGCGGATTTGCTTTAAATTTTGTTTGAAACATTCTTTGTTGTTCCCTAGAAGTGAGATTCAATATTTCTTAAAGCTTATCTGGATAGAATAATAATCATACAAAAATTTCGGTTTTATCAAGTTTTCTAGAAAAACGGCTGTAATGTGGTTTTAAAACACTGCATAAGCTTTTGCTAAAAAAAATCGGAGAACTGAAATAAATGTTTCGGTTTTTGTATGCAAATTATCGGTTTCATACTTGTTTTTATATATTCCAGGATATCTCGTTTAACTTGATTTTGTCAAAATTCAGCAATTCGGTAGGTACTTCTAAGTTAGTCAAAAAATATTGGCCCACATTTTAAACAGCCTTATATTAAGGGTTAAGCATTATACTGCTTAACATTTTTCTAATTTTAAAACAGTTAAGTAGATATAATTTTCTAAATTTTAAATATTTTTGAACTTATAGAGCACGTTCAAAAAAGTGCCAATCGTGCAAAAAATTCGCAAACAAACCTCATTTTAACGTTTAGAAACGTGAAGAGATGTCATATGTATTCAGTATGATACTTTATAAACAAAATAGATTTTAACTTAAGTAAAGTGTTATGTTATGAGATAGTACGATGCTAAACTCGTTTTAAATTTATTAATTAAAAATGCTTTAACATCCTACTAAATCGACTAAAATTTTACGCCATTGCATTTAAGATTTGTATAAAAAGATTTTTTTTAATGACCCGAATTGTCCGGGTTTTGGACCCTGGCGTCCCGATATTATCCAAATTTAATCTGGCAGCCCTGTACACCATAAGCAATGATCGATCTTTCCACCATGGTCTACATTAATCTAAGGATGTGCGGCTTGCAACCCCAAGAATTCCCTGCAAGTCTTTTGCATATCATGAGGGCCTTTGTGGCTTCCCGACAGTTATTTCTAAACGTTTGTTCATTGTTCCAGAGGAGTTTACTATCTTATGGTATTCCTAGGTATTTTACCTCCCTCTTCGTTTCGGTTACTTCGCCAGCCAACCGGATAGGATTCATGCGTAGTAGAAGTTTTTTCTTGGTAAATGGTACAATAGTAGTTTTTGTAGGATTGATGTTTAGTCCTACGGATATACACCATTTCCTTTTGATTGCTAACCCTCACAAAGAGTTTCTTGAAACTTTCCTAGGGCTGTGATAACGATATCATCGGCGAAGCCAAGAACGCGTATGCCTTGAGCGGTTAGACTTTCTAGCAGTTCATCTACTACAAGACTCCACAGCAAGGGTGATAGAACCCCTCCCTGAGGACAACCTCTTGTAGTGGAGATACCCTTTGTACTCGTGAAGATACCCTTTGTATTCGTTCGCTGTTCTGGTGCCTAACATTTCTTAAATTCATCTGGTTATGGTGATGTGAACACACTTCCTTTCAAGAGTCTTGTTAACGTAGTCATGAGAGGTGTTGTCAAAAGCTCTTTCTATATCTAGGAATGCGGCTAATGCCGTTTCCTAGGCGTCTAAGGCTTTTTGTAAGGTGTTTGTGAGTTTGAACAGAGCGGCTTCTCTAGATCAACCTACTCTGTAAGCATGTTGTCGCAGGTTGAGAGGCCTATTTATAAAAATTTATATAGCTTAACTTCTGTTCTTATGAAGTAGTCTATTATTTTCTCTAAAGTTTTCAGTACGAAGGATGTTAACTTAAATATTGACCGTTTGGAAGAAATAATAAAAACAGATTAATTGCGTTTTACATAGTTCAAATACAGACAAAATAAATTAAAAAAGTTTGGTGTCATAAATCATGAGAAATTTTATACAATACATACATACATACATACATACATACATACATACATATGTATTTTTAAAACTAAAATTAAAGTATGTAAATTAAAGACGTATGAGTTTTTTAAAAACAGTTGCCGTGTATTATCGTAAAATACAAAAATTAATCCGAGCTAGAATATTCGGTTTCTGATTTGTGACTTTCGTCACTTACATAATTAATTTTCTGTAACTGTTGGTAGTTCTTGACGTATGGTATCTGTTTCAGGTTCAATTGAAAATTGTAAGATTTTTGTAATGGTTTTTCCCGAAATATGAATTTATCAATGGATATGATAACTGTCCAATGAGGACGATAAGCTGTTTAATGACGTCTACATAATCACATTAAATTTTATAAATAATTAGAGGCATAGGATACCAACTGTAAAGTCGTAAATAAAGATCCTGCGGTGGCTGCGTTTAGGTGTATTTCAAACTTCAAAAAATTCCATACGGGGAAAGAAAAAGTGTGATTCTAAAAAAAGACAAAAATACTTTGCAATGTTTTGCATTTCCAAAAAGAAGACACTCACAGCTACTCAAAAATCACAATTTGGATTCAAAGCAGCATCAAGCACTAATTTAGATTGCACAAAATATTTTCAGAACATACATTTTTTCAAAATTATTTTCACAATTTTTCAACATATTTTATCTAACAAACTAACACAGACACATGTTTAAAACTTGAGCCGTATAAAAGATAATACCTTTACAAATCACCGCCATTTTTTTAAATCAAAATTGATCAATAATTACCACTTTTATTAATAATAATGTGAACTTCTCAAAAACTTAAAATTCGAAAATTAATCGCAATTTTTTTTTAACAATTGACTTTGAGAGGCGTTTGCCCTTCAATAAATTGTGTTAGACAAGGAACAAATGAATTTTGGGGGTCAACAACAATCCATTATAGATAAGAAAAAACAAAACATGTGATCTACGTCATCGGTTTTTTTACGTCTAGCTATATGGGGTCGGTCCACTGTGCGACGTGGCTAGGTAGCTAGGTACCCAATGAAGAGTGACATTGTTGTTCTTGGCGCTTGCTTTAAGAGAGCAGTTGAAAGTTTCTCCTACCCACTCGTTCTTGCTTCTTAACTCTGATTGAAAGTTTTTCTCGAAGTTAAATTTTTAACTCATGCCATCTTTTGGAATGTCAATAAGGTTTGTTACTGGAAACTTCGGAATGCTTGCTCTTTCTCTGAGACCTATATATTAACCAGTCCCAGTTCCCTCCTTGACAAATCTCATAATTGCTCTATTTGCAGTAATTTCAATAACCTCGTTTACAGGAGATATATGAAGGATAACCTCTATAGCTGATGTAGGGCAAGTACTCATTGCTCCCGTTATACATTAACATGCGAGCCTTTGGACTTTTCCTAGTTGTTAAAAGTTGGGTTTGTTTGTGCCATGCAACCGCACCATTCGGACTGCCAGACGTCCCGATTTTGACGGGACAGTCCCAATATTTGAACCGAACCCTGTCCCGATATTTGTCCCGATTTACAAAATGTCCAGATTTTGTCCCGACTTTCCACTTTTACTTGCTATATAGGGCAATTATTGGTTTTGTGTCAAAAACGAAATTCGTGGTTTTAATCAAAACAAGAATTACGATAATGTAGAAGTCCAAAAACTGATTTTCGACAAAAGAATCCGTCGGTTTGTTTGTCTGTTCGTCCAGGTTTATATTGAGCTAGAGCCTAAGCGACTCGGCGGATTTGCTTTAAATTTTGTTTGAAACATTCTTTGTTATTCCCTAGGAGTGAGATTCAATATTTTTTAAAGCTTATCTGGATAGAATAATAATCATACAAAAATTTCGATTTTATCAAGTTTTCTAGAAAAACGGCTGTAATGTGGTTTTAAAACACTGCATAAGTTTTTGCTAAAAAAAAAATCGAAGAACTGAAATAAATGTTTCGGTTTTTGTATGCAAATTATCGGTTTCATACTTGTTTTTATATATTCCAGGATATCTCGTTTAACTTGATTTTGTCAAAATTCAGCAATTCGGTAGGTACTTCTAAGTTAGTCAAAAAATATTGGCCCACATTTTAAACAGCCTTATATTAAGGGTTAAGCATTATACTGCTTAACATTTTTCTAATTTTAAAACAGTTAAGTAGATATAATTTTCTAAATTTTAAATATTTTTGAACTTATAGAGCACGTTCAAAAAAGTGCCAATCGTGCAAAAAATTCACAAACAAACCTCATTTTAACGTTTAGAAACGTAAAGAGATGTCATATGTATTCAGTATGATACTTTATAAACAAAATAGATTTTAACTTAAGTAAAGTGTTATGTTATGAGATAGTACGATGCTAAACTCGTTTTAAATTTATTAATTGAAAATGCTTTAACATCCTACTAAATCGACTAAAATTTTACGCCATTGCATTTAAGATTTGTATAAATAGATTTTTTTTAATGTCCCGAATTGTCCGGGTTTTGGACCCTGGCGTCCCGATATTATCCAAATTTAATCTGGCAGCCCTGTACACCATAAGCAATGATCGATCTTTCCACCATGGTCTACATTAATCTAAGGTTGTGCGGCTTGCAACCCCAAGAATTCCCTGCAAGTCTTTTGCATATCATGAGGGCCTTTGTGGCTTCCCGACAGTTATTTCTAAACGTTTGTTCATTGTTCCAGAGGAGTTTACTATCTTATGGTATTCCTAGGTATTTTACCTCACTCTTCGTTTCGGTTACTTCGCCAGCCAACCGGATAGGATTTATGCGTAGTAGAAGTTTTTTCTTGGTAAATGGTACAATAGTAGTTTTTGTAGGATTGATGTTTAGTCCTACGGATATACACCATTTCCTTTTGATTGCTAACCCTCACATAGAGTTTCTTGAAACTTTCCTAGGGCTGTGATAACGATATCATCGGCGAAGCCAAGAACGCGTATGCCTTGAGCGGTTAGACTTTCTAGCAGTTCATCTACTACAAGACTCCACAGCAAGGGTGATAGAACCCCTCCCTGAGGACAACCTCTTGTAGTGGAGATACCCTTTGTACTCGTGAAGATACCCTTTGTATTCGTTCGCTGTTCTGGTGCCTAACATTTCTTAAATTCATCTGGTTATGGTGATGTGAACACACTTCCTTTCAAGAGTCTTGTTAACGTAGTCATGAGAGGTGTTGTCAAAAGCTCTTTCTATATCTAGGAATGCGGCTAATGCCGTTTCCTAGGCGTCTAAGGCTTTTTGTAAGGTGTTTGTGAGTTTGAACAGAGCGGCTTCTCTAGATCAACCTACTCTGTAAGCATGTTGTCGCAGGTTGAGAGGCCTATTTATAAAAATTTATATAGCTTAACTTCTGTTCTTATGAAGTAGTCTATTATTTTCTCTAAAGTTTTCAGTACGAAGGATGTTAACTTAAATATTGACCGTTTGGAAGAAATAATAAAAACAGATTAATTGCGTTTTACATAGTTCAAATACAGACAAAATAAATTAAAAAAGTTTGGTGTCATAAATCATGAGAAATTTTATACAATACATACATACATACATACATACATACATACATACATATGTATTTTTAAAACTAAAATTAAAGTATGTAAATTAAAGACGTATGAGTTTTTTAAAAACAGTTGCCGTGTATTATCGTAAAATACAAAAATTAATCCGAGCTAGAATATTCGGTTTCTGATTTGTGACTTTCGTCATTTACATAATTAATTTTCTGTAACTGTTGGTAGTTCTTGACGTATGGTATCTGTTTCAGGTTCAATTGAAAATTGTAAGATTTTTGTAATGGTTTTTCCCGAAATATGAATTTATCAATGGATATGATAACTGTCCAATGAGGACGATAAGCTGTTTAATGACGTCTACATAATCACATTAAATTTTATAAATAATTAGAGGCATAGGATACCAACTATATAGTCGTAAATAAAAATCCTGCGGTGGCTGCGTTTAGGTGTATTTCAAACTTCAAAAAATTCCATACGGGGAAAGAAAAAGTGTGATTCTAAAAAAAGACAAAAATACTTTGCAATGTTTTGCATTTCCAAAAAGAAGACACTCACAGCTACTCAAAAATCACAATTTGGATTCAAAGCAGCATCAAGCACTAATTTAGATTGCACAAAATATCTTCAGAACATACATTTTTTCAAAATTATTTTCACAATTTTTCAACATATTTTATCTAACAAACTAACACAGACACATGTTTAAAACTTGAGCCGTATAAAAGATAATACCTTTACAAATCACTGCCATTTTTTTAAATCAAAATTGATCAATAATTACCACTTTTATTAATAATAATGTGAACTTCTCAAAAACTTAAAATTCGAAAATTAATCGCAATTTTTTTTTAACAATTGACTTTGAGAGGCGTTTGCCCTTCAATAAATTGTGTTAGACAAGGAACAAATGAATTTTGGGGGTCAACAACAATCCATTATAGATAAGAAAAAACAAAACATGTGATCTACGTCATCGGTTTTTTTACGTCTAGCTATATGGGGTCGGTCCACTGTGCGACGTGGCTAGGTAGCTAGGTACCCAATGAAGAGTGACATTGTTGTTTTTGGCGCTTGCTTTAAGAGAGCAGTTGAAAGTTTCTCCTACCCACTCGTTCTTGCTTCTTAACTCTGATTGAAAGTTTTTCTCGAAGTTAAATTTTTAACTCATGCCATCTTTTGGAATGTCAATAAGGTTTGTTACTGGAAACTTCGGAATGCTTGCTCTTTCTCTGAGACCTATATATTAACCAGTCCCAGTTCCCTCCTTGACAAATCTCATAATTGCTCTATTTGCAGTAATTTCAATAACCTCGTTTACAGGAGATATATGAAGGATAACCTCTATAGCTGATGTAGGGCAAGTACTCATTGCTCCCGTTATACATTAACATGCGAGCCTTTGGACTTTTCCTAGTTGTTAAAAGTTGGGTTTGTTTGTGCCATGCAACCGCACCATTCGGACTGCCAGACGTCCCGATTTTGACGGGACAGTCCCAATATTTGAACCGAACCCTGTCCCGATATTTGTCCCGATTTACAAAATGTCCAGATTTTGTCCCGACTTTCCACTTTTACTTGCTATATAGGGCAATTATTGGTTTTGTGTCAAAAACGAAATTCGTGGTTTTAATCAAAACAAGAATTACGATAATGTAGAAGTCCAAAAACTGATTTTCGACAAAAGAATCCGTCGGTTTGTTTGTCTGTTCGTCCAGGTTTATATCTAGCTAGAGCCTAAGCGACTCGGCGGATTTGCTTTAAATTTTGTTTGAAACATTCTTTGTTATTCCTTAGGAGTGAGATTCAATATTTTTTAAAGCTTATCTGGATAGAATAATAATCATACAAAAATGTCGATTTTATCAAGTTTTCTAGAAAAACGGCTGTTATGTGGTTTTAAAACACTGCATAAGTTTTTGCTAAAAAAAAATCGAAGAACTGAAATAAATGTTTCGGTTTTTGTATGCAAATTATCGGTTTCATACTTGTTTTTATATATTCCAGGATATCTCGTTTAACTTGATTTTGTCAAAATTCAGCAATTCGGCATTTTAAACAGCCTTATATTAAGGGTTAAGCATTATACTGCTTAACATTTTTCTAATTTTAAAACAGTTAAGTAGATATAATTTTCTAAATTTTAAATATTTTTGAACTTATAGAGCACGTTCAAAAAAGTGCCAATCGTGCAAGAAATTCACAAACAAACCTCATTTTAACGTTTAGAAACGTAAAGAGATGTCATATGTATTCAGTATGATACTTTATAAACAAAATAGATTTTAACTTAAGTAAAGTGTTATGTTATGAGATAGTACGATGCTAAACTCGTTTTAAATTTATTAATTGAAAATGATTTAACATCCTACTAAATCGACTAAAATTTTACGCCATTGCATTTAAGATTTGTATAAATAGATTTTTTTTAATGTCCCGAATTGTCCGGGTTTTGGACCCTGGCGTCCCGATATTATCCAAATTTAATCTGGCAGCCCTGTACACCATAAGCAATGATCGATCTTTCCACCATGGTCTACATTAATCTAAGGTTGTGCGGCTTGCAACCCCAAGAATTCCCTGCAAGTCTTTTGCATATCATGAGGGCCTTTGTGGCTTCCCGACAGTTATTTCTAAACGCTTGTTCATTGTTCCAGAGGAGTTTACTATCTTATGGTATTCCTAGGTATTTTACCTCACTCTTCGTTTCGGTTACTTCGCCTGCCAACCGGATAGGATTTATGCGTAGTAGAAGTTTTTTCTTGGTAAATGGTACAATAGTAGTTTTTGTAGGATTGATGTTTAGTCCTACGGATATACACCATTTCCTTTTGATTGCTAACCCTCACATAGAGTTTCTTGAAACTTTCCTAGGGCTGTGATAACGATATCATCGGCGAAGCCAAGAACGCGTATGCCTTGAGCGGTTAGACTTTCTAGCAGTTCATCTACTACAAGACTCCACAGCAAGGGTGATAGAACCCCTCCCTGAGGACAACCTCTTGTAGTGGAGATACCCTTTGTACTCGTGAAGATACCCTTTGTATTCGTTCGCTGTTCTGGTGCCTAACATTTCTTAAATTCATCTGGTTATGGTGATGTGAACACACTTCCTTTCAAGAGTCTTGTTAACGTAGTCATGAGAGGTGTTGTCAAAAGCTCTTTCTATATCTAGGAATGCGGCTAATGCCGTTTCCTAGGCGTCTAAGGCTTTTTGTAAGGTGTTTGTGGTTTGAACAGAGCGGCTTCTCTAGATCAACCTACTCTGTAAGCATGTTGTCGCAGGTTGAGAGGCCTATTTATAAAAATTTATATAGCTTAACTTCTGTTCTTATGAAGTAGTCTTTTATTTTCTCTAAAGTTTTCAGTACGAAGGATGTTAACTTAAATATTGACCGTTTGGAAGAAATAATAAAAACAGATTAATTGCGTTTTACATAGTTCAAATACAGACAAAATAAATTAAAAAAGTTTGGTGTCATAAATCATGAGAAATTTTATACAATACATACATACATACATACATACATACATATGTATTTTTAAAAATTAAAGTATGTAAATTAAAGACGTATGAGTTTTTTAAAAACAGTTGCCGTGTATTATCGTAAAATACAAAAATTAATCCGAGCTAGAATATTCGGTTTCTGATTTGTGACTTTCGTCACTTACATAATTAATTTTCTGTAACTGTTGGTAGTTCTTGACGTATGGTATCTGTTTCAGGTTCAATTGAAAATTGTAAGATTTTTGTAATGGTTTTTCCCGAAATATGAATTTATCAATGGATATGATAACTGTCCAATGAGGACGATAAGCTGTTTAATGACGTCTACATAATCACATTAAATTTTATAAATAATTAGAGGCATAGGATACCAACTGTATAGTCGTAAATAAAAATCCTGCGGTGGCTGCGTTTAGGTGTATTTCAAACTTCAAAAAATTCCATACGGGGAAAGAAAAAGTGTGATTCTAAAAAAAGACAAAAATACTTTGCAATGTTTTGCATTTCCAAAAAGAAGACACTCACAGCTACTCAAAAATCACAATTTGGATTCAAAGCAGCATCAAGCACTAATTTAGATTGCACAAAATATCTTCAGAACATACATTTTTTCAAAATTATTTTCACAATTTTTCAACATATTTTATCTAACAAACTAACACAGACACATGTTTAAAACTTGAGCCGTATAAAAGATAATACCTTTACAAATCACTGCCATTTTTTTAAATCAAAATTGATCAATAATTACCACTTTTATTAATAATAATGTGAACTTCTCAAAAACTTAAAATTCGAAAATTAATCGCAATTTTTTTTTAACAATTGACTTTGAGAGGCGTTTGCCCTTCAATAAATTGTGTTAGACAAGGAACAAATGAATTTTGGGGGTCAACAACAATCCATTATAGATAAGAAAAAACAAAACATGTGATCTACGTCATCGGTTTTTTTACGTCTAGCTATATGGGGTCGGTCCACTGTGCGACGTGGCTAGGTAGCTAGGTACCCAATGAAGAGTGACATTGTTGTTCTTGGCGCTTGCTTTAAGAGAGCAGTTGAAAGTTTCTCCTACCCACTCGTTCTTGCTTCTTAACTCTGATTGAAAGTTTTTCTCGAAGTTAAATTTTTTACTCATGCCATCTTTTGGAATGTCAATAAGGTTTGTTACTGGAAACTTCGGAATGCTTGCTCTTTCTCTGAGACCTATATATTAACCAGTCCCAGTTCCCTCCTTGACAAATCTCATAATTGCTCTATTTGCAGTAATTTCAATAACCTCGTTTACAGGAGATATATGAAGGATAACCTCTATAGCTGATGTAGGGCAAGTACTCATTGCTCCCGTTATACATTAACATGCGAGCCTTTGGACTTTTCCTAGTTGTTAAAAGTTGGGTTTGTTTGTGCCATGCAACCGCACCATTCGGACTGCCAGACGTCCCGATTTTGACGGGACAGTCCCAATATTTGAACCGAACCCTGTCCCGATATTTGTCCCGATTTACAAAATGTCCAGATTTTGTCCCGACTTTCCACTTTTACTTGCTATATAGGGCAATTATTGGTTTTGTGTCAAAAACGAAATTCGTGGTTTTAATCAAAACAAGAATTACGATAATGTAGAAGTCCAAAAACTGATTTTCGACAAAAGAATCCGTCGGTTTGTTTGTCTGTTCGTCCAGGCTTATATTGAGCTAGAGCCTAAGCGACTCGGCGGATTTGCTTTAAATTTTGTTTGAAACATTCTTTGTTATTCCCTAGGAGTGAGATTCAATATTTTTTAAAGCTTATCTGGATAGAATAATAATCATACAAAAATGTCGATTTTATCAAGTTTTCTGGAAAAACGGCTGTAATGTGGTTTTAAAACACTGCATAAGTTTTTGCTAAAAAAAATCGAAGAACTGAAATAAATGTTTCGGTTTTTGTATGCAAATTATCGGTTTCATACTTGTTTTTATATATTCCAGGATATCTCGTTTAACTTGATTTTGTCAAAATTCAGCAATTCGGTAGGTACTTCTAAGTTAGTCAAAAAATATTGGCCCACATTTTAAACAGCCTTATATTAAGGGTTAAGCATTATACTGCTTAACATTTTTCTAATTTTAAAACAGTTAAGTAGATATAATTTTCTAAATTTTAAATATTTTTGAACTTATAGAGCACGTTCAAAAAAGTGCCAATCGTGCAAAAAATTCACAAACAAACCTCATTTTAACGTTTAGAAACGTAAAGAGGTGTCATATGTATTCAGTATGATACTTTATAAACAAAATAGATTTTAACTTAAGTAAAGTGTTATGTTATGAGATAGTACGATGCTAAACTCGTTTTAAATTTATTAATTGAAAATGCTTTAACATCCTACTAAATCGACTAAAATTTTACGCCATTGCATTTAAGATTTGTATAAATAGATTTTTTTTAATGTCCCGAATTGTCCGGGTTTTGGACCCTGGCGTCCCGATATTATCCAAATTTAATCTGGCAGCCCTGTACACCATAAGCAATGATCGATCTTTCCACCATGGTCTACATTAATCTAAGGATGTGCGGCTTGCAACCCCAAGAATTCCCTGCAAGTCTTTTGCATATCATGAGGGCCTTTGTGGCTTCCCGAAAGTTATTTCTAAACGTTTGTTCATTGTTCCAGAGGAGCTTACTATCTTATGGTATTCCTAGGTATTTTACCTCCCTCTTCTTTTCGGTTACTTCGCCAGCCAACCGGATAGGATTCATGCGTAGTAGAAGTTTTTTCTTGGTAAATGGTACAATAGTAGTTTTTGTAGGATTGATGTTTACACCATTTCCTTTTGATTGCTAACCCTCACATAGAGTTTCTTGAAACTTTCCTAGGGCTGTGATAACGATATCATCGGCGAAGCCAAGAACGCGTATGCCTTGAGCGGTTAGACTTTCTAGCAGTTCATCTACTACAAGACTCCACAGCAAGGGTGATAGAACCCCTCCCTGAGGACAACCTCTTGTAGTGGAGATACCCCTTGTATTCGTGAAGATACCCTTTGTATTCGTTCGCTGTTCTGGTGCCTAAGATTTCTTAAATTCATCTGGTTATGGTGATGTGAACACACTTCCTTTCAAGAGTCTTGTTAACGGAGTCATGAGAGGTGTTGTCAAAAGCTCTTTCTATATCTAGGAATGCGGCTTATGCCGTTTTCTAGGCGTCTAAGGCTTTTTGTAAGGTGTTTGTGAGTTTGAACAGAGCGGCTTCTCTAGATCAACCTACTCTGTAAGCATGTTGTCGCAGGTTGAGAGGCCTATTTATTAAAATTTATATAGCTTAACTTCTGTTCTTATGAAGTAGTCTATTATTTTCTCTAAAGTTTTCAGTACGAAGGATATTAAGCTTATTGGCCTGAAAGCATTTGGATGTGTTGTATCTTTTCTCCCAATTTAAGGAATAAAGATTACTTTAGCTCTCCTCCATAGTTTTGCTATATAGCCAAGAGCAATACAACTTCGAAGACTTATAAGGTAGGGCATAAGATCAACCTTACCCTTTTGCAAAAGGGCTGGAAAGATACCATCTGCCCCTGGTGACTTAAAAGGTTGAAAGGTACTAATCGCCTACTCAATCCTTTTACCTGAGCAAATATTTGCAGCAATTTTCCAGTCTTCTCTATAAGGCTTGAGAGGTGTTCTCTCTACTGAGTTTTCTACCAGTGGTAAGCTGGCTGGAAAGTGCGTATTAAGTATCAGAGTGGACCTCTGCTCTTTATTTTCGTTGAAGCTCCCATCATTGTAGCGAAGTGCTTATGATGTTTTTGTCTTCTCATTTGCAAGAGCTTTGTGTAGTCTTGCCGTAGCAGGGGTTTAGGAAATACCCTCACAGAAAGACGTAAAACTATTTCTTTTGGCTTTTCTTATCCCTTTATTGCAATTTGTCAGTTCTTCGGTGTAATTATCACATTCCTCGACTCTTTCTGCTTCATTGAAGAGCTTTCTAACCTTGGATCTTAATTTTGTCTTTTTGAGAGGGCAACTGAGTTTAAAAGCCTCCAGTATAGCCCGCTAAACTCATTAACTATAAATCTCTTATTCAAGGTGACTATTTGTCGTACTTACAGGACCTATTTGTTCCAGATTTGACTAAAGAACGTTTTTGTATAGGTCCCAGTTTGTTTTTTTAGGGTTCCTTCCAGAGTTATTCTCTGGGAGAAGGCCACCTTAGATAAACACAATTATTCTGTGACCAGACATCGAGGGTTCATTGAATCCCTTATTAGACGGCCTACGTTCGGTGTTCCGAAAGTTATGTCTAAAACTTCTTTTCTAGTTCTAGTAACAAAAGTAAGGGTATTCCCTACATTTAATAATTCTAGCTTTCTTATCAACATATAGTCTGAAAGGTACTCACCCCTCTGGTTTATGTCGGTGCTGCCCCATATTGTGTGGTGGGCATTAGCGTCACAACATACCAACAAGGGCAGCTTTTCCCGGCTGCACTAATACAGTTGTAGTACTTCGGTTTGGTGGAATGTTGGCTTCTACACCTGCGAAGTAGGCTGCTGCTATACAACCATCGTCTGGTTGTTGCCCTCAATATTTATTTGGTCCTGTATTGGGACCAAGTCCCTCGTCATAAAATCTGAAAGACATATAAAATTTATATTATTTCTTATTTTTTTCAAGCTCTGGGCGAGTCATCCCTCGTGTCCCATATTAACTTAGAGTCGCTACTTGTCTACCCTCTTACCTGACCCCCGTAGATCGAGGGTTGTTGGATCAGTGCTAACCCCAAGTTGTCTGCAGTAAACTTCCTCGCTACAGCAGCTGATGCCACCGTTTCGTGGTGGATTTTCACTTGGGCAGACCCCGCGTCTAGTCTTTTCGGTGTCGTTTTAGCAGATGGGGCGACTGTCCCATCATCTGCCGAAAGATGTTCTTCTTCCTCTTCGGTGGGAAGCTCTTCGTCGTGGTCTATTCGACTTGAAGAGAGGTCTATGCCCTCTATCTCCTTGTCTGTTGGACCCAGCTTCATGTTTGCCAGTGAGTGACATTACCTGGCTGCCAGAGATCGAATGTTCCTCCGTTGTTGTGGGCGTAGAGATAGGTGTTGGGGAGGATGGTATGGGTGGTGTGGGGGAGAGTGTGGGTGGTGGTTCGGTGGGTGGACAGGAAGTAGAGGTAATGGTAGGGAAAGATGACGTAGTATCTGATACGCTCTCCGGTACAAAGAAGGAGTTTGGGCTGATTTTTTAGACCAAAATCGGCCGAATTTGTAGTGGAGCTGATGTTAAGTGATGATGGTTGACCCTTACCTTCAACTTGACTCTCCACTACTTTCCAGGCTTGGACATTAAGTCCTTCATTTTGGGCTTGAACAAGTGCCAAGGATTTCTTGTCATCTTGCCCCAAACTTCTTGGCAAGAACATCGTGATGGTATGCACCTTGGGCATTAAGTCACCCATGCAAGTAGTCAACTCGATGCCCTACCATGTGCTCAGCTTTGATACACTCTCTTCGAGCCAATCCCCTATTTCTGTGCCAGCACAATCGACCAAAAGCAGGCCGGTTCTGAAATGCAGGCCGTTGAACTTCAGCTTGTGCATACATCCGAGTGAAACCTCCTCAATAATGGCTTCCTCAAGTGCCGAAAACTCTTCGGCATTCAGGGTGACCTGAGGATAGTCCTTCGGCATGACCGCAATTCTTACACTCAAGGCCGCACCAGCGTAGGAGAGCCTGTTTTCGACGGGTTTTATCTTAGCGGTTTGGGCTCTGCATAAGATGTTGTCACCGTCCTGGGTTTTTTGGCTTCTTGCCTTTGAGGTGGAGTTATTTGATTGCTTTTCTCTTACCCTCGTCCAAGGTTTTGTTGTAAATGTTTGGTGAATCTTTCCTCGCATCTACCTTCTTCCGGGGTTCTTGCGGGGACATCGCCTCGGTAAGGCACCGGGCATTCTATTTTGTGCCTGCTCCACTTAGCTCCTTCCTAAACGGGTCATCAAGGGTACCTGGTTCACCCAGTTTCGGAAGCGGGTTAGTTGGGCGATGCCGTTACTGTGGCTCCTTTGGTGGTTTTACGGTGTTTGAAGATGGTAACTTCCCATCGTTTGCATCTACTGTGGCTTTAGTCTTTACAGTATGTACTTGCACAGGAGGTATTCTCCCCTTGGCATCTGTATCTGGGGTGACATTTTTCTCTTGTCTAGGAGGTATTCTCTCTGACGTCCCCTCTGCGTTATCACATTCCTCGACTCTTTTTGCCTCATTGAAGAGCTTTCTAACCTTGGATATTAATTTTGTCTTTTTGAGAGGGCAACTGAGTTTAAAAGCCTCCAGTATAGCCCGCTAAACTCATTAACTATAAATTTCGTATTCAAGGTGACTATTTGTCGTACTTACAGGACCTATTTGTTCCAGATTTGACTAAAGAACGTTTTTGTATAGGTCCCAGTTTGTTTTTTTAGGGTTCCTTCCAGAGTTGTTCTCTGCGAGAAGGCCATCTAAGATAAGCACAATTATTCTGTGACCAGACATCGAGGGTTCATTGAATCCCTTATTAGACGGCCTACGTTCGGTGTTCCGAAAGTTATGTCTAAAACTTCTTTTCTAGTTCTAGTTACAAAAGTAAGGGTATTCCCTACATTTAATAATTCTAGCTTTCTTATCAACATATAGTCTGAAAGGTACTCACCCCTCTGGTTTATGTCGGTGCTGCCCCATATTGTGTGGTGGGCATTAGCGTCACAACATACCAACAAGGGCAGCTTTTCCCGGCTGCACTAATACAGTTGTAGTACTTCGGTTTGATGAAATGTTGGCCTCTACACCTGCGAAGTAGGCTGCTGCTATACAACCATCGTCTGGTTGTTGCCCTCAATATTTATTTGGTCCTATATTGGGACCAAGTCCCTCGCCATAAAATCTGAAAGACATATAAAATTTATATTATTTCTTATTTTTTGCAAGCTCTGGGCGAGTCATCCCTCGTGTCCCATATTAACTTAGAGTCGCTACTTGTCTACCCTCTTTTCTGACCCCCGTAGATCGAGGGTTGTTGGATCAGTGCTAACCCCAAGTTGTCTGCAGTAAACTTCCTCGCTACAACAGCTGATGCCACCGTTTCATGGTGGATGTTCACTTGGGCAGATCCCGCGTCTAGTCTTTTCGGTGTCTTTTTAGCAGATGGGGCGACTGCCCCATCATCTGCCGAAAGTTGTTCTTCTTCCTCTTCGGTGGGAAGCACTTCGTCGTGGTCTATTCGACTTGAAGAGAGGTCTATGCCCTCTATCTCCTTGTCTGTTGGACCCAGCTTCATGTTTGCCAGTGAGTGACATTACCTGGCTGCCGGAGATCGAATGTTCTTCCGTTGTTGTGGGCGTAGACATAGGTATTGGGGAGGATGGTATGGGTGATGTGGGGGAGAGTGTGGGTGGTGGTTCGGTGGGTGGACAGGAAGTAGAGGTAATGGTAGGGAAAGATGACGTAGTATCTGATACGCTCTCCGGTACAAAGAAGGAGTTTGGGCTGATTTTTTTAGACCAAAATCCGCCGAATTTGTAGTGGAGCTGATGTTAAGTGATGATGGTTGACCCTTACCTTCAACTTGACTCTCCACTACTTTCCAGGCTTGGACATTAAGTCCTTCATTTTGGGCTTGAACAAGTGCCAAGGATTTCTTGTCATCTTGCCCCATACTTCTTGGCAAGAACATCGTGATGGTATGCACCTTGGGCATTAAGTCACCCATGCAAGTAGTCAACTCGATGCCCTTCCATGTGCTCAGCTTTGGTACACTCTCTTGGAGCCAATCCCCTATTTCTGTGCCAGCACAATCGACCAAAAGCAGGCCGGTTCTGAAATGCAGGCCGTTGAACTTCAGCTTTTGCATACATCCGAGTGAAACCTCCTCAATAATGGCTTACTCAAGTGCCGAAAACTCTTCGGCATTCAGGGTGACCTGAGGATAGTCCTTCGGCATGACCGCAATTCTGACACTCAAGGCCGCACCAGCGTAGGAGAGTCTGTTTCCGACGGGTTTTATCTTAGCGGTTTGGGCTCTGCATAAGATGTTGTCACCGTCCTGGGTTTTTTGGCTTCTTGCCTTTGAGGTGGAGTTATTTGATTGCTTTTCTCTTATCCTCGTCCAAGGTTTTGTTGTAAATGTTTGGTGAATCTTTCCTCGCATCTACCTTCTTCCGGGGTTCTTGCGGGGACATCGCCTCGGTAAGGCACCGGGCATTCTATTTTGTGCCTGCTCCACTTAGCTCCTTCCTAAACGGGTCATCGACGGTACCTGGTTCGCGCAGTTTCGGAAGCGGGTTAGTTGGGCGATGCCGTTACTGTGGCTTCTTTGGTGGTTTTGCGGTGTTTGAAGATGGTAACTTCCCATCGTTTGCGCCTTCTGTGGCTTTAGTCTTTACAGTATTCACTTGCACCGGAGGTATTCTCCCCTTGCCATCTGTATCTGGGGTGACATTTTTCTCTTGTCTAGGAGGTATTCTCCCTGACGTCCCTTCTGCTGCCCGGTTTCATAAGGTCCCGTGAGGCATTCTCTTCAGGTACTTACTTCTTTCCGGTCTCAGATCTTATCCTCGGAGATCTCTCTCCATCGGATCTGTGTATTCACTTGTGGTAACATCTCGCGGAGTGTTGATCACTGTCATACTCATGACAAGTTAAACACGAGCTTTTTTTATCGTGCAAATAAATCAAGTTTACTAAAATAATACATAATCATTAAATCTGAATCGTTTTTAATTTCACTTCAACAACTTGTTCTGTTCAGTGCTAAAATTTTGCTTTCTTTAATTCCTGGATAAATATCCAATTTTTCGATTTTTTCATTTCACTTCGCTACCGATTTTATTTGTGCTGATGTCAGTACATCATCATCATGTCTGACCCACAACAACAAACTTCGAGGAATACACGCAAAAATACCGCCATTAAAAAATTTGCAAAGTAATTCACCTGGAACACACAAATCACCAATGGGTAGCAAAGAAAAAGGTCTTGAATTACAAAATAAGCTATATGGTGATCTCAAAAAATTTATTCAGGATGAAAACAAAAAGTTACCGCTTAAGCTAGACAAGATCAAACAAGAATTTCATCAAAAAATTGTAAAAATCAATGAAGTGGTGCTGGATCTTTCTCAAAGGGTTCAACATTTTGAAGTGAAATCTGAACAATCTGCTGCTTAGCAATGAATCAATGGTTCCAAAACTCGAACAACGTCTTGAGGAGCTTGAGCGAGAGAAAATGTCATTAAATGCTACACTTCTTGGAATCACAATGACATGTTACGTGGACTAAGGACATTTGCCAAATAAAATCGACTTACATGCTGTGGTGGTCTTCGCGATGCTGCAGCACAACGCAGTTGATGCCTTAGCAATGAATCCTCGAAAAGCATCCAGACCAGAATTCTTTTAGATATGTTTTGTTTGAGGGTTGCACGCCTTCTGACGCAATTTTGCAATGGCCGCGATCGGAAACCTATGTATGTGGGGCTATCCAGATGGCTTGGTGTTGTTGTGGTCTCGTGTAAAAAAAAAAGAAAAAACTGCTGATAACAAAGCGGCTTTTGCTGTTTTATATTTGTCCAAGCTATCCGAAAAGTTTTGGTATACTTTTGTATCCACATGCGAAATGTATAAGAACAATCAACCCGTCCGAAAGCCCACATAAATGGATGCTAATCTATCTTGGATGGGCTATAGCATGGTTTTCCGATCACGACCGGTAGCGAGGGCTTTGCACAAACATTTTTGTGCTACCCGTTTTGGGGTCCTTTTGCGTTTACTTTTTTGTATAGGCTTTGGTCAGCAACGCTATTCCGAATGGTTTAGAACAGAAACTTGTTGTTGATGAACAGGCTTTTCTGTTCTAATTTGCCCGACGTTTTGTTTTTCCTCGCTGAACAGTCCTATGAACATGAGTGGACCGCCAGCCCAATTTGCGGGAATGCATTACTGTCCTGCCTGGTGTTTCACACAGTGGCTAGTGCAGTCGATAGATCGAATTCTTCAGGACTCTGAAATCAATCCTGAAAATAAAAATATTTGGCATAGCCTGAATCTGAAATTAGAACAATAAAATAGGATTATTATCATTATAAAATAGATAATTTAAATAAATAAAACTTACCTGGGCCATATAACACGCCTATGCATCCATTCTCATTGTTTTATTTTGACACTTATTGTTTTTGTAAAATGTTCTGTCATTCAGTTTAATCCTGCTGTACTCTTCTGCGCATGTGTTAATAGTTTTATCTCTTTTTGCCCAGGGGTTAAGAGGGCAGAAATGGACTAGATAAGGCATGCGCAGAATGATTTCGCGCAGTTTGCAATGAACTTTTTCCAAGATTGTGATATATTATTAGTGTAAGAGTAGGGAGGGAAATTATATGTAGAATAGTTTAAAATATAGGAAAAGGGAAATATTTGGTACAAAAGATACTTCATTCGATTAGATAGTAATTAATTAACTAGGATTATTATTATGCTTAGGATTAGTTGAGATTGAATTGCTAAGAGAGTTATTAGACTGAGATAGACATATAGAAGAAGGTTAGCAATGGAAATGTGTGTGTGGAATTATAGGATATGGACGAGTCTCACTCGGATGTAGTGGTAACTATTTACTTATGTAATAAGATAAGGACTAGGAGCTAGCCTAGAGGATTCTATGGTCATTGTTTCTTGCTAAAATCAAAAGTAAAGAAGTGTTGCAGACGGTTGAAACAGCCATTTTATTTAATTGAAATTTCGAAAACATCGTTCAACGTACAAAAATCCACGGTGGTATCAAAATTACTTTATAGTGAATTAAAGTGAAGACAAATTCAAAATCAATTTAGTTCCAAAGTGAAGAAATTCGTCTTGAAGACAAATTTTAAGGATTGTTCTTTTGAGGAGACCATTACCAAATCTTCAGCGGAGGTTTAGGCTTGATCTATAGATCGAAAAGATCTAACGCAGAGACCTAGGCCTCTGCAAGTTTTTCTTTGACCTCCAGTAACGGCACCTTCAGGAACAGAAGAATTCATTTGTTCGTAAGCGACAAAGGGGAAGTCTTTTGGAAGACAAAAAGATCTCTGTCTACTGAGGATACTAGGCGTATACCCCGTATACGGATCGATAGCTATCATCCAGAGACAATTCAAAGGATTTGTGAAGGAGGAAGAGTGTTCCAATAGGCAGAACATAAGAAGAAAAATTGGAAGAAAGTGTCATAGGAGAGACAGAATTTAAGAAGAGTGAAGAAAGGAGTAACAGGAAGAAGAAAAGACTATACAAAGAAACACTAAAACATATTTTTTTTTAGTTGAAATTTAACGTAACGTAACGTAGAAATTTTAAAGTGTAAAATTTTGGTCTCCAAATGGTTTTTTCTTATTGTTTTTTTTATTTATTTGTGATTTTTTTTGTATGAACTGCGAAAGAAAGTGAAGTGATTTTAATGGTTAAAGGTATAATACATTCAATAATATTACGATTTACTATAAATGAAAGTAAGTCAAACAGTTTACTCCAACGTGCTGCCGGCATAACGACGAGGGACCTGGAAAAAACGTGAGTAACACAAAATTTGTTTTGAGGTACAAATTCCTCTATTTAGAACATTCAGATCATATCCTTTCTTTTTCTTTCCTTTTTATTAGTTTTAAGTTTTTATTTTCTGAAGAGAATTTAAAGTATATGAAAAGAAACGAATTGGAGAACTCAATTTGTTTGTTTATTTTATTTGAATTTATGAAGGTTTTAGTAAAATTATGTACTTAAAGTAAAGAAAATCATTATGGTGTCCTAATTTTCCATAGCTTAAGGTGTGTGGAGGCTTGGTTAAGCCGTCCACATGTATTCCTATGGGTAAGAGGACGTGACATGACATTACTTTCACGACGGACTAGTGACTGGTTGGGTTAACTAAGGGACTATTTCCTCAAAATGAGGCCAAGGAAATAGCGAATGCAGTATCTTCACGATACTGGGGTGGGCAGGCCAGACCTTCGCCAAGAACATCCGACGAACGTTTGAGATTCGGTGTGACGGTATCTGAGAGAGATAAACAGTGAGGTGCTTTTGACATAGGTTTATTGGTGAAGGGTTTGGTTATGGTTTAGGATAGGGTTATTTTGTTTTACTTAATTTTTATTTACAATAATACTTATTTTTCACTTTTTTTATAATTTTTTTATCATTTGTTTTTACTTCAAATTTTTGGTGAAGGGTTTGGTGATGGGTATTTTTTTATTTTTTGTTAGTAAAGTTAGGTTTATATAGGTTTAGGTTTTTTTTAAATTTTGTTTACCTTAATTCGAAGCACCAATCTAAACTGTCTCTGAGTTATCGTCAATAATCCCTATATTTGTGTCAAACTACCTTAGGCACCAATAAAATAAAATGTTTATTCGAGCAGGAGGTACTCTGGGAGTGGCAAGAACCACCCCATACGACGAGCTAACCCGTGAAACCACCAGCGTGCCGTAGCCACTTCTCGGGAACCAAAGAAAGTCTCCTAGGAACCCTAGCACCTAACAGACGGATGGCGAAGATCTGCAATCTTTGTTAACCAACTTGTGCGCCTCAGTAGAATGCACTCCAACACCAGTCTTGCATAAAATTTTCCGCATAAGATCAAGAAACGCATTTGATATTAACACAGTTGTAATCCTGAAATTTAACTCCGCTGAAGACAAAAATCACCTACTTGAATTGATTCACAGCCGATGGATTAAAACAAAAAAAATCGATTTGCTTACATGATGTTGGATTAGTCTGACAGCCGAATCTACTTTAATGAAAGCCTAACGTCATCCACCCATCTGATTCTGCGTAAAGCTCTCCTTCTTAAGAAGGAAAAAAAGCTTTCAAGTGTCTACACTCGTAATGGGAGAGTTTTTGTTCGACGTTTCCCACAACCTTATGCCGTCGTAGCCGAAAAGACGATTTTGATTACCTCAATCGAAAGCTTGCAACAATTTGCCGATGACACCCTGACAGCGAATGAAATATCATCTTAATACGTAAGCTGCAATCAAAGCATTGTTGTTATAATTTTCTGTGTTTATTTATTTACTTTTATTTATTAGTGCCTTACTTTTTTATCATTTATACTTACCTAATACTCAAACTTTTCTTTTTCACTTGTGGGTGTTTCGTGCTCTTTATGTCTGTTTCGTGGGGATTCCGATTATTTTCCTTTTTCGAAAATGTTTAGTAAGAGTTTAGCTATTAATGATGATGGAAGCAAAAACTTACGCGTTCTGTTAGGCATTTTATATAAGCAATGTAGTGGACTTCGTGTGTGTCACATTAATGCTCAAAGCCTTTATCCTAAGATTGACGAATTTAAAAATAATTTTGAAGGGTCTAATATTGATATTTAATGCGTTTCGGAGACATGGTTTAAGGCGGAATTGCCTGATAGTTTATATAATTTAGATGGCTACAGACTTTTTCGCACTGATAGGATCGATCGAGAGGGTGGTGGTACTGCCATTTTTATTCGTCGCTGCATTAAAAGTAAGCTTATTGAACAATCAGAACCTAGTTCACGAATTGAATTCTGTTTTATTGAGATTTTCAATGGTTGGCATAAGTGTTTAGTTAGGGTAGTTTACAGACCTAACCACCATATTGACTTTTCACATTTTTATTCTAAACTTGAATATTATACAATGGAATCATTTTGTGTGGCGATTTTAACTGCAATCTTTTATGTAAAATTACATCACGATCTTTTATTGAAAGAATGAATACGCTTGGCCTAAGGTCGATAAATGTGGATACACCCACTCATTTTACTAGCTCGTCATCTACCTTATTAGATCTTTTCCTCGTCAATAATATCGATAAAGTTCTTCTTTATTTACAGCTGCCAGTCCCATCGTTTTCTAAACATGATCTCATTTTTGTTACTCTTAAAATAGAACCTCAAACTGTTTCTTCTACTTACACTCTTAGAGATTTGAAATGTCTTAACTTATCTCAATTGGAACATGATATGTATCAAATAAATTTGCAGCAACTGTACTTCATTAATTCAGCTGATGACCAGATTAGTTTATTACAAAATTCTATTAACATGCTCTATAATTGACATGTGCCGCTTAAAACAGTGCCAAAAAGAACTCATGGTTTACACCTGAAATAAATTCTACAATGAAACGAAGAGATATTGCAAACAAGCATTGGAAACGATTTAGACTCCCTCAGTTTTATAACACTTTCCGAATTCTCCGCAACGAGGTTTGTATAAAAATAGGGGAAGCAAACAAACTTTATTTTTCGAACCGTCTGAGTACAACTCTCCCCCCAAAAATACTTTGGAAAAATATTCTTGGGTTAGGTGCTGGTGGGCGTGGTGTTGACTGCACCGAACATATTGATGTCAATGTCTTAAATACAGAATTTGCGAAAGTTTAATCTTATACAACTGAAGGATTGCCTTTGGATATACCCAATTCTTTAAATCGTGAAAACTGTTTAAATTTTCAGAGAATAGAGAAGGAAGATGTTGCTTGGGCTATCATAACAATAAATCTAGATCCATAGGGCTTGATGAAATACACCCACTATTTATAAAAATAATCTTACCACATGTTCTTCCAATTCTTACTCGTGTCTTTTACACGATTATCTTGACCAGTTCCTTTCCCGCCGTTTAGAAGTTCGCCAAAGTAATCCCAATATTAAAAAAAAAACAACTCGGCTATCTTAAGCAGAGTTTAGACCAATTTCCATTCTCCCATTTTTATCCAAAGTACTTGAAAAGCTCTTACACAAAGAAATTTCGATTTTTCTTCTTAGCAACAAACTCTTAAGTACAAATCAGTCAGGATTTAGGGAAAGACATAGCTGTATCTTTGCAATTTTGAAAGTCACAGGTCACCTGCGTATTTCTATGGATCGGGATCTAGTTTCATTCCTAGGACTTTTGGACTTTTCAAAAGCATTTGATACAGTTAGCCATAACATCCTTATATTTAAAATGAAGAGATATTTCCATTTTCCGATGCTGCTGCAGGTCTGATGTATTCGTATCTCAGTGGAAGAAAACAGTCAGTCATTGTAGGCGAAAACAAATCTAGCTTTGTCGAACTCTTATCTGGCGTACCTCAAGGATCTATTCTTGGACCATTACTGTTTAGTATGTTTATAAATGATCTGAAATTCGTCTTTGCATATGTATGCTGATGATGTGCAAGTTTATTTAAGTTGTGTACTTGGAATGATCGAAGATGGTGCTCATAGATTGAACAGTGACCTGAAGACATAGTTGAATGGTCTGTCATAAACCATCTCCATCTTAATCCAACAAAATCAAAATGTCTTATCATCTATAAAAGTGAACTTGACCGAAGCTATTTTCCTACAATAATTTAGATAAATTTAATAAATTTGAATGGAACAGTCCTGGAGTATACCGACCGATCTAAAAACCTAGGTATCTGGTTCGATTCCACGCTAAGTTGGGACTACCACCTCCAGCTGGCAATTGGTAACATATATGGCTGCTTACGTAACCTTTCCATGAGTAAAGATTTTACCCCCCAACAAATCAGAATAAATTCATCCAAAACACTCCCGATTCCGATTCTTACCTATGGATGCGAAGTTTTCTGTGGTCATAGGGCTAATACCAAGAGTAATCTTGCAGTAGCCTTTAATAGTATTATACGATATGTTAACAATCTAAGTCGGTTTGACCATGTTTACAGTTATGCAAAAAATCTTCTCGGTTGTACCTTTCAAAATTACTTAAAATACCGCGAACTTAAAACATTAAACAACATTTGTATGAATAAAGAACCATCGTATTTATATGAAAAACTAGCATTTGCTGCATCTGCGCGTTCTTGGGTTCTTATTCAACCGCGTTTCACATGTTCTAACTCTGAACGACAATTTTTTGTTTCTGTCATCAAAATGTGAAATACCATGCCCCCAGACATAAAGAGACTTCGTGGCAAAAAACTTTTTGATAAGGTTTTGTTTGAGTATTTGGTTGATTCTTTTTGAATTTAAGGTATCTTTTCTTTTTTTTCTTTCCTTTTTGAAATGTTTGTATTGTATTCATTATTAACGTACAGTATTTATTATTGATTTTATACTTTTTATCATTTTATTTGTTCTCTTAATTTTTTTCTTTTTGATATCTTAGGTATGTTTTCTAAATAAGACTGTTAATTTTTTTTTATATCAAATCTAACTTTTGCTAAGTAAGGCTACAAGTCTATTATAAGAGATATGCAAAATAAACTAAACTAAAACTAGTGTTGAACTTTTTGTAATTTTTATAGTTTTTTTTTTTTTGTTGTTTGTGTTGTTTTGTCATAAATGTTGTTCCCACGAGTAGCTAGAGAAATAATGGGATCCGCCATATCAGAGCTCCGCATGATATGGTAAAGTCTAGGTTACTCTTTGATTCGACCTGGTTTCAAAGAGACACCGTTGTAATACAGTCGGTATACCCCCTGACTGCAAACCATCTAATAGGCACGGTCCACTTTACACCCTGGATTAGGGGAGGAGGCAGATCTTTGTTCGTTACTCCTCAAAATTGCTACCGATTTTGGGGTTTGCCCCCAATCCAGCAGGTCAGATGAATCTTTGAAAGCCTCCGCACCACGTCAAAGTGTCTGCTGCGCGAAGGAACAGATGGCCTTAGGAATATAGATTTTGACCAGCTTCAAGCTCGCTTGGCCCCTTTGTATACCTGCGTTGACTTGAAATGAGCTACAACCGACTCCATTCCACTTCAGGAGCGGTGTCGAGTCGAAATTGTTGATAAAAAACCTGTGTCGAAGAGTCAGTCTTGAAGATGTGTTCACTACAGTGTTTTTGCTCATGTGCGAGTAAAATTATTTATTTGTTTTGATAGCTATGTGAAGTATGCACTAAAATTCATTAAATTTGAACTGTTTTTGTGTGAAATAAATACATTGTTGTCATTCCATTAAATGTAATCTCAACAACATATCAACTCAACTTCAAATGGGGCTCTCAACTCACGTGACGAAACACCTGGGTCGAAAATCCGACCCTAATCCAACTCGAGCTCTCGATTCTGTTTGTAAACGGGGTAACTTTGAGCCAATAGGCACTTCTGTCGCTTTTAATGGGCTATCGTCCTTGCATCATTGCATACTTCTGAATTCCTGATCAGTGTCGTTCATAATCAGCCTTGCTCCCTATCGTCCTTCCATAGATTAAAAATTGTTTGTATGTCTATCTATCTTTGAAATATTTTTTTTTCTGAGAAGGTATTCCCATTAAGTTTAAAATTAAGTGCATAAGTATTCATTCATCTTTAAAATAAAAATAATTTATTTAGAAAACCGTGTTAAGATTTTTAATGAACTCTAATTTCTAATTGTATATTCTTATATAGCTGCCCAGCAAACATTTTTTACAAAACATTTACCAAAAAAGAAGACTATATATTCGATAAACGTTCACTTTTAGTGAATCAAATCTGAAAATGCCCAGAAAGGGGATTTTTTTTTCGGTATGAAAATTGTTGAAATTCGTTTTCCCTTCATTATAAGTGAATAAAAGTTGACACGCACAACTAAGAGAAGGGTACATAGGATTTTTTCAGTATGAAAACAGTCGAGATTCAATATCCAGTCACTATCTTAATCTTAATCTTAACTATTATATAAAGACGAAACAATTATTTTGTTCCTTCGCGCATAACTCATAAAATAATTAACTGATTTACGTGAAACAAATTGTATAATATTCTTTATGTCTATGAGACGGTTTAAGGCTATTTTGTATTTCTTAATTTGTTTAAATTTTCAGAATATTATAGTTTTTTAATTTGTTGTCACCTTCTTTCTAAGAGCTTCTCCCAATATTCACTCATATACTCAAAACAGTTTGATATTTTAAAAAAATAACAATTGTTTGATAAACTCAACACTCATACGAAAATTTTAAGACCTATATCTTTCCTTAATTATAAATACAAGCTCAGCAATAAATATATAAACTTTTGAAAGTTATCAATTTTTTTAAATTATTTCTCTCCAGAAATGCTATTCAAGAGCAATCAACGGGTACCTGCTTTGTTTTTTGTATTTTTGTTTTGTGTTTTTCTTCCACAAACTGAATTCATGTCTGCTGGCTGAGCAATTGTGTAATTGTAGTACAGGTAACTAGGAGTCAAATAAGGGCAATCTGAAAAAAGTTTTGACGTCTGAAAAGTTTGAATGCATTTTTGAAGAGGGGTTACTTCTTAGCATAAATCTCGATTGGCGGGATTTTAGGTCTTGTGGGGCTTCCGCCATCTTGAAAAGATGAAAAAAAATTAAGTTTTTTTTTTTTTTTTAATTTTGAGTTTGAAAATTATTTTCTCAAAAACTGTTTGCTCAAATAAATTGATTTAAAAAGTTCATTTAAGAATAGGTTTTTGGCTTTCAAAAAAGCTACAACATGATATGTATAGAAAATTGCTCCTTCTGCCTAAACGGGGGTAAATAGACCCTCACTCAGTACGATTTTTTTCGTATCTTAACTCAACCTACACGCCATAGCTTTTTGTTGAACCTTTAATTTAAGACTTTATTTTATAAAAGTAATAGATTGGGAGTTATTCGATAACTTAGCCCGTAAGGCCTAATTTTGTACTCGTTTTTCATTAATAACTTTTGAATTATCTACACCAGAAAAATAATTTATATACCAATTTGTAGGAAATTTAATTTAAAAAAAAAGTATATAAAATTTTGTTCATAAAAAAGCACAGGAAGTGAGAAAAACGCATTTTTTTTTTCTTTTTTTGTTATATTCCACGCGCGCAAAAGGGGTTATGGCTACCCTTAAAATGTTTTTAACACAGCACGAGCGATTAGGTAAGTATGAGAGGATTTAGAAGGAGATACCGATGCACATTGGTTTTGAACGTTTGCACAACGAAATGGGAGGGGAAAGTCGAGTCAGGTAAAGCATTCCACATTCGTGTGGTGCGACTGAAGAAAGAATCTCTGTACATTACAGTACGTCCGAAGTTGGGCTCTAGGGTGAACTGATGGGCATTCCTAGTAGCGCGAGTATTACGGTTGAATTTTTTAAGGGGAGGAATGCAACTGGCTATTTCACTAGAACACTGATTATAATAATAGCGATAAAATAGAGAAAGACACGAAAGAAGTCGTTTTTCCAAGATGGCGGACGCCCCACAAGACCAAAAATCCCGCAAATCGAGATTTATGCTAAAAAGCAACCCCTCTTCAAAACTGCATTCAAACTTTTCGGACGTCAAAACTTATTTCAGATTTTTCCCCATTGACTGTACTATTGTAGAAAGAAAAAAAAATTGTATATGTAGCGCCACAATGTAAATCTACCATTGCAAGAAAGTGTGTGCGTGTGTGTGAACTCGGGCAGGTATTTTATGTAGGAAGAAAAGAGTCACATGTGTTGATGTGACGGGCGGAAACAAATGATTTGGTTTGAGTAAGCGTATAACTTGACTTCTAACTGTCGGATCTTCAAGATTGAGATCTTAAAATGACGGGAAAAATAGTCGTGTGCAGAGGTACAATTTATATTAAAGCAATTGAACGGTATTTGGCGAATATTTTAAAAGGGAAATTGTTATGAATAAATTCAAATGAATTCAGTTTTATAAAACGCTTCACATGTTTACAAAATGGCTACACCGCAAAAACACTATGTATCCGGAAGCTTTAAAAAATATATACATATACAAATATATATATAAAAAAAAGGCACATTATCTAGGTAGAATGGTATGCAAATATAAACAAACTCCTTTAATATTATGTACCTACTTCTAGCAAACACAATTTATTTTTAAATGTTTGCGAATCAACGCGAGCACGGGTCGGCTAGTAAGTGAATAAAAGTGGACGCGCTACAAGTAAATCCTGTAAAGCTGAATATTTGGGTGCATTTATTTTTATTCATAATAAATGAGGGAAATTGAATATTTCCTTGTTTCTCTTCATTTTGTTTCGAAAAATTATAACGGGAACTAGTCGCGATCAAAATTGAAGCAGAAGTTATGAAAGATAAAATTCCAAGTGCTATTCAAGTTTATGTGATAAATTGATAAAAATATTAAAGTTTGTTTTTATAATATTCCAAATCTATTATTATCAATTATGTAAATTAAAAAAACTGTTTTCCATTACATTTATTAATGTAATGAAAAAAAAACAATTCCATTACATTTTCACAATGTAATAAAAAAAAATCCATTACAATTTCAAATGTAATGGACAAAAAAATGTTCCATTACATTTTGAAACCTATGTTCTATGTATGTTTACTAAACCTGGACACACGTCCGTTATTTCCGAAACTCATTTTTTTGGATAGCACACCCTGTCAATCGAAGGGTTATGCCAAAAAAAAAATAAATATTGACCAAAATAATTGTTTTCCGAGGTCATTAACCCGTTCCTATAAGGCCATACTTTTCCCATACAAATTTGTATGGGAACTTTACACTTTTCACATTTTAGTTTTTTTCTCTGGAACTATAACAGTTATTCTAAATTTTTTTGAATTCTGATTGATTTATCGGTATTTTAAAAAACTACATTTAAAAATGTATTAAAAAAATTTTAATTATAATTTATTTAGATTTTTTAAGTTAATTAATACTTTAATATTATCCGTGTTGTTTTAATACTCATTAATTACTCACTTTTTTATTTTAAACGCAAAGCAAAAACAAATCAGACTACTCAGTGTTTGTTTTGTTTTTGTTTTGCTTATGAAATTTAAAAGTGAGTAATTAATAAGTATTAAAAAAACTCGGCTATTATATATTTTTCTCTTGTTTTTCTCTCTTGATCCTCAGCAGTTTTTGTTGTTTTTTTATTGATTATCATAAAGTAATAAGTTTGCTAAAAAATTGCATTAAAAAAACTAATGAAAATATATCAGAAATAATTTATTTCGATTTTTCAAAATATTAAATAATTTTATTTTTGTATGTATTTATTTTTTTTTTCTTATCAAAAAAAAACTTTTTAAATGATTTTTTTTGACCAATATCTTGTTTAAAACCCAAATTCAAAAATTAATTAAAAGAAAACTTTGTTTGATAAGAAAAAAAATTTTAATGCATACAAAATTAAAAAATATTTAATATTTTGAAAAATCAAAATAAATTATTTCTAATTTGTTTTCATTATTTTTTTTTAATGCAATTTTTTTAAAAACTTATCACTTTTGAGTTTGAAAATTATTTTCTCAAAAACTGTTTGCTCAAACAAATTGATTTAAAAAGTTCATTTAAGAATAGGTTTTTGGCTTTCAAAAAAGCTATAACATGATATGTATAGAAAATTGCTCCTTCTGCCTAAACGGAGGTAAATAGACCCTCACTCAGTACGATTTTGTTCGTATCTTAACTCAACCTACACGCCATAGCTTTTTGTTGAACCTTTAATTTAAGACTTTATTTTATAAAAGTAATAGATTGGGAGTTATTCGATAACTTAGCCCGTAAGGCCTAATTTTGTACTCGTTTTTCATTAATAACTTTTGAATTATCTACACCAGAAAAATAATTTATATACCAATTTGTAGGAAATTTAATTTAAAAAAAAAGTATATAAAATTTTGTTCATAAAAAAGCACAGGAAGTGAGAAAAACGCATTTTTTTTTTCTTTTTTTTTTTATATTCCACGCGCGCAAAAGGGGTTATGGCTACCCTTAAAATGTTTTTAACACAGCACGAGCGATTAGGTAAGTATGAGAGGATTTAGAAGGAGATACCGATGCACATTGGTATTGGGAGGGGAAAGTCGAGTCAGGTAAAGCATTCCACATTCGTGTGGTGCGACTGAAGAAAGAATCTCTGTACATTACAGTACGTCCGAAGTTGGGCTCTAGGGTGAACTGATGGGCATTCCTAGTAGCGCGAGTATTACGGTTGAATTTTTTAAGGGGAGGAATGCAACTGGCTATTTCACTAGAACACTGATTATAATAATAGCGATAAAATAGAGAAAGACACGAAAGAAGTCGTTTTTCCAAGATGGCGGACGCCCCACAAGACCAAAAATCCCGCAAATCGAGATTTATGCTAAAAAGCAACCCCTCTTCAAAACTGCATTCAAACTTTTCGGACGTCAAAACTTATTTCAGATTTTTCCCCATTGACTGTACTATTGTAGAAAGAAAAAAAAATTGTATATGTAGCGCCACAATGTAAATCTACCATTGCAAGAAAGTGTGTGCGTGTGTGTGAACTAGGGCAGGTATTTTATGTAGGAAGAAAAGAGTCACATGTGTTGACGTGACGGGCGGAAACAAATGATTTGGTTTGAGTAAGCGTATAACTTGACTTCTAACTGTCGGATCTTCAAGATTGAGATCTTAAAATGACGGGAAAAATAGTCGTGTGCAGAGGTACAATTTATATTAAAGCAATTGAACGGTATTTGGCGAATGTTTTAAAAGGGAAATTGTTATGAATAAATTCAAATGAATTCAGTTTTATAAAACGCTTCACATGTTTACAAAATGGCTACACCGCAAAAACACTATGTATCCGGAAGCTTTAAAAAATATATACATATAAATATATATATATAAAAAAAAGGCACATTATCTAGGTAGAATGGTATGCAAATATAAACAAACTCCTTTAATATTATGTACCTACTTCTAGCAAACACAATTTATTTTTAAATGTTTGCGAATCAACGCGAGCACGGGTCGGCTAGTAAGTGAATAAAAGTGGACGCGCTACAAGTAAATCCTGTAAAGCTGAATATTTGGGTGCATTTATTTTTATTCATAATAAATGAGGGAAATTGAATATTTCCTTGTTTCTCTTCATTTTGTTTCGAAAAATTATAACGGGAACTAGTCGCGATCAAAATTGAAGCAGAAGTTATGAAAGATAAAATTCCAAGTTCTATTCAAGTTTATGTGATAAATTGATAAAAATATTAAAGTTTGTTTTTATAATATTCCAAATCTATTATTATCAATTATGTAAACTAAAAAAACTGTTTTCCATTACATTTATTAATGCTTTACATTTTCACAATGTAATAAAAAAAATCCATTACAATTTCAAATGTAATGGACAAAAAAATGTTCCATTACATTTTGAAACCTATGTTCTATGTATGTTTACTAAACCTGGACACACGTCCGTTATTTCCGAAACTCATTTTTTTGGATAGCACACCCTGTCAATCGAAGGGTTATGCCAAAAAAAAAAAAAATATTGACCAAAATAATTGTTTTCCGAGGTCATTAACCCGTTCCTATAAGGCCATACTTTTCCCATACAAATTTGTATGGGAACTTTACACTTTTCACATTTTAGTTTTTTTCTCTGGAACTATAACAGTTATTCTAAATTTTTTTGAATTCTGATTGATTTATCGGTATTTTAAAAAACTGCATTTAAAAATGTATTAAAAAAATTTTAATTATAATTTATTTAGATTTTTTAAGTTAATTAATACTTTAATATTATCCGTGTTTTTTTAATACTCATTAATTACTCACTTTTTTATTTTAAACGCAAAGCAAAAACAAATCAGACTACTCAGTGTTTGTTTTGTTTTTGTTTTGCTTATGAAATTTAAAAGTGAGTAATTAATAAGTATTAAAAAAACTCGGCTATTATATATTTTTCTCTTGTTTTTCTCTCTTGATCCTCAGCAGTTTTTGTTGTTTTTTTATTGATAATAAGTTTGCTAAAAAATTGCATTAAAAAAACTAATGAAAATATATCAGAAATAATTTATTTCGATTTTTCAAAATATTAAATAATTTTATTTTTGTATGTATTTATTTTTTTTTTCTTATCAAAAAAAAACTTTTTAAATGATTTTTTTTGACCAATATCTTGTTTAAAACCCACATTCAAAAATTAATTAAAAGAAAACTTTGTTTGATAAGAAAAAAAATTTTAATGCATACAAAATTAAAAAATATTTAATATTTTGAAAAATCAAAATAAATTATTTCTAATTTGTTTTCATTATTTTTTTTTAATGCAATTTTTTTAAAAACTTATCATAAACATAATCAATAAAAACAACAAAAACTGCTGAGGATCGAAAGTTAAAAATAAGAGAAAAATATATAATATTAAAGTATTTTTTAACTTTAAAAATCAAAATAAATTATAATTTAAATGTTTTAATACATTTTTAAATGCAGTTTTTTAAGGGACCGCTGAATCAATCAGAATTCCTAATAATTTAGAATAACTGTAATAGTTCTAGAGAAAAAAATAAAATGTTAAAGGGTAATGTTCCCATACAAATTTGTATAGGAAAAGTATGACCTTAGAGGCACGGGTTAATGAATTCGGAAAAAAATTTGTTTGGTCAATAATTTTTTCTTTCGGCATAAACTTTCGATTGACGGGGTGTGCAATCCAAAAAAATGAGTTTGGGAAATAAAGGACACTCTAATGTATACCCACTACCTTTAAAAAATAACAAAACAATGATTCTTTTTGGTAACGAAGATGGTAAAATCTGTGTGCCTCCTGTATTATTTATTTATTGGAACCAAATTTAGTTTTCATTATGAAAATGTAATAGAAATAAAAACCATTTCCCTTACATTTTTTAAAAGTAATGGAAAAAAAAGTTCCCATTACATTTTCAAATGTAATTTAAAATTTTTTTCCATAACATTAATATAATGTAATGGAATACAATTTGTTTTTCAATTCATTATAAAAATGAAATGGAAATTTTTTTTTTAAATCTATACATTTGTATTAAGTAATTAAATACATTTTAATTAAATATTACAAATGTAATTGGTAATTAGATTTTATCTAGTAACATATTTCAAATGTAATGGGTAGTTAAATTTAATCTAATTACAAATTAAAAATGTAATGGGTAATAAGATTTTATCTAATTACATATTAAAAATGTAATAGGTAATTAGATTTTATTTAATTACATACAAGAAATGTAATGGGTTATTAAACTTTAATTGTATTACAAATGTATTTAACTATTTACAACCCTGGTATACATATATGTATGTTTAAAAAAAATTAAGTTTACATACTAAAACTTACATAATACAGTATTTTACGGATATAATGCTTTCATTATGAATAGCGAATCGAACTTAAAACTTTGCGAATTCGCTAATTTCATTAAGAATAGCGAATGTTAGAATGTTCATATGCTTAGGATCAAATAGAAACTAGCATTCCAAAATACTTACTTCTGTTGGTTGTGCTGGTTAGAATTTTGTACAATGCAAGAGAATGTCAGAAGAGTTTGATTAAAAGACACATTTCTTTTTTTTTACGATATTTATTTATATTTAATTTTAGGTTTTGAAAACTTTATTACATTGTTCTAATAAAAACCTTAAGCATAATAAAAACCTTAAGACCACAAATAAACATATCAAAATCTTGTTCTTGTATATAATTATAGTTTATTTTTTTACCAAGATAGCTTATTACTTCTGAGGGTGGTCTTAAATTTCCAAAACTATCAAAATACTTAACAATATTTTTTTTTATTTCTTATATATGCTACCCAATGAGTATCCAAACCACTTTCATTATCCAGATTTATAACACCACACTCTTTTAATGTTGGTACTTTTGGTAAAGAGTTTCGCATAAAAACTCCTCTAAAATGCTTCAAGTGTTTCTTTCCAAACTGGTGAACATCAAAATTGCTTAAAGGATTGTTAGGTAGCAATTCAATTAGTTTTTTGTATTTGTTGAGTTCAAAAAAAGTCCGAGACCATTTTTATATGGTTTTAAGAACGGTCCATTTCCTTGAATAGCAACTGACTCCATAGTCTTATTATGACGCTTATTTTCTTCAAACAGCAGATAAACCAGCTAGAATTGGAGCTAGAAGTGGTAGCAACCCCCACTTTTTGGAAGTGGAATTACTCTCGGTGTTTGAATTTGGTTTTTCTTATTTTTAATAACATTTTTTGCAGCCTACACAGCAATATTAGCAATAGATGTTGTTCCACAACAATTTATATTGATTTTAATAGCATTTCTTGCTTCGCTTATAGCCTTTTTAAACATATTCTGTTTGCAAACCTTGATTGATTTTGTCTTCTTAGTTCTTTTAATAGCGTTTTTGGTCTTGCAGTCATTCTTTGTTATTCCCTAGGAGTGAGATTCAATATTTTTTAAAGCTTATCTGGATAGTATAATAATCATACAAAAATTTCGGTTTTATCAAGTTTTCTAGAAAAACGGCTGTAATGTGGTTTTAAAACACTGCATAAGCTTTTGCTAAAAAAAAAATCGAAGAACTGAACTAAATGTTTCGGTTTTTGTATTCAAATTATCGGTTTCATACTTGTTTTTATATATTCCAGGATATCTCGTTTAACTTGATTTTGTCAAAATTCAGCAATTCGGTAGGTACTTCTAAGTTAGTCAAAAAATATTTATAATTTTACGCCATTGCATTTAAGATTTGTATAAATAGATTTTGTTTAATGTCCCGAATTGTCCGGGTTTTGGACCCTGGCGTCCCGATATTATCCAAATTTAATCTGGCAGCCCTGCACACCATTAGCAATGATCGATCTTTCCACCATGGTCTACATTAATCTAAGGATGTGCGGCTTGCAACCCCAAGAATTCCCTGCAAGTCTTTTGCATATCATGAGGGCCTTTGTGGCTTCCCGACAGTTATTTCTAAACGTTTGTTCATTGTTCCAGAGGAGTTTACTATCTTATGGTATTCCTAGGTATTTTACTTCCCTCTTCTTTTCGGTGACTTCGCCAGCCAACCGGATAGGATTCATGCGTAGTAGAAGTTTTTTCTTGGTAAATGGTACAATAGTTGTTTTTGTAGGATTGATGTTTAGTCCTACGGATATACACCATTTCCTTTTGATTGCTAACCCTCACATAGAGTTTCTTGAAACTTTCCTAGAGCTGTGATAACGATATCATCGGCGAAGCCAAGAACGCGTATGCCTTGAGTGGTTAGACTTTCTAGCAGTTCATCTACTACAAGACTCCACAGCAAGGGTGATAGAACCCCTCCCTGAGGACAACCTCTTGTAGTGGAGATACCCCTTGTATTCGTGAAGATACCCTTTGTATTCGTTCGCTGTTCTGGTGCCTAACATTTCTTAAATTCATCTGGTTATGGTGATGTGAACACACTTCCTTTCAAGAGTCTTGTTAACGTAGTCATGAGAGGTGTTGTCAAAAGCTCTTTCTATATCTAGGAATGCGGCTAATACCGTTTCCTAGGCGTCTAAGGCTTTTTGTAAGGTGTTTGTGAGTTTGAACAGAGCTGCTTCTCTAGATCAACCTACTCTGTAAGCATGTTGTCGCAGGTTGAGAGGCCTATTTATAAAAATTTATATAGCTTAACTTCTGTCCTTATGAAGAAGTCTATTATTTTCTCTAAAGTTTTCAGTACGAAGGATGTTAAGCTTATTGGCCTGAAAGCATCTTTTCTCCCAATTTAAGGAATAAAGATTACTTTAGCTCTCCTCCATAGTTTTGCTATATAGCCAAGAGCAATACAACTTCGAAGACTTATAAGGTAGGGCATAAGATCAACCTTAACCTTTTGCAAAAGGGCTGGGAAGATACCATCTGCCCCTGGTGACTTAAAAGGTTGAAAGGTACTAATCGCCTACTCAATCCTTTTACCTGAGCAAATATTTGCAGCAATTTTCCAGTCTTCTCTATAAGGCTTGAGAGGTGTTCTCTCTACTGAGTTTTCTACCAGTGGTAAGCTGGCTGAAAAGTGCGTATTAAGTATCAGAGTGGACCTCTGCTCTTCATTTTCGTTGAAGCTCCCATCATTGTAGCGAAGTGCTTATGATGTTTTTGTCTTCTCATTTGCAAGAGCTTTGTGTAGTCTTGCCGTAGCAGGGGTTTAGGAAATACCCTCACAGAAAGACGTAAAACTATTTCTTTTGGCTTTTCTTATCCCTTTATTGCAATTTGTCAGTTCTTCGGTGTAATTATCACATTCCTCGACTCTTTTTGCCTCATTGAAGAGCTTTCTAACCTTGGATCTTAATTTTGTCTTTTTGAGAGGGCAACTGAGTTTAAAAGCCTCCAGTATAGCCCCACTAAACTCATTAACTATAAATTTCTTATTCAAGGTGACTATTTGTCGTACTTACGGGACCTATTTGTTCCAGATTTGACTAAAGAACGTTTTTGTATAGGTCCCAGTTTGTTTTTTTAGGGTTCCTTCCAGAGTTGTTCTCTGGGAGAAGGCCATCTAAGATAAACACAATTATTCTGTGACCAGACATCGAGGGTTCATTGAATCCCTTATTAGACGGCCTACGTTCGGTGTTCCGAAAGTTATGTCTAAAACTTCTTTTCTAGTTCTAGTTACAAAAGTAAGGGTATTCCCTACATTTAATAATTCTAGCTTTCTTATCAACATATAGTCTGAAAGGTACTCACCCCTCTGGTTTATGTCGGTGCTGCCCCATATTGTGTGGTGGGCATTAGCGTCACAACATACCAACAAGGGCAGCTTTTCCCGGCTGCACTAATACAGTTGTAGTACTTCGGTTTGGTGAAATGTTGGCCTCTACACCTGCGAAGTAGGCTGCCCTCAATATTTATTTGATCCTGTATTGGGACCAAGTCCCTCGTCATAAAATCTGAAAGACATATAAAATTTATATTATTTCTTATTTTTTGCAAGCTCTGGGCGAGTCATCCCTCGTGTCCCATATTAACTTAGAGTCGCTACTTGTCTACCCTCTTATCTGACCCCCGTAGATCGAGGGTTGTTGGATCAGTGCTAACCCCAAGTTGTCTGCAGTAAACTTCCTCGCTACAACAGCTGATGCCACCGTTTCATGGTGGATGTTCACTTGGGCAGATCCCGCGTCTAGTCTTTTCGGTGTCTTTTTAGCAGATGGGGCGACTGCCCCATCATCTGCCGAAAGTTGTTCTTCTTCCTCTTCGGTGGGAAGCACTTCGTCGTGGTCTATTCGACTTGAAGAGAGGTCTATGCCCTCTATCTCCTTGTCTGTTGGACCCAGCTTCATGTTTGCCAGTGAGTGACATTACCTGGTTGCCGGAGATCGAATGTTCTTCCGTTGTTGTGGGCGTAGACATAGGTATTGGGGAGGATGGTATGGGTGATGTGGGGGAGAGTGTGGGTGGTGGTTCGGTGGGTGGACAGGAAGTAGAGGTAATGGTAGGGAAAGATGACGTAGTATCTGATACGCTCTCCGGTACAAAGAAGGAGTTTGGGCTGATTTTTTTAGACCAAAATCCGCCGAATTTGTAGTGGAGCTGATGTTAAGTGATGATGGTTGACCCTTACCTTCAACTTGACTCTCCACTACTTTCCAGGCTTGGACATTAAGTCCTTCATTTTGGGCTTGAACAAGTGCCAAGGATTTCTTGTCATCTTGCCCCATACTTCTTGGCAAGAACATCGTGATGGTATGCACCTTGGGCATTAAGTCACCCATGCAAGTAGTCAACTCGATGCCCTTCCATGTGCTCAGCTTTGGTACACTCTCTTGGAGCCAATCCCCTATTTCTGTGCCAGCACAATCGACCAAAAGCAGGCCGGTTCTGAAATGCAGGCCGTTGAACTTCAGCTTGTGCATACATCCGAGTGAAACCTCCTCAATAATGGCTTACTTAAGTGCCGAAAACTCTTCGGCATTCAGGGTGACCTGAGGATAGTCCTTCGGCATGACCGCAATTCTGACACTCAAGGCCGCACCAGCGTAGGAGAGTCTGTTTCCGACGGGTTTTATCTTAGCGGTTTGGGCTCCGCATAAGATGTTGTCACCGTCCTGGGTTTTTTGGCTTCTTGCCTTTGAGGTGGAGTTATTTGATTGCTTTTCTCTTACCCTCGTCCAAGGTTTTGTTGTAAATGTTTGGTGAATCTTTCCTCGCATCTACCTTCTTCCGGGGTTCTTGCGGGGACATCGCCTCGGTAAGGCACCGGGCATTCTATTTTGTGCCTGCTCCACTTAGCTCCTTCCTAAACGGGTCATCGAGGGTACCTGGTTCACGCAGTTTCGGAAGCGGGTTAGTTGGGCGATGCCGTTACTGTGGCTTCTTTGGTGGTTTTGCGGTGTTTGAAGATGGTAACTTCTCATCGTTTGCGCCTTCTGTGGCTTTAGTCTTTACAGTATTCACTTGCACCGGAGGAATTCTCCCCTTGCCATCTGTATGTGGGGTGACATTTTTCTCTTGTCTAGGAGGTATTCTCCCTGACGTCCCTTCTGCTGCCCGGTTTCATAAGGTCCCGTGAGGCATTCTCTTCAGGTACTTACTTCTTTCCGGTCTCAGATCTTATCCTCGGAGATCTCTCTCCATCCGATCTGTGTATTCACTTGTGGTAACATCCCGCGGAGTGTTGATCACTGTCATACTCATGACAAGTTAAACACGAGCTTTTTTTATCGTGCAAATAAATCAAGTTTACTAAAGTAATACATAATCATTAAATCTGAATCGTTTTTAATTTCACTTCAACAACTTGTTCTGTTCAGTGCTAAAATTTTGCTTTCTTTAATTCCTGGATAAATATCCAATTTTTCGATTTTTTCATTTCACTTCGCTACCGATTTTATTTGTGCTGCTGTCAGTACATCATCATCATCATGTCTGACCCACAACAACAAACTTCGAGGGATACACGCAAAAATACCGCCATTAAACAATTTGCAAAGTAATTCACCTGGAACACACAAATCACCAATGGGTAGCAAAGACAAAGGTCTTGAATTACAAAATAAGCTATATGGTGATCTCAAAAAATTTATTCAGGATGAAAACAAAAAGTTACCGCTTAAGCTAGACAAGATCAAACAAGATTTTCATCAAAACATTGTAAAAATCAATGAAGTGGTGCTGGATCTTTCTCAAAGGGTTCAACATTTGGAAGTGAAATCTGAACAATCTGCTCCTGAATCAATGGTTCCAAAACTCGAAAAACGTCTTGAGGAGCTTGAGCGAGAGAAAATGTCATTAAATGCTACACTTCTTGGAATCACAATGACATGTTACGTGGACTAAGGACATTTGCAAAATAAAATCGACTTACATGCTGTGGTGGTCTGAAAGAGGTCAGACCACAAACAAGGGCCTGTCCTTGATGTGCACGGGTCTCACGTCTTCGCGATGCTGCAGCACAACGCAGTTGATGCCTTAGCAATGAATCCTCGAAAAGCATCCAGACCAGAATTCTTTTAGATTTGTTTTGTTTGAGGGTTGCACGCCTTCTGACGCAATTTTGCAATGGCCGCGATCGGAAACCTATGTATGTGGGGCTATCCAGATGGCTTGGTGTTGTAGTGGTCTCGTGTAAAAAAAAAAGAAAAAACTGCTGATAACAAAGCGGCTTTTGCTGTTTTATATTTGTCCAAGCTATCCGAAAAGTTTTGGTATACTTTTGTATCCACATGTGAAATGTATAAGAATAACCAACCCGTCCGAAAGCCCACATATATGGATGCTAATCTATCTTGGATGGGCTATAGCATGGTTTTCCGATCACGACCGGTAGCGACGACTTTGCACAAACATTTTTGTGCTACCCGTTTTGGGGTCCTTTTGCGTTTACTTTTTTGTATAGGCTTTGGTCAGCAACGCTTTTCCGAATGGTTTAGAACAGAAACTTGTTGTTGATGAACAGGCTTTTCTGTTCTAATTTGCCCGACGTTTTGTTTTTCCTCGCTGAACAGTCCTATGAACATGAGTGGACCACCAGCCCAATTTGCGAGAACGCATTACTATCCTGCCTGGAGTTTCACACAGTGGCTAGTGCAGTCGATAGATCGAATTCTTCAGGACTCTGAAATCAATCCTGAAAATAAAAATATTTGGCATAGCCTGAATCTGAAATTAGAACAATAAAATAGGATTCTTATCATTATAAAATAGATAATTTAAATAAATAAAACTTACCTGGGCCATATAACACGCCTATGCATCCATTCTCATTGTTTTGTTTTGACACTTATTGTTTTTGTAAAATGTTCTGTCATTCAGTTTAATCCTGCTGTACTCTTCTTATTTACTTACTTAGATCCTTGACCCCTCTAAGGGGCACAGGGCGTCAACTACCGCTACACGCCATCTCGTTCGGTTTCTGGAAATGTATTTTAGCTCTCCCCAACTTTTACCGAGCTTTTGTGATTCCTTGTCGACTGTTCTGCGCCAAGATTTTCTCTGGCCTCCAGGTCTTCTGCCATCTTGGATGAGTGGATCCCACTCCATTGCATGTCTTGCAATAGAGTCTGCACCACGACGTAGGGTGTGACCAATCCACTGCCACTTTCTTTTCCTAATCACGATGTCAATAGGACTTTGGCCCGTTCTCCGAAGGAGTTCTTGGTTGGAGATGGTGTTCGGCCAAAAAATCCTTAGGATGTTACGGAGACATCTATTTTCGAAAGTTTGTAGCTTCCTTGTGACAGAGGCGGTCACTTTCCATGTACTACACCCATATAGTAGTACTGACTCTACGTTCGACCGGAACAGTCGCAGCTTGGTCTTCGTACTGTAGACGTTGCTCCTCCAAACTTTAGACAGCATGCCGAAAGCAGCTTTAGCTTTGCCGATTCGGCAGTTAACATCTTCATCCGTACCACCGCCGTCTTTTGAGACAACACTACCGAGGTACAGGAAGTTGTCCACCGCTTCAACCTGCTGTCCCGCAACGACAACTTGAGAAGAAGATTCAGAAATGTTGAGGATTTTTGTTTTCCCGGTGTTGATCCTCAAACCGACTTTGTTTGCCTCGCATTCCAGATTAGTCACCATATGGTGAAGATCCATAATGTTGTGCGAGAGCAAACAAATATCGTCAGCGTAATCAAGATGTTGCAGGAACGAAAACATCGTCCATCGAATTCCACGCGCTTGCTCGGCTAGAGCTGCATGAAGGACATCCCCTATAACCACCAGGAAAAGTAGCGGAGATAGCAAACATCCTTGACGAACTCCGCTATGGATATCGAAGTCCTCTGATACCTTTCCGTTGTGTAAGACTTGACACGATGCAACCTCGTAGGTAGCCTTTATAACGGCGATAATCTTCTCGGGTACTCCTCTCCTACGTAAAGCTGACCAAATGAAATCTCGATTCAAACTATCGAAAGCCTTTTCGAAGTCGATGAAGAGCAAATGAAGAGGGGAACGGAACTCCACGCATTGTTCTATTATGATCCTCAAGGTGTTGATGTGATCAATGCAGGATGAGCTTGCACGAAATCCCATTTGCTCTTTGTCGAGAGTAGAATCGAGATGTTCTTTGATTCGTTCCAAGATTATTTTCGCCATTATCTTTGCCACCGCGGGGAGGACACAGATCCCTCTCCAGTTTCCGCAATCCGTAAGATTTCCCTTTTTTGGCAGTTTGACGATCATCCCTTTTTTCCATTCAATGGGGAAACTTTCGTTCTCCCATGCCTGTGCTATTAAGGGGTGTAGCAACTTCGCTGATGTTTGTGGATCTGCTTGGTAGAGCTCAGCGGGAATTCCGTCCAAAACTACCGCTTTGTTGTTCTTGAGGGATTTGATTGCTGATGTTATCTCGGCTAAACTGGGAGGGCAGGTGCGAATACGGGAACTAGTTTCTACGAATAGCTCATTTGGGTTAGGGGCTGGAACACCTCCGCTATCGCCTATGTGGTTGAGCACGCTAGCAAAATGTTCCTTCCATCTCCTGAGCTGATCCTCATCCGTAACTAGCAGGGTGCCGTCTACATCCTTGACGAGGTGTTGTTTCCGGGAGTTGTTGTTTCCAACCAATTCCTTGGTTATCTTGTAGACGGTACCACTGTCGCACCTTGATGCTGCTTCCTCTGCCTGTTCTGCGAGAACATTTACGCGCCTCCTTTTGTCACGTCTGACACTACGCTGCACTTCTTTCCTTTTCCTACTGAGACTCGATGTTAAATCTCTCACCTACTGGGGCAGCCGCAAGTTGGGATCTAATCGCGTTCCTTTCTTCAATCTTGCTCCATGTATCTGCAGAAAGCCATGTGCTTTGGCTTCTCTGCCTTATACCCACAGACTCAGTTGCGGCAGTTGCAAAGGCCTTTTTCACATTGCTCCAGTGTTGGTCTGCATTTTCTGGCGTGGCAATGCTGACGACTTCTGCTTCTGCGGCGAGGCGGTCCTTATATCTTTGGCGCACTGTAGGATCCCGTAATCTGTCGGTATTGTACCTGGGTGTACGCAGGAAGTTTTGCCGATTTCCATCCACTGAAGCAATTCGAAGACGAACGTAGGCAAGCATAAGATGGTGATCGCGAGCTAACCCTACATCAGCACCGCGTCTGTTTCGGACGTCGAGAAGACAATTTTTAAAGCGCTTGCTAATAGCAAAGTGATCGATTAAGTTCGCTGTACATTGACGATCTGTGGATAACCAACTTATCTTGTGCGAGATCCTATGCTCGAACAGAGTACCTCCAATGACTAGCTGATTTGCGTTACAGAAGTCAACAAACCGCTCTCCATTGTCGTTCCGTTCCCCGATACCGTGGTTACCCAGAACGTGCTTCAACGCTGTGTTGTCCTGGCCAACCTTAGCATTAAGATCTCCCATTACGATAGTGATGTCTCCATTCGGCGAGCTTCTGATAACCGCGCTAAGTTGGCTGTAAAATTCGTCCTTCTCGGCATCCGACGCTTCCTCAGTTGGGGCATAGCACTGGATGATGGTGATTTTTCTTAATTTACTCTGGAACCTGGCTGTCAATATCCTGTCGTTGATGGGTTTCCAGGTTATAAGACTTTGCCGCGCCTTTGGAGTCATTATTAAACCTACGCCGGAACATCGGGAGCTTCCAACTGGTTTTCCGGAGTAAATAAAGAAAGTGCTTTTCGAAGGTGAATCCACCTGCCCTGCGCTCAACCATCTCACTTCACTCAGACCCAAGATGTCTAGGTTGTACCGTAGGAATTCTTTCTCAAGTTGGAGGAATCTGGCGTTGTTAGGGCCTTCTTCGCGGTTATCGAGAAGAGTTTTAACATTCCAGAATCCAATCTTTGTCCTTGTTCGATAGCCAAAAGTCGTCATCGTTTGATCATTCCTTATCCGAGGCTGTAGTTGCCGATTCGAAGCGGTTGATTTCTTTACATGTGGTAGGTTGCCAACCCGTCACACGACCCCCAGACCCGGAGGGCCGGATCCTTGTGTAGCCTTAGGACAGCAGGCCGGATAATCCGATACCAGTAGCCCACTACGGGGATATGAGTGCTGCCGTTGACCCTTGAAGGGTTCATCCGCCACCATCTCTTATTCAGCACCCTGGCTAGTACTGAAATTCCTTACCGACCTCAGCTCTAAATATTTCAGAGTAGCTCACGTAAGGTCTCTGTCGTCCATACTGTTGGTGACACCGTTGATTCTGATGAATTCATCCGCCGCACACCTTCCTTCTGATGGGCTCGTCTAGGACTTCAGCCGACTTATACAGCCAGTCATTTCCGACAGAGTATTTATAGTGTTGCTATTTTTGTCTCTTGTTCAACACTCGCGCTTATTTGTTTGGCAAGTCAAGTCCGGATGGACGAGACCAGTACCCGATGGTTACCACTTGGAGGTAAAATAAGCACAATTGATGTGTAGTATTCGTTACATCACTGGACATCGCCGTGTTGACGCCACTCAGTGACTACCCGCGTCCTACAACATCCATTTGTCTTGAAGACAAATTTTAAGGATTGTTCTTTTGAGGAGACCATTACCAAATCTTCAGCGGAGGTTTAGGCTTGATCTATAGATCGAAAAGATCTAACGCAGAGACCTAGGCCTCTGCAAGTTTTTCTTTGACCTCCAGTAACGGCACCTTCAGGAACAGAAGAATTCCTTTGTTCGTAAGCGACAAAGGGGAAGTCTTTTGGAAGACACAAAGATCTCTGTCTACTGAGGATACTAGGCGTATACCCCGTATACGGATCGATAGTTATCATCCTGAGACAATTCAAAGGATTTGTGAAGGAGGAAGAGTGTTCCAATAGGCAGAACATAAGAAGAAAAATTGGAAGAAAGTGTCATAGGAGAGACAGAATTTAAGAAGAGTGAAGAAAGGAGTAACAGGAAGAAGAAAAGACTATACAAAGAAATACTAAAACATATTTTTTTTTAGTTGAAATTTAACGTTACGTAACGTAGAAATTTTAAAGTGTAAAATTTTGGTCTCCAAATGGTTTTTTCTTATTGTTTTTTTTATTTATTTGTGAATTTTTTTGTATGAACTGCGAAAGAAAGTGAAGTGATTTTAATGGTTAAAGGTATAATACATTCAATAATATTACGACTTACTATAAATGAAAGTAAGTCAAACAGTTTACTCCAACGTGCTGCCGGCAGAACGACGAGGGACCTGGAAAAAACGTGAGTAACACAAAATTTGTTTTGAGGTAAAAATTCCTCCATTTAGAACATTAAGATCATATCCTTTCTTTTTCTTTCCTTTTTATTAGTTTTAAGTTTTTATTTTCTGAAGTGAATTTAAAGTATATGAAAAGAAACGAATTGGAGAACTCAATGTGTTTGTTTATTTTATTTGAATTTATGAAGGTTTTAGTAAAATTATGTACTTAAAGTAAAGAAGAAAATCATTATGGTGTCCTAATATTCCATAGCTAAAGGTGTGTGGAGGCTTGGTTAAGCCGTCCAGATGTATTCCTATGGGTAAGAGGACGTGACATGACATTACTTTCACGACGGACTAGTGACTGGTTGGGTTAACTAAGGGACTATTTCCTCAAAATGAGGCCAAGGAAATAGCGAATGCAGTATCTTCACGATACTGGGGTGGGCAGGCCAGACCTTCGTCAAGAACATCCGACGAACGTTTGAGATTCGGTGTGACGGTATCTGAGAGAGATAAACAGTGAGGTGCTTTTGACATAGGTTTATTGGTGTAGGGTTTGGTTATGGTTTAGGATAGGGTTATTTTGTTTTACTTAATTTTTATTTACAATAATACTTATTTTTCACTTTTTTTATAATTTTTTTATCATTTGTTTTTACTTCAAATTTTTGGTGAAGGGTTTGGTGATGGGTATTTTTTTATTTTTTGTTAGTAAAGTTAGGTTTATATAGGTTTAGGTTTTTTTTAAATTTTGTTTACCTTAATTCGAAGCACCAATCTAAACTGTCTCTGAGATATCGTCAATAATCCATATATCATATAATCAAACTACCTTAGGCACCAATAAAATAAAATGTTTTTTCGAGCAGGAGGTACTCTGGGAGTGGCAAGAACCACCCCATACGACGAGCTAACCCGTGAAACCACCAGCGTGCCGTAGCCACTTCTCGGGAACCAAAGAAAGTCTCCTAGGAACCCTAGCACCTAACAGACGGATGGCGAAGATCTGCAATCTTTGTTTACCAACTTGTGCGCCTCAGTAGAATGCACTCCAACACCAGTCTTGCATAAAATTTTCCGCATAAGATCAAGAAACGCATTTGATATTAACACAGTTGTAATCCTGAAATTTAACTCCGCTGAAGACAAAAATCACCTACTTGAATTGATTTACAGCCGATGGATTAAAACAAAAAAAATCGATTTGTTTACATGATGTTGGATTACAGTCTGACAGCCGAATCTACTTTAATGAAAGCCTAACGTCATCCACCCATCTGATTTGCGTAAAGCTCTCCTTCTTAAGAAGGAAAAAAAGCTTTCAAGTGTCTACACTCGTAATGGGAGAGTTTTTGTTCGACGTTTCCCACAACCTTATGCCGTCGTAGCCGAAAAGACGATTTTGATTACCTCAATCGAAAGCTTGCAACAATTTGCCGATGACACCCTGACAGCGAATGAAATATCATCTTAACACGTAAGCTGCAATCAAAGCATTGTTGTTATAATTTTCTGTGTTTATTTATTTACTTTTATTTATTAGTGCCTTACTTTTTTATCATTTATACTTACCTAATACTCAAACTTTTCTTTTTCACTTGTGGGTGTTTCGTGCTCTTTATGTCTGTTTCGTGGGGATTCCGATTATTTTCCTTTTCGAAAATGTTTAGTAATAGTTTAGCTATTAATGATGATGGAAGCAAAACTTACGCGTTCTGTTAGGCATTTTATATAAGCAATGTAGTGGACTTCGTGTGTGTCACATTAATGCTCAAAGCCTTTATCCTAAGATTGACGAATTTAAAAATAATTTTGAAGGGTCCTAATATTGATATTTAATGCGTTTCGGAGACATGGTTTAAGGCGGAATTGCTGATAGTTTATATAATTTAGATGGCTACAGACTTTTTCGCACTGATAGATCGATCGAGAGGGTGGTGGTACTGCCATTTTTATTCGTCGCTGCATTAAAAGTAAGCTTATTGAACAATCAGAACCTAGTTCACGAATTGAATTCTGTTTTATTGAGATTTTCAATGGTTTGCATAAGTGTTTAGTTAGGGTAGTTTACAGACCTAACCACCATATTGACTTTTCACATTTTTATTCTAAACTTGAATATTATACAATGGAATCATTTTGTGTGGCGATTTTAACTGCAATCTTTTATGTAATTTACATCACGATCTTTTATTGAAAGAATGAATACGCTTGGCCTAAGGTCGATAAATGTGGATACACCCACTTTACTATCCATTTTACCCATTTTACTAGCTCGTCATCTACCTTATTAGATCTTTTCCTCGTCAATAATATCGATAAAGTTCTTCTTTATTTACAGCTGCCAGCCCCATCGTTTTTTAAACATGATCTCATTTTTGTTACTCTTAAATAGAACCTCAAACTGTTTCTTCTACTTACACTTTTAGAGATTTTAAATGTCTTAACTTATGAAGATGAAGAATTTAAATATTAAAATATTGAAATTACTTCTGTTTTAAGTGGAGTGACTGAATAAATTTCAATTAAAAAGTACTTCTGGAGTTGAGGTCACTTGTCTTAACTTATCTCAATTGGAACATGATATGTATCAAATAAATTGGCAGCAACTGTACTTCATTAATTCAGCTGATGACCAGATTAGTTTAATTACAAAATTCTATTACATGCTCTATATTGACATGTGCCGCTAAAACAGTGCCAAAAAGAACTCATGGTTTACACCTGAAATAAATTCTACAATGAAACGAAGAGATATTGCAAACAAGCAATTGAAACGATTTAGACTCCTCAGTTTTATAACACTTTCCGAATTCTCCGCAACGAGGTTTTGTATAAAAATAAGGGAAGCAAACAAACTTTATTTTTCGAACCGTCTGAGTACAACTCTCCCCCCAAAAATACTTTGGAAAAATATTCTTGGGTTAGGTGCTGGTGGGCGTGGTGTTGACTGCACCGATCATATTGATGTCAATGTCTTAAATACAGAATTTGCGAAAGTTCAATCTTATACAACTGAAGGATTGCCTTTGGATATACCCAATTCTTTAAATCGTGAAAACTGTTTAAATTTTCAGAGAATAGAGGAGGAAGATGTTGCTTGGGCTATCATAACATTAAATCTAGATTCATAGGGCTTGATGAAATACACCCACTATTTATAAAAATAATCTTACCACATGTTCTTCCAATTCTTACTCGTGTCTTTTACACGATTATCTTGACCAGTTCCTTTCCCGCCGTTTAGAAGTTCGCCAAAGTAATCCCAATATTAAAAAAAAAAAAACAACTCGGCTATCTTAAGCAGAGTTTAGACCAATTTCCATTCTCCCATTTTTATCCAAAGTACTTGAAAAGCTCTTACACAAAGAAATTTCGATTTTTCTTCTTAGCAACAAACTCTTAAGTACAAATCAGTCAGGATTTAGGGAAAGACATAGCTGTATCTTTGCAATTTTGAAAGTCACAGATGACCTGCGTATTTCTATGGATCGGGATCTAGTTTCATTCCTAGGACTTTTGGACTTTTCAAAAGCATTTGATACAGTTAGCCATAACATCCTTATATTTAAAATGAAGAGATATTTCCATTTTCCGATGCTGCTGCAGGTCTGATGTATTCCTATCTCAGTGGAAGAAAACAGTCAGTCATTGTAGGCGAAAACAAATCTAGCTTTGTCGAACTCTTATCTGGCGTACCTCAAGGATCTATTCTTGGACCATTACTGTTTAGTATGTTTATAATTGATCTGAAATTCTGAAATGTATGCTGATGATGTGCAAGTTTATTTAAGTTGTGTACTTGGAATGATCGAAGATGGTGCTCATAGATTGAACAGTGACCTGGAGAAAATAGTTGAATGGTCTGTCATAAACCATCTCCATCTTAATCCAACAAAATCAAAATGTCTTATCTTCTATAAAAGTGAACTTGACCGAAGCTATTTTCCTACAATAATTTAGATAAATTTAATAAATTTGAATGGAACAGTCCTGGAGTATACCGACCGATCTAAAAACCTAGGTATCTGGTTCGATTCCACGCTAAGACTACCACCTCCAGCTGGCAATTGGTAACATATATGGCTGCTTACGTAACCTTTCCATGAGTAAAGATTTTACCCCCCAACAAATCAGAATAAAATCATCCAAAACACTCCTGATTCCGATTCTTACCTATGGATGCGAAGTTTTCTGTGGTCATAGGGCTAATACCAAGAGTAATCTTACAGTAGCCTTTAATAGTATTATACGATATGTTAACAATCTAAGTCGGTTTGACCATGTTTACGGTTATGCAAAAAATCTTCTCGGTTGTACCTTTCAAAATTACTTAAAATACCGCGAACTTAAAACATTAAACAACATTTGTATGAATAAAGAACCATCGTATTTATATGAAAAACTAGCATTTGCTGCATCTGCGCGTTCTTGGGTTCTTATTCAACCGCGTTTCACATGTTCTAACTCTGAACGACAATTTTTTGTTTCTGTCATCAAAATGTGGAATACCATGCCCCCAGACATAAAGAGACTTCGTGGCAAAAAACTTTTTGATAATGTTTTGTTTGAGTATTTGGTTGATTCTTTTTGAATTTTAGGTATCTTTTCTTTTTTTTCTTTCCTTTTTGAATATTTGTATTGTATTCATTATTAACGTACAGTATTTATTATTGATTTTATACTTTTTATCATTTTATTTGTTCTCTTAATTTTTTACTTTTTGTTATCTTAGGTATGTTTTCTAAATAAGACTGTTAATTTTTTTTTATATCAAATCTAACTTTTGCTAAGTTAGGCTACAAGTCTATTATAAGAGATATGCAAAATAAACTAAACTAAAACTAGTGTTGAACTTTTTGTAATTTTTATAGTTTTTTTTGTTGTTGTTTGTGTTGTTTTGTCATAAATGTTGTTCCCACGAGTAGCTAGAGAAATAATGGGATCCGCCATATCAGAGCTCCGCATGATATGGTAAAGTCTAGGTTACTCTTTGATTCGACCTGGTTTCAAAGAGACACCATTGTAATACAGTCGGTATACCCCCTGACTGCAAACCATCTAATAGGCACGGTCCACTTTACACCCTGGATTAGGGGAGGAGGCAGATCTTTGTTCGTTACTCCTCAAAATTGCTACCGATTTGGGGGTTTGCCCCCAATCCAGCAGGTCAGATGAATCTTTGAAAGCCTCCGCACCACGTCAAGGTGTCTGCTGCGCGAAGGAACAGATGGACTTAGGAATATAGATTTTGTTTGCCACTTACCCCGTTTACATGAGGTATTCGACCAGCTTCAAGCTCGCTTGGCCCCTTTGTTTACCTGCGTTGACTTGAAATGAGCTTCAACCGACTCCATTCCACTTCAGGAGCGGAGTCGAGTCGAAATTGTTGATAAAAAACCTGTGTCGAAGAGTCAGTCTTGAAGATGTGTTCACTACAGTGTTTTTGCTCATGTGCGAGTAAAATTATTTATTTTTTTTGATAGCTATGTATGCACTAAAATTCATTAAATTTGAACTGTTTTTGTGTTAAATAAATACATTGTTGTCATTCCATTAAATGTAATCTCAACAACATATCAACTCAACTTCAAATGGGGCTCTCAACTCACGTGACGAAACACCTGGGTCGAGCTCTCGATTCTGTTTGTAAACGGGGTAGCTTTGAGCCAATAGGCACTTCTGTCGCTTTTAATGGGCTATCGTCCTTGCATCATTGCATACTTCCAAATTCCTGATCAGTGTCGTTCATAATCAGCCTTGCTCCCTATCGTCCTTCCATAGATTAAAAATTGTTTGTATGTCTATCTATCTTTGAAATATTTTTTTTTTCTGAGAAGGTATTCCCATTAAGTTTAAAATTAAGTGCATAAGTATTCATTCATCTTTAAAATAAAAATAACCGTGTTAAGATTTTTAATGAACTCTAATTTCTAATTGTATATTCTTATATAGCTGCCCAGCTAACATTTTTTACAAAACATTTACCAAAAAAGAAGACTATATATTCGATAAACGTTCACTTTTAGTGAATCAAATCTGAAAATGCCCAGAAAGGGGATTTTTTTTCGGTATGCAAATTGTTGAAATTCGTTTTCCCTTCATTATAAGTGAATAAAAGTGGACACGCACAACTAAGAGAAGGGTACATAGGATTTTTTCAGTATGAAAACAGTCGAGATTCAATATCCCTTCATTATCTTAATCTTAATCTTAACTATTATATAAAGACGAAACAATTATTTTGTTCCTTCGCGCATAACTCATAAAATAATTAACTGATTTACGTGCAACAAATTTTATAATATTCTTTATGTCTATGAGACGGTTTAAGGCTATTTTGTATTTCTTAATTTGTTTAAATTTTCAGAATATTATAGTTTTTTAATTTGTTGTCACCTTCTTTCTAAGAGCTTCTCCCAATATTCACTCATATACTCAAAACAGTTTGATATTTTAAAAAAATAACAATTGTTTGATAAGCTCAACACTCATACGAAAATTTTAAGACCTATATCTTTCCTTAATTATAAATACAAGCTCAGCAATAAATATATAAACTATTGAAAGTTATCAATTTTTTTAAATTATTTCTCTCCAGAAATGCTATTCAAGAGCAATCAACGGGTACCTGCTTTGTTTTTTTGTATTTTTGTTTTGTGCTTTTCTTCCACATACTGTAGTTGTAGTACAGGCAACTAGGAGTCAAATAAGGGCAATCTGAAAAAAGTTTTGACGTCTGAAAAGTTTAAATGCAGTTTTGAAGAGGGGTTACTTCTTAGCATAAATCTCGATTGGCGGGATTTTTGGTCTTGTGGGGCTTCCGCCATCTAGAAAAGATGAAAAAAAAATTAAGTTTTTTTTTTTTTTTAATTTTGAGTTTGAAATTTATTTTCTCAAAAACTGTTTGCTCAAACAAATTGATTTAAAAAGTTCATTTAAGAATAGGTTTTTGGCTTTCAAAAAAGCTATAACATGATATGTATAGAAAATTGCTCCTTCTGCCTAAACGGGGGTAAATAGACCCTCACTCAGTACGATTTTTTTCGTATCTTAACTCAACCTACACGCCATAGCTTCTTGTTGAACCTTTAATTTAAGACTTTATTTTATAAAAGTAATAGATTGGGAGTTATTCGATAACTTAGCCCGTAAGGCCTAAGTTTGTACTCGTTTTTCATTAATAACTTTTGAATTATCAACACCAGAAAAATATTTAATTTACCAATTTGTAGGAAATTTAATTTAAAAAAAAGTATATAAAATTTTGTTCATAAAAAAGCACAGGAAGTGAGAAAAACGCATTTTTTTTTTCTTTTTTTTGTTATATTCCACGCGCGCAAAAGGGGTTATGGCTACCCTTAAAATGTTTTTAACACAGCACGAGCGATTAGGTAAGTATGAGAGGATTTAGAAGGAGATACCGATGCACATTGGTTTTGAACGTTTGCACAACGAAATGGGAGGGGAAAGTCGAGTCAGGTAAAGCATTCCACATTCGTGTGGTGCGACTGAAGAAAGAATCTCTGTACATTACAGTACGTCCGAAGTTGGGCTCTAGGGTGAACTGATGGGCATTCCTAGTAGCGCGAGTATTACGGTTGAATTTTTTAAGGGGAGGAATGCAACTGGCTATTTCACTAGAACACTGATTATAATAATAGCGATAAAATAGAGAAAGACACGAAAGAAGTCGTTTTTCCAAGATGGCGGAAGCCCCACAAGACCAAAAATCCCGCAAATCGAGATTTATGCTAAAAAGCAACCCCTCTTCAAAACTGCATTCAAACTTTTCGGACGTCAAAACTTATTTTTCCCCATTGACTGTACTATTGTAGAAAGAAAAAAAAATTGTATATGTAGCGCCACAATGTAAATCTACCATTGCAAGAAAGTGTATGCGTGTGTGTGAACTAGGGCAGGTATTTTATGTAGGAAGAAAAGAGTCACATGTGTTCATGTGACGGGCGGAAACAAATGATTTGGTTTGAGTAAAAAGCGTATAACTTGACTTCTAACTGTCGGATCTTCAAGATTGAGATCTTAAAATGACGGGAAAAACAGTCGTGTGTAGAGGTACAATTTATATTAAAGCAATTGAACGGTATTTGGCGAATGTTTTAAAAGGGAAATTGTTATGAATAAATTCAAATGAATTCAGTTTTAAAAAACGCTTCACATGTTTACAAAATGGCTACACCGCAAAAACACTATGTATCCGGAAGCTTTAAAAAAACATAGGCACATTATGTAGATAGAATGGTATGCAAATATAAACAAACTCCTTTAATATTATTTACCTACTTCTAGCAAACACAATTTATTTTTTAATGTTTGCGAATCAACGCGAGCACGGGTCGGCTAGTAATTGAATAAAAGTGGACGCGCTACAAGTAAATCCTGTAAAGCTGAATATTTGGGTGCATTTATTTTTATTCACAATAAATGAGGGAAATTGAATATTTCCTTGTTTCTCTTCATTTTGTTGCGAAAAATTATAACGGGAACTAGTCGCGATCAAAATTGAAGCAGAAGTTATGAAAAGATAAAATTCCAAGTTCTATTCAAGTTTATGTGATAAATTGATAAAAATATTAAAGTTTGTTTTTATAATATTCCAAATCTATTATTATCAATTATGTAAATTAAAAAAACTGTTTTCCATTACATTTATTAATGTAATAAAAAAAAAACAATTCCATTACATTTTCACAATGTAATAAAAAAAAATCCATTACAATTTCAAATGTAATGGACAAAAAAATTTTCCATTACATTTTGAAACCTATGTTCCATGTATGTATACTAAACCTGGACACCCGTCCGTTATTTCCGAAACTCATTTTTTTGGATAGCACACCCCGTCAATCGAAGGGTTATGCAAAAAAAAAAAAATAAATATTAACAAAAAAATTGTTTTCCGAGGTCATTAACCCGTTCCTCTAAGGCCATACTTTTCCCATACAAATTTCTATGGGAAAAGTATGACCTTAGAGGCACGGGTTAATGAATTCGGAAAAAAATTTGTTTGGTCAATAATTTTTTCTTTCGGCATAAACTTTCGATTGACGGGGTGTGCAATCCAAAAAAATGAGTTTGGGAAATAACGGACACTCTAATGTATACCCACTACTTTTAAAAAATAACAAAAAAATGATTCTTTTTGGTAACGAAGATGGTGAAATCTGTGTGCCTCCCTGTATTATTTATTTATTGGAACCAAATTTAGTTTCCATTATGAAAATGTAATAGAAATAAAAACCATTTCCCTTACATTTTTTAAAAGTAATGGAAAAAAAAGTTCCCATTACATTTTCAAATGTAATTTAAAATTTTTTTCCATAACATTAATATAATGTAATGGAATAAAATTTGTTTTCCAATTCATTATAAAAATGAAATGGAAATTTTTTTTTTAAAATCTAATAACCCAATACATTTGTATTAAGTAATTAAATACATTTTAATTAAATATTACAAATGTAATTGGTAATTAGATTTTATCTAGTAACATATTTCAAATGTAATGGGTAGTTAAATTTTATCTAATTACAAATTAAAAATGTAAAGGGTAAAAGATTTTATCTAATTACATATTAAAAATGTAATAGGTAATTAGATTTTATTTAATTACATATAACAAATGTAATGGGTAATTAAACTTTAATTGTATTACAAATGTATTTAACTATTTACAACCCTGGTATACATATATGTATGTTTAAAAAAATTTAAGTTTACATACTAAAACTTACATAATACAGTATTTTACGGATATAATGATTTCATTATGAATAGCGAATCGAACTTAAAACTTTGCGAATTCGCTAATTTCATTAAGAATAGCGATTTGATTAAGTTAAGTTCGCTTCAAATGTCAAAACTTTAGCGAATTTGACTATCACTGTATTACAAATAGCGAACTTTCGCTTGTCTGTTTGCTCAAAGAGTAAAAACTTATCGAACTAAAATTCTATATGATCGAATTTAAAGTTAAAGACCTTTAAATTATTTGTTATTGTTTATTTAAGGAAAAACTTTAAAAATAAATATATTGATATATATTTTAAAACAAATGCCAATGGTTTTCCAAAATTGTAGATCTCCCGCGTCGAATAAATGGTCGAATTGTAAGGCAGGTTCAGGATCTCAAAGGTCTCAATGTAAAAATACTGAGCAAACAAAATTATTTTTTTTGAATTTTTGAACAACAACAACAACTTAAAGGCGTTACCACCAATTGTTTGGCTGGAGATATAGCTATTTCCTGCTTTGCCACTTTTGCACTCATCAGTCTCCTTTTTGTGGTGCTGAGCTTTAATCCAATTTTATTTGAAAAACTTTTTATGCACAACATTTTATGCGAACCCACGCATATCAGATCTGCTCAGTCTTAGCAGTTGTGTGCACTACGCACTCCACCGCTTTAGACCACTGACGTCACAGGTCGAGATGTGTTATTTGTTTATCAAATGCATTTGGAGCATCAGCATTTTTATAAGTGCCTTTAAGTATGCTGTATGTATGATGTATGTATGATGCTCCAAATGGATTTGATATTTGAAATATTTGAAATTTACGATCATATTAATTTTTTTTTTAATTTGTGTATTTAACGAGATATAACAAATTAAAAAAAAAATGGAGTGCACTTTTTTTAAAGTCAAATACTTTTTTTTCGTTTAGTGTTTCGCAAAAATTTTCTTCTAAAAGTTGTTGAAAGCACTATCACTTACAATTTTTACACAAACATGTTTTTTGTCCGAGCAATAATAATCATAATCGTATCTTCAAACGTAGAATCGAAATAATTTATTCAGTTAAAAAAGTGTGTGTGGGTATCACATGGTGCAGTGTTTCTGTTTAAATGGTATAATGTGCCTATCACGTGGGCATGTGCAGTGTAAATTGAATAGTTCGGATCGTACTCCGGTAATGCGCATTATTATAACTCTAGTTATGTTGGCACCAAACTTGGCATCGGCACGGCACGGCACCGCACGTCCCAATTGGGATGCATGGCAAGTTTCCAGTTTGATTCTAATTGGGAATAATTGTCACTGGTTGGATTTCTAGCACCATTTGTAATTTCATTGGAATATTGGTTGTGGGATTGGATTTCCAGTGATAAATTGGTTGTGAGATACACTTTTCTAGTTGGATATCGTTGGGTTGTGCTTGGTACCGGTCGTATTTCTAGTTCAAAAATTAAATTCTTGTTGGAATCATGCTGATTTGGTTGGGTAGCTCCTACTCCATCCAATTCAAAATCTATGTCACTCCTAATCCACCCAATACAAAATTGATGTGTGCACCGATGGTTGAGTAAGTTCTGCACCAAACTTGGCACCCAATACATATTTAGTTGGGTAATTTCTGGCACATCACTCGCACCTGCACGGCATGCAATATAAAATTGATGTGTGCATGGGCTAAACATATTTTTATTAGAATGTTCATATGCTTAGGATCAAATAGATACTAGCATTCCAAAATACTTACTTCTGTTGGTTGTGCTGGTTAGAAGTTTGTACAATGCAAGAGAATGTCAAAAGAGTTTGATTAAAAGACACATTTCTTTTTTTTTTACGATATTTATTTATATTTAATTTTAGGTTTTGAAAACTTTATTACATTGTTCTAATAAAAACCTTAAGCATAATAAAAACCTTAAGACCACAAATAAACATATCAAAATCTTGTTCTTGTATATAATTATAGTTTATTTTTTTACCAAGATTCTGAGGGTGGTCTTAAATTTCCAAAACTATCAAAATACTTAACAATATTTTTTTTTTTATTTCTTATATATGCTACCCAATGAGTACCCAAACCACTTTCATTATCCAGATTTATAACACCACACTCTTTTAATGTTGGTACTTTTGGTAAAGAGTTTCGCATAAAAACTCCTCTTAAATGCTTCAAGAGTTTCTTTCCAAACTGGTGAACATCAAAATTGCTTAAAGGATTGTTAGGTAGCAATTCAATTAGTTTTTTGTATTTGTTGAGTTCAAAAAAAGTCCGAGACCATTTTTATATGGTTTTAAGAACGGTCCATTTCCTTGAATAGCAACTGACTCCATAGTCTTATTATGACGCTTATTTTCTTCAAACTGTCTTTTAGCAGCTCGTACATCATTGAGCGCTTTTACAACGCCAGCTGCTCCACCTGTTAGTGATCCCACAGCAGATAAACCAGCTAGAATTGGAGCTAGAAGTGGTAGCAACCCCCACTTTTTGGAAGTGGAATTACTCTCGGTGTTTGAATTTGGTTTTTCTTATTTTTAATAACATTTTTTGCAGCCTTCACAGCAATATTAGCAATAGATGTTGTTCCACAACAATTTATATTGATTTTAATAGCATTTCTTGCTTCGCTTATAGCCTTTTTAAACATATTCTGTTTGCAAACCTTGTTTGATTTTGTCTTCTTAGTTCTTTTAATAGCGTTTTTGGTCTTGCAGTTACCCATTCCAAATTTAGTTTTAGCTTTCATCATGTTGGTTACTAGGAGTCCACTTAACTTTTCAGAGGTTGATGAGTCGTTTGCTTTAAATCTTTTCCACGCTTGCTCGGCTAGAATTTTATCAGCAATGTGTCGGTCTGAGAGAGAGCTACTTTTTGAGTATGCAATGTCATGAAGACGACAAGCCTCATCCAGTTGATTGATTCCTTTATCTCCTCTACGTAGGGGTTCCTCTAATTTCGTTCCAGGTCCACAATAATTATATGAAGGAATATGTAATTCAAATGGTAGTTTGTCTATAACTTTTTTCAAAAGCCCTTCTCCTTTAAATGATTTTCTTTTTTTATTGCACTGATTTTGAGTGTTATGTTCAATCATAGTATGATTAACACACCTTCTTAGTTGAAGGTTGAAACATTTATGATTACAAGTGTATAAAAACAAAATGTTTTATGAAAAAAGATCTTAGTCGTCATTATGCGTTTTGTAAGGCAGTCAGATGTCATAAACGTAAGGAATTTGGATTCCAATGTAAAAATTATGAAAAAACATGGAAACTTATTTCCAAACAGTATCCGAGGAATAATTGTTGGACCACCAAACTGCGGAAAAACAAATGTAATGTTAAGCATTCTTCTTGACCCCAATGGTTTAAAGTTTGAAAATATTTATATTTATTCCAAATACTTACACCAACCAAAATATCAATATCTTAAAAAACTTATTACATCTATCAAAGGAATGGAATACAACGAATTTTCAAAAAATTGTGAAATAATGCCTCCTTCAGACGCTAAAAACAATTCAATAATTTTATTCGATGATGTCGCTTGCCAGAAACAAAATAATATAAAAGACTATTTTTGTATGGGTCGTCACAATGGAGTTGATAGTTTTTACTTATGCCAGTCCTATACTCATATACCAAAACATCTAATTAGAGACAACGCTAATTTCATTATTCTTTTCAAACAAGACGAATTGAACTTGAAGCATGTTTACAAGGATCATATTAACTCTGATATGACATTTAATCAATTCAAAGAGTTATGCTCACATTGTTGGACTGACAATTTTGGATTCCTAGTAATAGACAAGGAGAACCGTATTGAAAAAGGTCGCTATAAAAACAGTTTCAATAAAATTGCTATACTATAAATATACATATTTCATTTCAAATCAAAACATTCTGACAACAACACTGTTTGGCAAAACTAGTCCTTCATTTTAATTCTAAAAAAAAAAAAAATCAAAAAAAAAAATTATTTTTATCCGAACCATAGAAATGGATGAGAACGTGTTAAGAGATTTAATAAAAACATAAAATGTGCTAAGAAATAAATATTTTAAAAATAAAAACTGGCAAAATGACTAGAGAAACTGATTTAGAAGAGACTTTCAAACCAATTGTGGAACCATTGAACAAATTGGTTGCAAATGTTACAAAAGAAACAACACAGCAGGATGACGATATAAAAACAATCAAACCTCGTAAGCTACATTTCAAATCTTTTGATGAAAATGAAAAGGAAGAAGAACATAACAAAACAAGATACATTCCAGAAATGGATACTACAGATGATTCCATTTTATTCAGTTCACCAAAAAATAATTCAACCCTAAACAAAACGTCTTCTCTCGTTAAAAAAAATATTGTCAGATTCGAACCGCGATACAACATATGGTCCATATTTTGATGCAAATACAAATTCTATTAAAATAGGAAAATGTCGTTTTGTAATGAATGACCATGATATTGTTATTGATGATGAAACTTTCACTCGAACTCCTGGTCTCATTGAATTAATTCTAAAGAATAATCCACGCCAACAAATATATACTAGTGATGACTTAGAAGAATATGGAAAAATCTTATATAAAACTAATGCACATAAAACTAATCATGATAGTTCCAGTCGAATCAAGTCAAATAGAGTTCAAAATATACAAAAATTATTAAACAACTTGCTGCAGATTTAAAGGTGAAACAGACAAATCTGGAAAGTCTTATTCTGACATAACTGAAATGGAGTATACAAATAAGAATATTGAATATACACTCCTCGTCAACTGAATACGCACAAACATTTTTGAATATATTTTATCCATTTTTTCCAAACAGTGATGGTTATTATGCCATCTGTTGATGGTAAAAATTTTCGTAACATATAAATAACAGAATTTCAAAGTTTTATCCAAAAACAACCGTGAGTTATTCCTTCAACCACTTCCAAAGTGTAACTTATGCAAAGTAGAAGTTTTTTTTTGAGTCAACTGAATAGGTACAAAAATTAAAATTGGTATTGGAATGGAATGAAACAAGTTTTTGTTTAAGTTTAGTAGTGGGTTTATTTTTAATTATTTCGTAAATTCGATCCGGCATGGAATCGTATAGCTTTTTAATGTAATTTAACGAAATTTCGCTCCACGCTAATTTGATTGCAGAAATTAAGGTTTCTTTGTCTTCGAACTGACGACCACCCTCATAAACTTTGCGTACTAACCATCCCCAGACATTTTCTATGATGTTTAGATCAGGTGAGTACGGCGGCCATTGAAGCAACTGCACTTGTTGCTCCTCTATCCATGTTTTTATTATGCGCGCTGAGTGAATAGGCGCATTATCATGTTGGTAGGTCCAGTTTATGGGTCCAAAGATGTTAGAAAATTTAGGAAAATTTCTTTCCAAAATTACTTTATACCCAGCTGCTGTCATTCTTGATGTTACAACCTCGAGCTCAACTGTTCCATAATAACTGACTGCTCCCCATATCATGACACCTCCTTCACGACTATGATGGCGCTTTAAAAATCTTTTTTCTTTTCTTAAGTCGTGAAAATAGAAGTTGAACCCATCAGGGCCATCGAAATTAAACTTTTTTTCATCTGAAAAAACCTCGTGATACCATTCTTTTTTACAACTCATGTGAAGTCTTGAAAAATCTAATCGCAACATTTTCCGTCTCTCGTCAAGTGGTGGTTTTTTCTTAAGTTTCATTCGTTTAAGATGGCTTGAGTTGTTGATTACTCTTAATACTGTTGAGCAACTTGCGTTTACGCCGACTTTTTGTTTTATTTTTGCCACAGAATCAGAAGAATTTGATGCACATCTTAAAATTCTTCGTCTCTCAGCTGTTGTTGTTGCTGTTTTCTTACCTCCCTTCATGTTTTTGCCGTAAGAATCTTTATTTTTCAAGTAAGAATAAACTACATTAAAACTTCGGCCAACTTTATCAGCTATTGCACGTCCAGTTAGGCCTTGGTCTCTAAGTAAATCGATTTTAGCTTTTTCAACACTGTTAAGACACGTAGATCTACCCATTTTTCTTAAAATTTGAAATCAAGAATTAAATTTTACTGAAAACACTAAAATCGTTAATTTAAACTGTCAAACACTCCAAAAAACTTATAAACAACGAAGAAAATGGCGTTGTACCTATTCAGTTGACTAAAAAAAAAACTCCTACTTTGCATATAAAACACTTTGCAAGTGGTTGAAGAAAAACTCACGGTTGTTTTTGGATAATTCTTTCGGAATTATCTGCTTAACATCTTAAGGGAATAGTTAGCATCAACAGATGGCATAATAACCATCACTGTTTGGAAAAAATGGATAAAGTATATTAAAAAATGTTTGTGCGTATTCAGTTGACGAGGAGTGTATGTATTGGAACGGTCCTAATGAACTTGTTAATAGGCTAAGACTTTTGATAGCATCCAAAAATGCTGGTAATAATAACCATCAGAATGAAATAAATTCTGTAATTGAAGAGCTAAAAGAATCAAATATTATATATTAGCTCCGTTTCAATCTATTAACTTTGCATATAAACAATGAAGGTCGACAAGTTCGGTAGGAACTTCAAGCCTCTTTCAAAAAATAAAGGTCTTGTAGGACCTCCAGGAATAGGTTTTAAACTTCTATCGTCTGGTGATTTTGATATAGAAAGTAGATATTTAAACAATGTTGGAACCAATCCTGAATACCCCCACCAAGCCGTGTGCAAAGGATATGTTGATGGTCAAATAAGTCTTAAAGAATCAAGCATTACAAACCACATAAATTCTTCTTTAATGGAAGTTTTATCCACTTTTAATAAGGAAATTCATATGCTAAAAAACCACATAGACTCTACGATAAAGGAAACAATAAAAAGTATGGAACAAGAAAACAAAGCATCACAATTAATTTCTTAAAAACTTAAAGACTCCATAGAAGAAAAGTATGTTGACGAGAAAATAAAAAATAAAGTTGAATATTTAATGAAGACGATGTTTCCTAATGTACCCTTTACACCCATAGATTCAAATAAGTGAAAAAAATTTGTTATATTTGTATTAATTTTATGTATTTGTATTTTATATATACATATAAGTGCAAATGAAGAAAAGATTTTCAATTTTCATAAAATAAAATAAAATTTGTTAGTTAGCATTCAACACTTGAACAACAAGGAACTTTCAAAATGGACACTGATAAAATAATAAAAGATATTTTAGATTTTTTAAAAACAAATGGCGAATCAATATTGGATGACCACTATGTAGAATTTACTTACTGTATTTCAATGGTTAGTAAATTTAAAAATACTACATACATGGAATCATCGCATGGACATCATTCCCTAACTGTTGTTGGTCATCCAACCTATGTGAAGAAGGTCAAGCTACTTGCGGCTGTTACCATATGGAAAAAAGGTTAATTAAAATTAAGAAACTTATGTTATTGTATAATAGATTGCAATAAAAGAAAAAAAAATATATAAAAGTCTTTTCTTTGATTTTGTTGAATTCACTCTTTGTAAATATGAGTAAGCGTGAGGTTCTTCAGGAGTTGCATAAAGCTGCACGTAGAAACTTCAAACGTCGTCATGTTATCATCAAAGGTTACGATGACTTATGGCAAGCTGACCTGGTTGAAATGATCCCATATAGTAAACAAAACAGAGGATTTAATTATTTAATGACAGTAATCGATACGTTTTCGAAATTTGCATGGGTCATCCCAATGAAAAACAAAAAGGGTATTACCATTACGAAAGGAATGGGACACATATTTAGATGTTCTTCTAGAATTCCAAAGAATATACAAACAGATGATGGAAAAGAATTTTTCAATAAAAACTTTAAACTCTTAATGGAAAAGTACAAAATTAATCATTACTAGGGATGTGCTAAAGAGCGATTTCAAATGAGCAGCGATCGCAGTGAGCAGTTAACAAAAAGAGCAGCTTTAATTGGCAGCTATTTAATCACTCTTAAGAGTGCAGATAAAAATGAAAAATATTGCTATTATAGATTTTGAAAATTGATTTTTGTTCACCCTAAAATGGAGTTTCTTAATAAGGTTGTTAAAAACTCGTCAACAAATAGTTTGTTGCCCATCTGTCAAGCCATAAACTGTCAAATTCCATTGAAGGATAGCTACGATTTCGATGGATTAAAAAACCCTATGAAAAATCAGAATTTTTCCTATGAAAATCTGATTTTTTTTAAACATGCGATTTGAAGACTAAAGGGTGACATCTGAAACGAAATATATATTAGACATCAAAATATAGCTTGTTGTCCATCTGTCAAGCCATAAACTGTCAAATTCCATTGAAGGATAGCTACGATTTTGATGGATTAAAAACCCTCTGAAAAATCAGATTTTTTCCTAAGAAAATTCGATTTTTTTTAAACAAGCGATTTGAAGGCTTTTGGGTGACATTTGAAACAAAATATATATTAGACGTCAAAACATAGTTTGTTGCCCATCTGTCAAGCCATAAACTGTCAAAAGCCATTGAAGGATGGCTACGATTTTGATGGATTAAAAACCCTCTGAAAAATCAGAATTTTTCCTATGAAAATCTGATTTTTTTTAAACAAGCGATTTGAAGACTTTAGGGTTACATCTGAAACAAAATATATATTAGACATCAAAATATAGTTTGTTGTCCATCTGTCAAGCCATAAACTGTCAAATTCCATGGAAGGATAGCTACGATTTTGATGGATTAAAAACCCTCTGAAAAATCAGATTTTTTCCTATGAAATTCGATTTTTTTTAAACAAGTGATTTGAAGGCTTTAGGGTGACAGTTGAAAGGAAATATATATTAGACGTCAAAATATGGTCTGTTGCCCATCTGTCAAGCCATAAACTGTCAAATTGCATTGAAGGATTTTTACGATATCGATGGATTAAAATTCCTCTCCAATACCAATAAATTAAATTTTTGAAACCAATATTTTTTTCTCACCAAAAGACTGATCACTGTTCGCTATTAGCTCTTTTTTTGAATTCTGCATCTACTCAGACTCAGCTATAAAGAATATGATCGTCAAAAAGCAGCGAGCAAAAATTGAATTTATTGGTATTGGAGAGGAATTTTAATCCATCGATATCGTAGACATCCTTCAATGTAATTTGACAGTTTATGGCTTGACAAATGGGCAACAGACTATATTTTGACGTCGTATATATATTTCCTTTCAAATGTCACCCTAAAGCCTTCAAATCACTTGTTTAAAAAAAATCGAATTTTCATAGAAAAAAATCTTATTTTTCAGAGGGATTTTAATCCATCAAAATCGTAGTCATCCTTCAATGGAACTTGACAGTTTATGGCTTGACAGATGGGCAACAAACTATATTTTGACGTCTAATATGTATTTCGTTTCAAATATCACCCCTGAAACCATCAAATCGCTTGTTTAAAAAAAATCGAATTTTCATAGAAAAAAATCTTATTTTTCAGAGGGATTTTAATCCATCAAAATCGTAGTCATCCTTCAATGGAACTTGACAGTTTATGGCTTGACAGATGGGCAACAAACTATATTTTGACGTCTAATATGTATTTCGTTTCAAATATCACCCCTGAAACCATCAAATCGCTTGTTTAAAAAAAATCGAATTTTCATAGGAAAAAATCTGATTTTTCAGAGGGTTTTTAATCCATCAAAATCGTAGCTATCCTTCAATGGAATTTGACAGTTTATGGCTTGACAGATGGATAACAAACTATATTTTGATGTCTAATATATATTTCGTTTCAGATGTCACCCTAAAGTCTTCAAATCGCTTGTTTAAAAAAAATCAGATTTTCATAGGAAAAATTCTGATTTTTCAGAGGGTTTTTAATCCATCAAAATCGTAGCCATCCTTCAATGGAATTTGACAGGTTATGGCTTGACGGGTGGACAACAAACCATCTTTTGACGTCTAATATATATTTCGTTTCAGATGTCACCCTAAAGCCTTCAAATCGCTTGTTTAAAAAAATCGAATTTTCTTAGGAAAAAATCTGATTTTTCAGAGGGTTTTTAATCCATCAAAATCGTGGCCATCCTTCAACGGAATTTGACAGTATATGGCTTGACAGATAGGCCACAAACAATATTTTGACGTCTTATATATATATCGTTTTAGATGTCACCTTAAAGTCTTCAAATCGCTTGTTTAAAAAAAATCGGATTTTCATAGGAAAAATTCTTATTTTTCAGAAGGATTTTAATCCATCAAAATCGTAGCCATCCTTCAATGGAATTTGACAGTTTATGGCTTGACAGATAGGCAACAAACTATATTTTGACGTCTAATATATATCTCGTTTCTAGTGTCACCCTAAAGCCTTCAAATCGCTTGTTTAAAAAAAATCGGATTTTCATAGGAAAAAATCTGATTTTTCAGAGGGTTTTTAATCCATTAAAATCGTAGCCATCCTTCAATGGGATTTGACAGTTTATGGCTTGATAGATGGAATTTGACAGTTTATGGCTTGACAGATGGGCAACAAACTATATTTTGATGCCTTATATATGTTTCGTTTCAGTTGTCACCCTAAAGTCTTCAAATCGCTTGTTTAAAAAAATCGGATTTTCATAGGACAAAATCTGACTTTTCAGAGGGTTTTTAATCCATCAAAATCGTGGCCATCCTTCAATGGAATTTGACAGTTTATGGCTTGACAGATAGGCAACAAACTATATTTTGACGTCTAATATATATTTCGTTTCAAATGTCACCATAAAGCCTTCAAATCACTTGTTTTTTTCTGCTACAGATATTTTTTTTTCTTAATTTTATTTCTCACTAAAATGTGATTTTATCTGCTCTCAAAATATATTTTTTCTACAGCGTTTTATAAATAAACTGATCACTGATCGCTAAAAGCTCTTTGTTTGCATTCTGCATGAATATCAGAAGAATATCATGGTAAAAAATGCAGTGAGCATGCATTATTATGATTTATGAAGAAAATCACTCATGACTAGAGAGCAGAAGCCAAAGCGATTGCTTTTCAATTTCAAAGTAACTGCTTGCTTCTTAGTGCTCTTTAAACTGCTCAGTGAAAGCTGTTTTCATTGAACAGTTCAAAGAGCAGTGAGCAGTCAACAGTTACATTGAAGAGCAATCGCTTCTGCTCTCTGCTCTCTGCTCAGTGAAATAGCAGAGTGATTAATAGCAGCTATCGCAATAGCTGTCTCACCACTAATCATTACTCAACATTCAGTTCATTAAAGGCTTCCATTGTCGAAAGATTTAATAGAACTTTTGAAGAAAAAATGTGGAAAGAATTTAGTTTCAATGGAAACTATAAGTGGATCAATATTTATAAGAAACTACTAAATGATTACAATCACTCTTTTCATAGAACCATTAAATGTTTTCCTGCAGATGTAACGAAGAAAAATTCAAAGTCATTGTTACCGATTCTTAAAACTTATAAAGAAGGAGCAAGTAAACGAAAATTTAAGATCGGTGACAAAGTAAGAATCAGCAAGTATAAACATGCATTTGAAAAGGGCTATACACCTAACTGGACTACAGAGGTTTTTAAAATAAGAAAAATCAAAGTTACAAAACCAAATACATATCTTCTTGAAGACTATCATGTATCATGTATGCGCATCAGGATTCTAATAATTTTTTTTTAATTTACTTCCCTCATAAAAAAAGAAAAAACTGTGGGTATATAAAGCAATACCTGTACAAATTAAAAGATGGGTATGTCGACTCTTCCTGAATGAAAAAAAAATGTAAAGAAATAAAAAACCGAATTTAAAAAAAAATTTTTTGTTTTTTAAACTATATATTTATTGTTTGTTTATTTACAACTATCATTTTTTTTTTTTTTTTACAAATTAAAATGGATTATTACTTCATTTTCATAAATTTTAATTCATAGGTGGAACCGATTTGTCTTACAATCTCTAAGACATAGCCACCTCCCCCAATTGATGTCATGCTACTTACCGAGAGTTTGGAATATCTCTGAGGTAGAAAAGTCTGTAGGAACAAAAAATAAATTAAAAGTTACTTTAAATAAAGAACAATGAAACAAAAAAATATATTTTTTTGTTTTTTGTTTTTTTTTTTTAACTTACTGTGAACTCTGCGACAATGCGATCTCCCCAAGGCGTTTTAACTTTTCGTAGAGCAAAAATATTGTGCTTAATATCTGCATTAAGCTCAGATATTTTTGTTGATGGTTTATATTCTTTATTTCGTTAAGCGAGTTAATCGAGTTTGCTTCTCTTACCGCGAAATCATCTAGTGTAAAAATAAGATTCCCCCAACTCTTCAAAATACATGATGTTATGTTGTTAGTGCTCGTAATCAACTGTGCTCGTCGGTAACAACGAAATTTCCTTTTATAGAAGCCCTAGTAGAATTATTCCAGATCCTCACTCAATCTTAATATAAAACCTGAAGAAGCATATTTATTCTATTTTTTTTTTTTCTTTTTGGAATATTTTCATGTTCATTCAGGAAAATAATATTAATTCAAAACGAATTTTCTGAATGTTTTATTTGTTACATACATACATTTTTATCATAAGTGTGATTGTTCAGTGTACCTACGTGGTTTCATCCTACGATCAATTTTCTTTACCCATTACATAATCTTGATTTTTTTTATTAAAAATAATTAATCTTCTTTTTTTTATTACCCTTGAAAGGAAGGTGATAAATTTGAAAAAAAACTGAAACATGTTGATCCTATGAAGAATGTTCTTTGATGTTTGTTTTTTTTTTTTTTATTACCCTTGAAAGGAAGTTGATAATTTAAAAAAATTGAAACATGTTTATCCTTACAAGCTCGGCAAAAATCCTCGTATCAAACCCTCCTAGTGGGTGCCGGGCGGTTAATGGTCACCACAATTTTTATCTTGTGCGATGTCAAGATGGTGATCAGCTAAGGTCAGGTCGAATTGCTGAGACGTTCCTTTACTTCTCAATAGTTTAACGCTCAGCAATGCGATTTGACCATAGATACGGGGTCTCTAATATTCAGTGGTGGTGTGAGCGATTTTCATAATCCGTGTCGAAGAAATGGAAGGCTGGGGCGTAAACCAGTCGCTAACGAGCTCTTTCGGACGCCTTGGCAGGGTCCGTCATACTCTTTGCCTTACCCCGGTATATCGGCTCTGCCGGGGCTGACCTTTCCTTTCCGACCTACTCGTGGGACTCTTTTTTAATTTTTCACACTATGGACGATTAAGACATGACAGACGTTTTATCATCCGCCAACACAGAGGATGAACTTTTGGCCTCCAGTCAGGAGACCATTGTAGGGCAACCTACAGAAACTGGAAGCACAGGCAGTACCAGCCACAGTACCCCTGTGTTTCGACCGACCAAACCCAACGTACCCTCAGGTAGCAACGCCAGCCATAGCGGTGCTGCCCGGGGTAAAAAGCAATCAGCGGGTGTTCTTCGCAGGTTGGAGTTCAAGAAGGCCACCTTTATTCTTGACAAAATTGCCAAGAATGGGGAGGCTGAAGAAGATCGTTGAAGAGTACAACTGTGTTCTGGATACTAAAGCCACAAACACCGCCAAGCGCAATAGGTCTCGTGAAGAGACCAGCCAGCCTATGAAAAAAAGCAAGCTTGACGGTACGAAAGGGTATACCAAAGCGCCATCTTCCGGAGCAGCGCAACCGCGTACCATAAGTGAGGTTATCAGAGACGACCTCCAAGTAGCGGTTGTAGATGAGCTCACCACAACCAGCAGAGGTCTGCTTATTGTGTGGAACTCCATCGAGGCCAAGCTCTCGGAGATGGTGTTTTTGTATACCATTTCGGCGATCGAGGGCCCTTACCCTAGTTTTGACTCTGACGAGGTGCTCAGGGGGTACAGGGTAATCAGGTGCGCAGACGTGTTCTCTAGGGAGCTCCTTAGGACCTGCATCGCTAAGATTAGCAATGACTGGGAGGGCTTGAAGCTCAAGCTCATCCACGCTAAGGACATCCCTAAACGACCTAAGGCTTGCATCTGGTTGCCCCTCATGAGCATTAAGCCAAGCGGACAGGAGCTGATCCGTGGTCTTCGGAGGTTAAATCCACTGATTCCGATGCACGACTGGACAGTCATTAAGGCGAAGGAGCCGCAAAGGAACAGTGCATCTAACCTTCTGATGATCAGCGAGGAAAGCATTGGGGCTCTCGAGAAAGCCGAATTCAAGCTGCGTTTTGGCATAAGATGTGCGAAAATTAAGATTCTGCAGAACCAGGGAGCAGACCCCGGCAAAGTTGGTGACAACGTTGAGCTAGACGATGTCACTGATGGAGTCGAGGTCCCTAGCGAGTCGCCGGGCCCTGGCTTTGCAGAATCAAAAGAAAATTAAAAAACGCGCTGCTAAAAGTCATTCAGATTAACTTGAAGCACTCAAAATGTGCCTCGGATAATCTGAGAGTTTTCCTGAGTGAGGAAAATATAGATGTAGGCATCGTCCAAAAACCATGGGTCAATCGCTCTAGAGTGAGAGGCCTCCAAGATAAACAATACGACCTGATCTACAAGATCGCAAACACAAACGATGGTAAGCCTAGAACTTGTATTTTAGCTAAAAAAAACACTTAAAAGCTTTTCTGTGTCCTAATCTTAGCACTCCTGATCTGACAGTCGTCAGGTTGGAAGCAAAAAATGCAGACGGCTTAATCTTGGCATCTGCTTACTTCGGGCATGACCAGCAGTCACCACCAGAAGAAGTGTGCGCACTCATAGCCGAGGCGAAAGTGCAAAAAACAAACCTCCTGATTGGATGTGATTTAAACGCAAGACACACTCTTTGGGGAAGTTCCGAGATAAACGAACGAGGTGAGTCTCTTTTTAATTTTGTCATTGATAATAACTTAACTGTTTGTAACAGAGGTAATACTCCCACTTTCGTCTTTCCGAGCTCTGAAAATTTTGAAGGTTGGGAGGATGTGCTCGACGTTACTATTGTCAACAATAACTTTAATCTATTAGTGGAAAATTGGAGGGTATCTCTTCTGAATTCGTTTTCGGATCACAGGTGGATACTCTTCAGCAAAGGTTTTGAGTTTGAAACCCCTCCTCCTTATAGAAATCCTAAACGAATTGACTGGAAGAAATTCAGTAAAATTTTTAATTCTAAACTGCGCAATATACCCAATTTGAGTCCAGAATCGGTTGCAGATCTAGAGTCAAAGGTGAAAACCTTTGAAGCATCTATGAACACGGCGTTCAAGATCTCTTGCCCAGTTAAATATGGCCCAAAAACTCTCCCTCCATGGTGGAATGAAAATCTGTCTGAACTCAGAAAATCGACAAGGAAAATTTTTAACATCTGCCACAAAAACAAATTTTATCAACCGTATAAAAATAGCCTTAGAGTATACAAGCGAGCTGTCGCATCAGCCAAGAAACAAGGCTGGAGGGAGTACTGCGAGTCAATAGAAAACATCAAAGACTCCGCAAGACTTGGTAGAGTTCTGTTAAAAGAGCATTGCATTGGATTTTCGACCAATTAGTCTGACCTCTTTCGTGCTTAAAACGATGGAGCGCATCCTAGACAAACACATTAGGGACATCCTAGTTGGATGCCCTCTTGAAAACTCTCAACACGCATACCTAAAGGGTAAGTCCACGGAGACGGCCCTTCACGAGGAAGTTCATACAATTGAGAAAACTATTAACTTCAAAGAATATACACTCGCCACCTTCTTTGATGTAGAAGGGGCTTTCAACAACGTCCTAACTGAGTCCATTATAGAAGCTCTTATTGACTTTGGTGTAGAGCTCTACATCCGGGAGTGGATAGTTTCCATGCTCAGGGATAGAAGGATTCAATCTACGTTAGGAAATACAATATTAACCAAATACGTCAGTAGAGGAACACCCCAGGGTGGTGTTCTGTCTCCTCTTCTTTGCTTTTAGTCATGAGGGGAATGAGCGGGCTGACGAGCTGGCCAGGCAAGGTTCAGCCCTTCATAACTCACTTGCGGAAAGAGTCAGTATTCCTCTTGGAGTTATGAAGGGCAATATATTCTCAATTTTTTCTCAGAATCTAATCGTAGGTGGAATAGTTTAACTAACTGCATTATTGCTAGAAAAATCTGGCCTACCTATAATAAATCCCGAACTATTAACCTAATGTGCAGACCCAGGCGAGACATAGCAAGGATTGTTCCAACATGCACTGGACACTGGCCAATAGGAGAACATGCGGCGAAGCTTGGCATCCCCTACAATACTCACTGTCGTAGTTGTGGGGACCAGCAGGAAAAGGAAACAGTTTTTCATTTCCTCTGTAAATGTCCCGCTTTGGCCAGAATGAGGCAACAATCTTTTGGGAAGCCCTTTTTTGACGACTTTAACGAATTCTCCGGAACGAAGATCAAAGATTTGACGCGACGAAATTGATCTAGGATTTACTTCGGTTCCTCTTGCACCGTCTTCTTCCCCAAACTCCTATGACTGCGAGCTAGCAGACTAACTGTTTTTGAAGGTGGCTCATGGTGCACGAGGACCGGACGATCACACAATTGGGCCGATCTCCGCTTCAATACCAGCCAACAAGTGCCTAGGTGGCACAGTGTAGATGGGTCTTAGTTGCGGACTTCGACCCTTTTGAGTGTTTCCTATTTTCAAGTTCAAGAATGTTTCAATGGATCTAGAATTAACTTCGGTTTCCTTTTGCACCATTTTCTTCCCCAAACTCCTATGACTGTGAGCTAGCAGACTACTGGTTTTTGAAGGTGGCTCATGGTGCACGAGGACCGGAGGATCACACGGTTGTGCCAACCTTCGTTTCAATACCAGTCAACAAGTTGCCTAGTTGGCACAGTGTAGATGGTTATTAGTTGCAAACTTTGGTCCTATCGGGTGTTTTTCCTATGTCCATATCCTTAATAAGTTTCATCACATGTCTAAATCCAATAAAAGCGTCTGGTCATACAGGCGAGTGGTATTTTCTCTGGTAACCACAAGTCATGTTGTGCAAAAAGACGGAGGTGTACAGAGATTACCATATCCGAGTGTGCGACTAGACGATCACCCTAAGGGATCAGATCGTATGCGTCCCGGGAAAATCAGCAAATTGCTTAGCGTAGCATACTGCAGCTGAACTCGGGCGTAGGCGATGATCCGTTGGGAGATCTATCACCAAATACCCTCTTTTTCTTTAAAAATGTTCTTTTAACCCACAGGTCAAACGAGTTATGGTATCAAAAGGCGCATTACCGTGTTAATTGGGTCATCGAGCAAGGATGCTTGTGACCGCCATCTCTACCTACATACCTATCCTTACAAATGATACTTAATCAAAAACCTACAATGTGGGATCCTACGTGTTGATCCTACGAGGAAATTTTCTATGTTGATTGTTTTTTATTACCCTTGAAATGAAGGTGATACAGTTGAAAAAAACTGAAACATGTTGATCCCATGAAGAATTTTCTTTGATGTTTGTTTTTTTTTATTACCCTTGAAATGAAGGTGATAAAGTTGAAAAAAAACTGAAACATGCTGATCCTATGAAGAATTTTCTTTGATGTTTGTTTTTTTTTTTTTTTATTACCCTTGAAAGGATATTGACAATTTAAAAAAAATTGAAACATGTTTATCCTTACACATGATACTTAATCAAAAACCTACAATGTGGGATCCTATAATATTTACATAAACCCAAGTCCCAATACATGTTATAAGCGATGTTTAGAACATAATATACAAACCCAAAACACGTTATCAACGAGGTTTAGAACATAATATAAAAACCCAAACCACGTTGTGAACGAGGCTAAGAACATAAAGTTACGTTCCCCAAAATCGAAGTAGGTACATAGTTACATAACGAGGTTAAATACGTAAGACTTAGTTTTTTTTAAACTAGGTTTGAAATTTGTTTTCAATTCAAAAGGAAGTCTTGTGGCATTTAAAGTTTCTTGTGACATTTAAAGTTTTTTATAAATTTAAAATTTTTTCTCAAATATTAAAGTTATTTACACCAAGTTTTTTTTCTTAAATACATGTGATAAGTGTGAAAAAAAGAATAAAAAATAAAATAAAACGTATCTTTGAAAATCTTTGTTTCAAGTGAAAAAAAAAACAAGTCTTACCAAAGTTTGTAAGAACACAAAATAAAAACTATTTGCAAATTATTACTTTTTTTTTAAAAAAAAATAAAATTATAATCATGAATAACACAAAATCTTGTGCGTTTTGCAAAAAAATGTTTTCGAGTGTCAGTTAAATCGTCACATAAAAACGGTGCATGTAAACTTGTCGGGATCTCTGTGGGGAGACGTTTGAATCCCAAACAATTCAAAAGGCGCATTTGGTTCAATGCGCAAAGAAACATCAAAATGGACAGGAACATCCATTGAACCAAAAACAACAACTACAACAAGAACAACAACCACAACATCATCATCAACATCAACATCAACAAATACCAGGACAACATCAACAACAAATACAAATACAACAACATCAGAAATTAATTGAAAAACTCCAATTACAAATACGCGAACTTCAACAACAACATAAGGAACAGCAACAAAAACGGCCATTAATTTCATCAGCAGCTTCAAAAATAAATGAAGATCAACCATCAACTTCTGCAGCAGCAATTGTATCAAAGATAAATAACCAAAGTTTGGTTACTTGTACATTTTACTACTTACTTACTTAGGTCCTCGGACCTATTACGTCCGTGATGTTTCCCTTACGGGACATAGGGCCTCCACTACACCTACGCGCCATCGTGTACGATTTCTTGAAATATATTTCAGCTCTCTCCAACTTTTCCCCAGTCGTGCCGATTCCTGTTCGACTGTTCTTCGCCATGTACTTCTAGGCCGGCCCACTTGTCTTCCCTCCTGTGTGAGCGGGTTCCACTGCATTGCTTGAGATGCAATGCACCGATCGCCTTTTCGAAGCGTATGGCCAATTCACTGCCACTTTCTTCTTCGTATAATGGAGTCTATGGGCTCCTGACCCGTTCTCGCATGAAGTTCGGCATTGGAGATACGGTTGGGCCAGAAAATCCTGAAGATGTTTCGTAGACATCTATTAACGAAGGTTTGCAGCTTTCTAGTGACAATTTCAGTGACTTTCCAAGTGCTGCAGCCGTAAAGCAGAACGGATTCAACATTGGAGCGGAACAGTCGTAGCTTGGTCTTTAAGCTAAAAGAGTTGTTTCTCCATATTTTGGACAGCATTCCGAACGCAGCCTTTGCTTTTCTGATTCGGCTGTTTACGTCCAGTTCAGTTCCGCCACCCGTAGAGATAATACTCCCAAGATATTGGAAATCCTCTACCATCTCTACCGGTTGTCCAGAAATATTTACTTGGATTGATGAGGAAGTTCCAAGGCTGATCCTTTTAGTTTTTGCCGAGTTGATCTTAAGCCCTACGATTTCTGCTTCTCTCTCCACCCTTGTTGTCATTTGATGGAGATCCATGATCCTATGAGAGAGTAAGCATACGTCGTCCGCGTAGTCCAGATGTTTGAGGTGAGATTGCAGAGTCCACTGAATTCCTCCATTTCCATTTGACAAAGCTGCGTGCAGTACGTCACTTATCACCAACAGGAACAGTATTGGTGACAGTATACAGCCTTGCCTAACTCCACTTTGGATTTCAAACTCCTCTGACAGCCTACCTTTGTGCAAAACGTGACACTTGGATCCATCATATGTAGCCTTGATAATAGCAATCAATTTATCTGGGATGACCCTCCTGTGCAAAGCAAGCCAAATAAATTCTCTATTGACACTGTCGAACGCCTTTTCAAAATCGATGAACAGCAGGTGAAGTGGTGATCGATATTCAACGCACTGTTCGATGATGATCCTCAAGGTGTTGATGTGATCAACACAGGAAGATCCAGTGCGGAAACCTGCTTGTTCGGCGTTGAGTGTGTCTTCGAGGTGGTCTTTAATTCGGTCCAATATTATCCTTGCTATTATCTTGGCTACTGCAGGCAGAACGCATATTCCTCTCCAGTTTTCGCACTGTGTGAGATCTCCTTTCTTTGGGAGCTTGACAATCATTCCTTTTTTCCACTCTTCAGGAAAGCTCTCTGCTTCCCAAGCTCTCTTAATAAGTGGGTGCAGTAGCTCGCTCGATGTCGTTGGGGCTGCTCCTAAGAGCTCTGCAGGAATACCGTCAAGTCCAACCGCTTTGTTGTTCTTCAGTGCTTTGATGGCGGTGATAATTTCTTCTTTACTGGGGGGTACGGTGCGTATTCGGGAAATTGTTACTTCGGGTAGCTCAGTGGGAATAGGGTTCACTTCACTTGCGAAAACGCGGTTTAAAACCGCAGAAAAGTGTTCCCTCCGCCTTATGAGCTGGTCCTCATCCGAAATTAGCAGGGATCCGTTTGTGTCTTTAACCAGGTGTTGTTTAGAGCTCTGGACACCAGTGAGCTCTTTGGTAATTCTGTAGACGGTCCAACTGTCACACCTACTAGCGGCTTCTTCTGCTTCTGTAGCCAGTGCGTTGATGTAGTTACGCTTATCACGTCGCACACTACGGTGAACTTCCCTCATCTTCATGCAGTACGTAGACTCAAGCTCGTTTCTCCCTGCTGTTGGGGTAGCTGCGATGCGAGCTTTAAGGTGTTTCCTTTCTTCGATCCTTGCCCAAGTTTCGTCGGAAAGCCAAGCACTATTTCTTCCTTGCGCCCGGCCGACTATACTTTCAGCACCGGATATGAACACATTTTTCACAGCACATCAATGATTTTCGATGGATGTGGTTTCCGTGCTGCTGATTGCGTTCAATCCTTGTGAAAGGTGGTCCCCTAGTTGTTGGCGCACTGCAGGATCCTTTAGTCTATCTGTATTAAACTTGGGCATTCGAGTGTTTCCTTGGGATCTCCGAACTGCAGCTGTACGCAATCTTACGGTAGCAACCATCAGATGGTGGTCCCGGGCCATTCCCATGTCAGCACCTCTTCTGTTACGGACGTCCTGGAGACTGCTTCTAAAACGCCGGCTGATCGCGAAGTGGTCAATTTGGTTGGAAGTTGCTTGTCTGTCAGTCGACACCCAACTGACTTTGTGGCACGTCTTATGCTCGAACATGGTCCCTCCAATAACAAGGCCGTTGGCGTTGCAGAAATCGACAAATCGACTTGTACATTTTGCAAAGAACAAATACCGCAAAACAAATGGGCGCAACATACTAGCAAAAATGCTCACAAAGACAAAGTTCAAACACTTTATAAGGAAAACGTAATGGAAATAAGGAATTCGTTTAAAAATCGCGTAATTTCCTTTTCCGTTCAAAATAAAAATGAACATGAACTGGATCCTAAAGTATTTTTTAATGACAACAAAGCAATGATGCATGAAATTCTTCACCAAAAAATAAATGAGCACAAGTCCATAAAATTCAACTTGGAACTTTTTGCGGAGTGTGTAAAAATAAGTGGTGAGGAAATGTTGATAGAGTTGAAATCAATGGCTGCGAAAATGAAAGCAGTTTTCCTGGAAGTGGAAATAAATCCCATTCTCGAGGAAATGTTTGAGATTATCCTCATGAAAATGGATGAATTCCAAGAAAAGGATAGTGGATGGGCACTGATAAGAAATCAGTGGAAATCAACATCAACAAATACCAGCCATTGAGTGGCTCAAGATATTTATCTTTGCCAAAAAAAATTGCGGACAAGAGAGCCATTGTCAATATTGAAAACAAAGATAAATATTGTTTTAAATGGGCAGTTATATCTGCTCTTCATCCAGAGATTGAGACACATGTAGGGAGAACATCTTACTAATCTCAAGTGTCAGATATATCTAGAGATATAATTGCCCTGGAAAATATCATACTAGATTTCACAGGGCTCTCATTTCCCCTTGAACTGTCGGAAATCAAAACATTTGAATCGAAAATTAATATAAGCATCAATGTTTTTGGATTTTCTGAGGGAGAAAAACCTCAAATTGAGGGTGCATATTACATGACAATGCAAGAAAAATGCATTCATGTTAATCTTTAATTCCACATGAAAGGCGAAGTTACGCACTTTATGTGGAGAAAGCATATAAGTCGGTTGATCACAAGTGAAGTATTGGAAAGTTCAAGGAGAAGATTACTGTTCTGCAATACTTGCTTGCAGCATTTTTACAATGACCGCTCATTTGACAAACACAAGGGCGAGTGTAAAAAAATGGTAACAAAAATGCCAGCCGATGATAAAAAGATGATAAAATTTGCGAATTATGATAAACAATTGATGGTTCCATTTGTTACATATGCAGATTTTTAATGTATTCTCAAACCAGTTGAAACCTGTTTACCAGACCCGTCAACGTCTTCGACAACAATCCTTCAGCAACACGTTCCATGTGCATTCTCATACTACATGAAATACTCTTTCGATGAAACCGAAGACGTAATGCGGACTTTCATAGGTATTATTTGATAACTTATTTTCTATCAAACAAATTTCTTATATTTTTTTCTTTCTTTATAGGAGAAAACTGTGCTAGTGAATTCATTCACAGTTTAGTTGAAGACACAATGGACAAATACAACAACCACATTAGAAGCGTGACACCGATGAAACCTCTCACAGAAATGCAGGAGTTTTTTTTAGGGAAGGCAACAATGTGCACAATATGCGCCAACAAATTCAACATCGGAGAGATGAAGGTAAGGGATCATTGTCACTTAACAGGTGAATATAAGGGGCAGCCTATAATCTTTGTAGCCTTAAATATAAGATGCCAACTTTCCTTCCAATTTTGTTTCATAATTTATCTGGTTATGATGCACATTTGTTTTTCAAATCGCTTCGAGAAATCGATGGTGAAATCAAAGTGATACCTTTGAACAAAGAAAAATATATTTCTTTTTCAAAGAAAATCTCTATTGATGAAAAACATTCTACAGAACTTAGATTTTTAGACTCTTTTCGCTTTTTGGGTGATAGCATAGATAGTTTAGCTAGACATTTAGTTCATTAAGACTTTATTGTAACCAGAAAATGCTTTGAAACAGAGCAAAGTCTGGAATTAGTAAAGAGAAAAGGTGTATTTCCATTTGATTTTTTGGATTCTTAGCAAAAAATGTGTGAACCATGTCTTCCTGAAAAAGTGAAGTTTTTCAACAAACTCACGAATGAGGAATGTTCAACTGAAGATTATCAGTTGGCCATAAGCATATGGAATCATTTTAACTGCCATAATCTTAAAAGTTATATGGAAATATACTTAAAAAGTGATGTTGTGTTGTTAGCTGATATTTTTGAAATTTTCAGAAAAGTTTGGAAGCATAGATACTGTTTAGATCCTTGTCACTACTATACAGCTCCTGGTTTATCTTGGGATGCTATGTTAAAAGTGACAAAAGTGGTACTGGAACTCTTGACTGACATTGAAATGTATAATTTCTTTCAAAAAGGGATAAGAGGCGGCCTTACCCAATGCAGTCATAGATATTCCAGAGCCAATAATAAATTTATTGAGTCCTATGACTCTGAAAAACCATCCTCATACTTGGTTTATTTAGATGCCAATAATTTATATGGCTGGGCAATGTCTCAGAATCTTCCTTGTAGAGATTTTGAATGGCAGAACCCACAAAATTTTTCTCTGGCATACATAGAAAGTCTTAATGATATTTATGTTGGATACCTTTTAGAAGTTGATCTAGAATATCCCGAACATCTGCATGATATTCCCAACGATTTGCCTTTTTGCCCAGAAAATATAGCAACGCCAGGCTCTAAATTCAAGAAATTGGTAGCAAGTTTCTTACCGAAACGGAACTATGTTATTCACTTTGAGAGTTTAAAGCAAGCTCTGAAACATGGTTTGATTTTAAAAAAAGTCCATCGTGTGATTAAATTTAAACAATCAAAATGGCTGGAACAATATATTTCCCTTAATACCGAACTTAGAAAGAAAGCTAAAACTGATTTCCAGAAAAGGTTTTTCAAGCTAATGAATCATTCTATTTATGGTAAAACAATGGAAAATATTGAGAAACGTACTGATGTTAAAATTGTTACACGATGGTCAAATAAAAGAAAATCATTGGGTGCTAGAGGTTGGATTGCGAGACCAAACTTCCATAGTTCCTTACAATTTGCCCATGAGGATGACGAAGTATCTAACCCACTGTTGGCTATACAAATGAGTAGATGCAATATTACATTGAACAAACCGATTTATCTAGGTTTCATAGTACTTGAGCTCTCAAAAATTCTTATGTATGAATTCCACTATGACTACATCAAACCAAAATATCAGGAAAATGCTCTTCTTAATTATATGGATATTGACTCCTTTATTTACAATATCAAATCAGAAGACTTTTATTCTGATATTTTGGATGATATACCATTAAGGTTCGATACATATGACTTTTATCCCAATAACCAACATAATATTCCTAGGTTAAATAACAAAGTCTTAGGTATGTTTAAAGACGAAACCTGTGGGAATAAAATATTGGAATTTGTTAGTTTGAGAGCTAAAATGTACTCGTTTACTGTACAAAATGCAAAATCTATCCAGAAAGCGAAAGGAGTCAAAAGATCTGTCACCAAACGATTACGAACTTTTAGGAGTAAGTTACATACAATTTACACCCAAAATTTAAACAAGTTGGCTCTAAGTTTTAAGGACCCAAAAAGATTTATATGTGCAGATAACATCAGCACGCTTGCCTGGGGACATAAAAATATACCCAATGACAATGATCCCTTACCGTGAAAATAAAACATGTATATATAAAAATAAAAAAAATATATTAGATTAAAATAAATTTGAAAAAAAGAATGTTTAGTATTATACTATAATAATGTAATGTTTATAATGTAATTTAATTAAATGTTATGTATATTATAATAAAATTAGAATATAATAAATTTGAAAACAAAACAAAAAACAAAAATGTTTAATACTATACTGTAATAATGTTATCAAATATAAATAAAATGATGTGTAAAAATGAAAAGAGTGTCATTTGTCTTTTAATCAACATGTCGTTAACACTTGCTTTAAGTGGGAATGAGTCAACTCTTAATGCTCAGTATTTTCCACCAATAGTGCTTAAATCTAATTATGTATGTGGACTTATAGATTTCCAAACATATAATTTAATTCCAAATGTGGATGAGAGTAATAATATGTTTTGTATCGGTGTTATTTCTTTTCCTATTGGTTCATATGAAATTGAAGATATTAACAATTTAATACAAAAGAGAATTAATGAAATAATTGTGTATGAAAGCATAGACAACTCAATATCTTATAAAAACATTGTTAAGAATAAATCAATCTTCAATCAAGCTTCGAACGCAGCTGCGGTAACATATTGCCTTACCAAACATAATCAGGACTTTTCGTCGTCAATAGGTCTTAAATTAAAAAAGAAACCATAAATAATGTTGAACATTTTTCAAGATCCCGAGATAAGTGAAAGCATTTCTAAATATGAGTATCATACTTATTCACCATATCAAAACAATTTTGAACGAAATGACATCATTCAGATTTGTATACAACATCAAAATCTTAATGTTCTCCCTTCGGAAAGTTTTTTTATATATTGAAGGATCATTATCGACAGCAGATGTAAAAGATATAGTTAATACAAAACTGGTAAACAATGCCATGGCTTTTCTTTTTGATGAAATTCGCTGTGAACTTAATGGCAAGGAAATCGACTACAATAGAAATTTCGGAATAACATCAACGATCAAAAACTATTTATCTTTAACTAAAAATGAGAGTGATATGCTATTAAACGCATCCTGGTCTCTCACCTATTAATTTGAAACCATTTCATTTTAATTATTGTATCCCATTGAACAAACTTTTAGGATTCGCTGAAGATTATAAAAGAATCATTCCAAATGCTCGACATGATCTTATTATAACTCGTTCAAGAGTGGATGAAAAAGCATTGATCTCTTCGACCAATGAAAAAGTACAAATTAACATTCAAAACCTTATCAGATTCCATGAAATTAAACTTATATAAATCTATAAATAAAAGCAGCTCTATAAAAATTGCTTTCCGAAACTGGGATCTTTATGAATATCCCATGCTGCCGAATTCTGATCATCATATCTGGAATGTCAAGACAACAACACAAATAGAAAAACCTCGATACATTGTTTTTGCTCTACAAACTGGGAAAAATAAAAATCTGACTGCTGATCCTACAACGTTTGATCACTGTAGTCTAACAGACTTAAAAGTTTATTTAAACTCTGATGTTTATCCACATGAAGACTTCAATGTTTCTTTTGAAAAAAATAGATATAGTCTGTTTTACAAAATGTACACCGACTTTCAAAAAACCTACTATAATAAAACCATCACCGAACATCAAATCACATGCTCCAGTTTTAGTGGTGGACTGCAGACATCAAAATGAAACTATGAAAACAGGACCCATCGATATACGTTTGGAAATGAGCACATCAAAACAAATTCTAGCAAATACTTCAGCTTACTGCCTTATTCTTCATGATAGAATTATTGACTTTTGACTTGAACAAGTTGTAACCAGAAAAATTTGAGAATAAAATAAAATAATATATACACATAACGATAAGAAAATAATTGTAAACCTGATATAAGCAAAGAAAATATGTTTTTTAATAAAAAAAAGAGAAGAAAATCTTGTATTTTGTTTTTTACTTAATGGGTTCTTTGTTTCCTGACATTCTCTTGCATTGTACACAATTCTAACCAGCACAACCAACAGAAGTAAGTATTTTGGAATGCTAGTTTCTTTTTGATCCTAAGCATATGAACAATCTAATAAGAATATGTTTAGCCAATGCACACATCAATATTATATTGCATGCCGTGCAGGTGCGAATGATGTGCCAGAAATTACCCAACTAAATATGTATTGGGTGCCAAGTTTGGTGCAGAACTTACTCAACCATCGGTGCACACATCAATTTTGTATTGGGTGGATTAGGAGTGACATAGATTTTGAATTAGATGGAGTAGGAGCTACCCAACCAAATCAGCACGATTCCAACAAGAATTCAATTTTTGAACTAGGAATACGACCGGTACCAAGCACAACCCAACGATATCCAACTAGAAAAGTGTATCTCACAACCAATTTATCACTAGAAATCCAATCCCACAACCAATATTCCAATGAAAATACAAATGGTGCTAGAGATCCAACCAGTGACAATTATTCCCAATTAGAATCAAACTGGAAACTTGCCATGCATCCCAATTGGGACGTGCGGTGCCGTGCCGATGCCAAGTTTGGTGCCAATGTGGATTGGGAGTTACAAATATATACTACTTATCGTGTATGTAATTGAACAATAACTTTTGTATGGTTTATAAGATTACTATAAATAAATAATAATTATGATTATTTATTATTCATATTATTATTATAACTCTAGTTATCGTGTATGTAATTGAACAATAATTTTTTTACGGTTTATAAGATTATTATAAATAAATAATAATTATTGGAAGGCATAAATACAATGTATGTATAAACACTTACGTGGCTTTAATTAATTTCAAGTACCTGTGCATGAAACCTTGGTTTCTTACATGAAGGACTTGCCAGACTATCTTCTTGTAAGGAAATCGTGCTAACAGTTCTTCCACCTTCGTCCTCTCAACCATCGTCCATGATTGGTTGTTTCTTGGGGGCATTGTTGAATTGTTGTCTCCCCACAACAGTGTTGGCAAATTGCTGTGCAGTGAAGACCTGCTTTCACACATCCACAAGCTTTTTCGCAATTTTTGGTACCTTTGCCAGAAATGAGCTTGAGGATCGAACATGGTGCCGATTCTTCATCGCTCGTTTGAGGCATCCAACCCAACGTTTTCCTTTGAGCGATTGGCAATTCTGCAGGAGAAGTTTCATGATCAGTTTTATGTTCATAATCCTGTTTAACTTCTGGAATGTTTTCAATTTTTTCCGAGTTCTTTTCAATTTCTTTGCCAGTGCAATCGGCAATCGTTAATTTAGGTTTAACAAACTTTTTCTTTAATTGATTTGCATGAGCATATCTTATTTTACCATTAATAAAAATCAAATAAGTTAGACTACTCACAACTTTCCTTACAATTATTGGAATTCATTTAATAATAGTTTTCAATTCACTACGATATAAAGCCTCTTCGCCCACTTCAAAAGATTTACTTATTACTTTTTTACAATTTTCATTTTCAATAACATTATTAGATTTTGTATTTACATTTTTACCATTTACATTTTTAATAACATTTTTAATAATATTAAAATATTTATTTCCTACTTTATCATTGATTTTTGGATTTACATAATCTAACAATTTTGTAGGCTTAAATGAAAAGATCAATTGTGAAGGCGAAATCCCGGTCGTTGTTGTTGGTGTATTATTATAAGCCGTAAGTAAATCAAAAATCTTATTTTCAAAACTTGACACTGACTGATGATCTAAAACCATTTTAGCGAGCTTATCCTTTACCGTTCTAACCCCACGTTCTGCTAAGCCATTGCTCTGACTGTGGTAGGGTTGAGTTTTTGAAAAATTTATTTTTTTTGTTTCGCAATATTTTTTGAAAAGAAACGCTGAAAAAGGCGGACCACTGTCCGTCACGATTTGCTTTGGATAGCCAAAAATTACGAAAAATTCTTTTAACTTGTCTAGCAAAGCATTTAGTGTCGTTGAAGACATAATTTTTACAACAATATACTTGCTAAAGGCATCAACAATTATAAGACAAGTCTTACCTATAAAATGGAAAAATCCAAATGAATCCTCTCAAACGGATCATCGACTTTAGGCCAGACTGAAACGCACTTTTCTTTTGGGACGGATTGTGTTTGTTCACAAATCTCACATTGCCTTACAAACGTTTCTATTTCCTTGTCTATGGAAGGCCACCAAACGTATGATCTAGCGAGCATTTTCATGCGTACCATACCTGTATGGCATTCATGAAGAAGCTTTAATATTTCTTTTCGTAAAACAAAAGGAATACAAACTCGGTGTCTATAAAAAATACATCCGTCGTCTATCGACAAATTATTACGGACCATGTAAAACTGTTTAACCGTTGCATTATTCAAAACACCAGGCCATTTCGTTCTCAAAAACTGTAAGACTACAGTAAAAACCTGATCTTGGTTTGTTGCCTTTCTTACACTTTCGAAATCAATTAAACCCTCGGAACCAAAGTAATAAATTGGGGTGTAATCGATGTCCGATTTTTCACTCAAGGGCATCCTCGATAAAAAATCAGCATGACTTATTTTTGCCCCCCTTCTGTAAACAACATTATACATGTATTGGGATAAAATAATTGACCAAAGCTGTAATCTCGCTGACGCAACGGAAGAGTTACTTTTACTTGGGCTAAACATTTCTTTTAAAGCCATATTGTCCGTACAAAGGGTAAATTGTTGACCATAAATAAATCTATGAAATTTTTTTATCGCAAACATAACTGCCAGAGCTTCCCTGTGCAGCTGCGAATAATTTCGCTCGGAATCCGACAGAGTGCACGAAGCAAAAAACACTGGTTTTTCTATACATTCAACTAGATGCGCTAATATAGCTCCCACACCTACAGGGCTGGCATCTGTTGTGACTATTATTGGCTTTTCTGGGTCAAACAACTCTAAAAGTCTATTGCTAACCAACGACTTTTTACATTTTTCAAATGCGGCCTTACATTCCGCTGACCAAACAAAATTTGACCCTTTTCTTCTTAGGACGTTAAGAGGATAGACATCCGTAGCCAAATTAGGCAGATATTGGTGGTAAAAGTTGAGTTAACCCAGGAACGACTCCAACTCATTACGTCTTTTGGAGCTGGGGCATTGACAATGGCCTCTATTTTATCTTTGTTTGGACTTAGACCTTTATCTGACAAAGTATGCCCTAAGAAATTGACGGAAGACTGAAGAAACTTGCACTTTGATAATTTTATTCGGACATTATGATTTGACAGGCGCGATAAAACCTCAAAAAGCAACAATCTGCATTCGTTTTCTGACTGCCCTCCAATCAAAACGTCATCAATATAACACCGAACGCGTTTCAACCCTAACAAAATTCTGTCCATGAAAGTTTGAAAAATTCCTGGAGCGCAGCTTACCCCTAAAATCAAACGTGTATACTTAAACAATCCTTTAAAGGTGTTTATTACTAAAACTTTTTGGGCAGCTTTGCTGACCGAGAGTTGTAAGTAGGCTTCAGTAAGATCTAACACACAAAAATACTTACAATCTGACATAACTACGAAAATTTCTTGAATTTTTGGCAGCGAATTAAAACGGGTTACGACCCATTTATTTATAGTTACCTTACAGTCAACGCAAATTCGGATGGTGTTATCTTTCTTGGGTACAATAACTATGGGGCTTGCCCATTACCTAACCTCGATTGGTTCCAAAATGCCTTCTGACACTAAACGCTTTAATTCGAAGTCAACTTTTTTTCGCAATTTAAAGGGTACACTGTAAGCAGCGTGAAAGATGGGTACAGCCTCTTCTTTCATGACGACGTCCGCTTCAAAACCGACAATTGGAGTATTTCATTTATCCTGACATATTTTCGGAAATTTAACTTTAATTTCTTGAACAATATCGACCTGAGACATAACGCGACAACCCGACTGAGAATCCGTTTGACATACCGACTGACAAACTGAAAACTCACTTTACAAAAAATTACCTCGCCAATCTGTGGAGAGACCATCGAGCCAGTCGCGACACATTATACTATTTTTGGGTGACAATTGGAATACTCGACCGGAGTAACACACTTCACAATTCATCGATCCAAGCTCTTTAATTTGAACACCTGTAACAGAAACTAATTTTACACAATAATTATTCAAAATAAAATTATAAAATCTATTTCCATAGCAACAGATATTCCGTGAATCGATAAATGACACAATTGCGGCTGACTTCGCTGCTGCATGCTGCTTATGACTTGAACTTTGGACTCTGGTTTATTTTTGCACATCGTAGAGATGTGCCCCTTTTTTCCGCACGTAAAGCACTCCCAATCTATGGCTGGCCAATTTTTATGGGCTGCTCTACCACAGCGCGGACAGATCTTTTTGTGACGATGACGGTTGTTGTTGTTTTTAGTGAAATTTAGCTTTGACGACTTGCAGTTGCTATCACCTTGCGGAACAAGTTTGGAGTTAGACTGGGAACCAACATTCTTATAACGATTTTGACTATAGATTGCATGAGTGGTGTTGGGTGACTGTACAGAAACGTACGCCCGTTCTGATGCTTCTACGGCTAATGCTTTTTCACAGCATTGCAGGAACGTGAAACTCTCATTTTCTAGTAGGACTTGTTGAATTTTCTCGTGTCTAAGACCCACGATGAAACGATCTGCTAACTGTTCATCTAACAAGCGTAATTTGTAGACACCCAGTTTAGAATCCAAAGTCGCATCTTTATCTGCCGATGTCCCCGGCTCTGGTTTCAAAACGTCACCGAAATCACAATCCTGAGCAGCAGCTTTAAGCTTGACGATAAAATCACTGATTTGTTCACCGGGTTGTTGAGCAACGTTGTGAAATTTAAAGCGCTTTAGGGCAAATTGAGATCTCAGGAGAGACAAATTTTCATCGAAAGATTTACTGCTTGGAGAATCTGGATACGTCAATTTAGACAACAGTTCGTACATTGACTTGCCCATGAGGCCAATAAATAATGGGTTTTGTCCTTCGGGTTTCACTGTGTTCAATGCAAACAGGTTTTTTATACTGTCTTCATAATCTTTGAAGTTGTCACCACTTTCAAAAGGCTCAACACTGCCTATTAATCTCAACATATTAAACACGTTATAGACTTTTGAACGAATTAATTTTAAGACTTTTATTTTATATTCTTTATCCTCGTCGCCAGAATATTATGTTTTCTCATAAAATAAAACCACGTGATATAGCGTAACAAGAATTCAGTTGATTTATTAATAGCTAACGTAATCTCTAACTAACAACTAGTTTAAGCGGAGGTTGATATGCAAGTGCGAGAGAAACTGTCAAAGCAATTAGGTATAAGAAAACAAAGATAATATGCATAACTGCAATATACAACAAAGAGAATCTGAAAACTCGCTTACGATAATACCGTGATAATTGAAATTCACTGTCGATTCGCTACGCATAATGAGGGCCGAAGAAACACTCATATAAGAAAAACTCGCTTAGGAGAAATGCAGTCCAAAACAACGTGTCTTTTTCTTAAGATTCCATTTGAAATTGATCGTATTGTAATATTTTGCTAAGGGTTCGCAAATAAAACTTATTTCCTTTATTCAAACTGAAACAACAATATTACTTCACAAAATAAAACGCTTTTATTTCAAATACTTTTATTTCTAATACTTTTATTATAACCAAGCACAAGTATGCAGCTCTTTATTCACACTGACATTTATTCGTTCACTTTCAAAATCAAACTGCTCTTTTCGGACTGGTGGCCCTGTATTTATATCCGAATTAAAGGATTCTAGACTTCGCTAGATGGTTCTTTTCCAAAAGGTTTCGTTCAATTTCCAAGCTCCACTTTTAGTATGACGAAATAACGAACGAGCCTGGGCACCAACCGTGGATTTAGTTATTTATTTCATTGAAAGATGGCGCGCAAACTTGTGCTTATAACTGATGTCGTTGTCTGCATATCTGGGCATATTCACCACATTGCCCCCCTCTTAGGATTGATCGTATCGATTAAATCCATTATTCCCGTCCCCACCGTTATAACGATGTAAACGGTCGCAGTGACCTACTTTAAGCTTGTCCCTTACTCCTCTCTGAATGCGGTAAACCACATCATTGATTCGCTTCACAACGGTATATGGGCCTTCCCAGTTTTGTTGAAGTTTTGGTGACAGTCCCTTTTGTCGGTGAGGATTGTAAAACCACACCAGGACTCCTTCTTGGAATCCCATCGTTGTTGCACGGGCGTCGTACCGTGTTTTCATCCTATCACTAGCTGGTTTTATGTTTTTCCTTGTCCGTTGATGAATGTCAATGAGTTTTTCTTTGGGGTTATCCACATATTCCTCTGACCTTTCCGGTTCCATGGTACGGCATCCAAATTTGACTTCAATGGGCAGCCGTATTGTTGTGCCAAACAGGATCTCCGATGTTGTATGTCCTGTTGAACTATGAATATGGCGGTCCTAGTCTCGTTGGTAGTCACCTACAACCTACGACAAATGTTCTTTAAGAGTCCTTTTGAATCGTTCTACCATCCCATCAGATTGTGGATGAAGCGGTGTTGTCCTGGTCTTCTTGATGCCAAGGAAAGAGCAAACCTCCTGAAAGATGTTAGATTCGAAGTTCCTTCCTTGGTCAGAATGCAGTTCCAAAGGTACGCCGTACCTGCTCACCCAATTGAAGATAATCTGATCAACAACTGTTTTAGCTTCTTGATTTGGGATGGCAAATGCCTCAGGCCACTTGCTGAAGTAATCCATGACTACAAGGATGTATCGGTTTCCGCTGTTGGTCTCCGGAAACGGACCTGCGACATCAACCGCTATTCTCTCGAAAGGTGTGCCCACATTGTACTGCTGCATTTTACTTTGAAGCTTCCTACCTGGTCCCTTGGTAGCAGCACAAGTATCACATTTTCGGTACCACTTTTCGACATCATCTCTTGCATGTAGCCAGTAGAACCTTTGTCGTATCTTCTCCAGCATTTTATTGACTCCCAAATGACCTCCAGATGCTCCATCGTGCATCTCTTGGAGAACGTCATTAACCTTTGACCTAGGCACTATCAACTGCATCACATAAGACTTGCCATTTGCCGATTCCCATTTGCGCCTCAGTAATCCTTCTTGCACATGAAGTGAGTCCCACTGTGCCCAATATGCTTTGAGAGCTGGACTTCTATCGGAGATGTCATCCCATTCTGTTTTTTCTTCGTGTTCCTTCCATGCAAGAATGGGCTCTATATCCGAGTCTTCTTGTTGGGCAGTCCTCAGTTCTTCATTGCTCCAACCATAAATGGGATCGGCTCTTATTCGTTGGCTGACAACCGCTTCCTTTCCTTCTTGACGCGTACAATGCTTACAGTCCTGTTTACACAATCGTCAAGACAATGCATCTGCATTTGAGTGCAGCTTTCCTCTTCGATGTTGAATTTGGTAGTCGTATGTCTGCAGTCTCTCTATGTTTTTGAAGTTTAGAAGCCAATTAAGCGCACCATGATCTGTTCGAAGGAGGAACTTCTGTCCGTAGATGTATTTATGGAAGTGCTTTGTTGCCAAAATCAAAGTTAGAAGTTCCTTTCTGGTCACGCAATAATTGCGCTCTGGCCTCGCTGTAGTAGGAGACGACTTTTTCTTGCTGTAGTAGGCGACGACTTTTTCTTCTCCGTCATGGACTTGCGACAATACAGCTCCAATTCCAACATTACTGGCATTGGCGTCGATGATGAAAGGTTTGCCTGGAGTTGGATAGGTCAGCACAGGAGCATAACACAAGCGTAGCTTGAGCTCCTGAAAAATTTTCTCGCACTCACCTGACCATTTGAACGGCTTCCCCTTTTCAGTAAGCTGATGTAAGCTTTTAGCGATTTCAGCAAAGTCTTATACAAAGCGCCGATAATATGTGGCTAGACCAATAATGCTACGGAGTTGGTGTTTATCCTGTGGTGGTGGCCAATTCTTCACAGTGTAAATTTTTTCCGGATCAGTCTTTATATTATATTATTTTATTATAGCTCGCTGGAGGTTGATGTCGGAAACTGCACGGACAAAAGCCTCTGTTGCTAGCTGGTTGGTCATTTCATGTCTGCTTGGAGTTGTTGCAGACTTTCACTTCTTTTCTGGACTCTGGTATTGAGCTGGACGCAGAAGACTTCTTGCATATGGCTATCGCCAAAGCGTTTGTCAATGGCCTGAACAAGAGCACTGAAGTTGTCATTCTGTTCTGATGGTGTGGTTTGCAAAAGTTCAGCAGGAGAACCTCGTCAGAGCGTCAGAGCAATAAACTTGTCTTCGTCATCCCAGCCATTCGTTGTTGCAGCTGCCTCAAACTGCTTCTTGTAGATTGACCAAGAAGATTGTCCATCAAAGGTTGATGGATGCATTTCTTTCTTCTTAGGAAAATCGCAACTCCCCTTATGAATTTATTTTCAAATGAATTTAGCTTACTTCCGATTAGTTTTTTCTGGTCGTTAGAAGCTTCCTTTGTTCGTTGCGTTGTTCTTCCAGAAGATTCTTTTGTTGATGTGTAAACACCTTAGCGCTAGGTATTAAGAAAAAAACAAACTCTCAGTATGGGTACACTTGAAAGAGGAAAGACATTCTGTAAGACACTCCATTTTACCGGAACATGGGAAGCCATTAGATTTTTAACTAATGGAAGCGAATGGTTCGTGCATTGAATAGAGTAAATTGAGTTAATGTGGTAAATGTCGGTAATGTGGTTGGGTATACTAATACACCAACCTCGCCGCCTGCGATATGAGTAGAACTGCCAGCAGGTAATTTTTGTTAAGGGTTTGCTAGCACTAACTAACTTTTTTACAAAAAAAAAAAACATTTGTTTGCAGAAAAAAAAACCATTTTCATTCATTTCAAAAATACATCTTTTCTTACTTGCTTAAACATCAAAAAGTGATGAAAAATTATTCAATTATGGTTTATTTTTTATCTATTAATTATATTCCTTTACACTCATCCCTGACATACTGACTGGCTAACGCTGCTGGTATAATAAGCTAAAATCGGAAAAACGTTTACTGCTCCTAAACGAAGGAAGGTAGGCCTTGAATAGGCCTAATGTATTTAAGGTTGCCACTTTTCTAGAAGTAAGATAGTAAATTAAAATCAGAAAATAGCCTCCTGCTCCTAAACGAAAAATCATATCATGCGATACATCGATTGAAAGGTGGCACTCCCTAGATTACGAATATGCATTTTTAAAGTCGCTAGGGCGCTTAGCTTAGCCGCAAATCAAGTTTGAAGGTTCCAACTTTGGTAGGTCTACGACTTTTAGTTTGGCCAGAAATCGCGTTTAAAGATAAAAGTCGGTTTTTCATATCATGCGATACATCGATTGAAAGGGGGCTCTTCCTAGATTACGAATATGCTTTTCTTAAGTCGCTAGGGCGCATAGTTTAGCCGCAAATCAATGAACGATCGGAATAATAATAATTTGTTAATTAACCGCAATTAACTTCAGCGGAACTAGTTCACGACACGGCAAAAAATTATTTATAGGAAATTGTTCGAGATATATCGCACTAAGCCCGATACGAAAATCTAAACAAACTAAACGTCTTAGACCTACCAAAGTTGGAACCTTCAAACTTGATTTGCGGCTAAACTAAGCGCCCTACCGACTTAAAAAAGCATATTCGTAATCTAGGTAGTGCCACCTTTCAATGGATGTATCGCATAATATTAAAAACCGACTTTTATCTTAAAACGCGATTTCTGGCCAAACTAAACGTCGTAGCCCACCAAAGTTGGAACCTTCAAAATTGATTTGCGGATAAACTAAGCGACTTAAAAAAAGCATATTCGTAATCTAGGGAGTGCCACCTTTCAAGCGACGTATCGCATTATATTAAAAACTGACTTTTATATTTAAACGCGATTTCTGGCCAAACTAAACGTCGTAGACCCACCAAAGTTGGCACCTTCAAACTTGATTTTCGGCTAAACTAAACGCCCTAGCGACTTAAAAAAAGCATATTCGAAATCAAGGGAGTGCCACCTTTCAATCGATGTATCGCACTATACGAAAAATCAATTTCTTAAAATCGGATTATTTTCTCTTTGACGGCTTTCACACAAGGAAACTGAGTTGCCATAAACTGGCTAGTTTGTAGGCGAGAAGGGTGTGAGGGGAAATTTGTTGTCTTCCTTTTACGCCCTTCTTGCCTACAAACTAAAAATCCCCGACAACTCAGTTTCCTTGTGTGAAAGGGGTCTTTAAATGCAATTTGCGGCTTAGCTAAGCACCGTGCAGTTCCGCTGAGTGCAGTCTTACCTTAATTTGATTATTTAAGACTTTCACAAGTATTTTTAAGGCGGTGTTCATGTCAACGTCTTGCGGAAGGCTCATCTTTCTTTCTGCAAAGCGCAAAATTATTGATTTTTTTTGAATAAAAAAGTTATTAATATTGTAAGTAAAATGATTTTTAATAGTATTTTTTTTTTAATAATACCCTCTGAGACCTTAAAAGGTCAAGTGCCAAATTTGAATGAAATCGCTTCAGCGGCTGAGGCTGTAGGTTGTTATCTAAATCGCAATCATCGTCCACGTCAGCAAAATTCTGTACTAACCAACAATAATAATTGTTCTGTAGTGTATTTTCTGCTGTATTCGCTTGATTTTGTACGTTTACGCAAGTACTTTTCCTACAATTACAGTTCTATCTTAATGTATTAGAAGAAAACGCGCTACAAAACACACCAGAAAGCCATAAAAGTTGTATCATGCCTTACCCAACGGCTCTATTGGAAATATTTGAGGCAATAAATTGCATCGCTAAATGCCCAAAAAGGAAAAACGTCAACATTTATTGACTCGACGATAGGATGCAATAATAATAAACCAAATAATGTAAGCGGAGCATAAGGCAGAATTCAAATATTACTTCTGAACAAATTCTCTCAATCAAATTCACGAACCGTTTTTAAAAAATAGCGAAGCAAATACACCAACCATTTAATTTCAGAGTGTTTTTTAATTTCCGGTATGATTTTCTTGGGATGAGATTTGGCTTCCGGGATGAAGTGTCTCGGGATGGGATTAGTCTTGGGACCAACCGTGCGGGTTGAAGTGAGTTGGTACCAAGTGTCTTGGGCTGGTCTGGGTTGACACCCAACAAAGAAGCCAACGGAAAACAGCCTCCTGCACCTAAACGAAAAATCGAAAAAATACAGGTAATATGTACGAAGATAGACCATAAATAGGCCTAAATTGGGCATGATTTTAAAGTTTTCCACGTTCTCTAAAAGTAACTTGTTTTGAAAGTGGAAGGTGAGGTTAAAAACAAAATTAAATACATTTTTACGCTCAGCCCTGAATCACATGAAATAACACAACATGCAGACGGATAATGAAGTCATTTTTCGTTCCAGCAGAATGAAGACCTCGTCTGTTTAGTTCTGCTTTAAGTTCAACACAATTCAATGCATTCAGAATTTTACACATTTTTTTTTATTTTGTTCTTTTATTTTCGTGACAATTTTCACAAACACCTTTCTTATTTGTTCACTGATCCACACACTTTATCAATTTTTCACCATCAACAATTATCTGAATTCACAGATTAAATAAGTTTTATTCCACTTTTTCTGACACCAATGTGATATTTTACTAAGTGTTCGCAAATAAAACATATTTCCTTTATTCAAACTGAAACAACAATTACTTCACAAAATAAAACGCTTTTATTTCAAATACTTTTAGTATAACCAAGCATAAGTATGCAACTCTTTATTCATACTGACATTTATACGTTCGCTTTCAAAATCAAACTGCTGTTTTCGGACTGGTGGCCCTGTATTTATATCCGAAATAAAGGGTTGTAGAATTTTCTAGGGTTCTGGATTCTGCTAGATGGTTTCGTTCAATTTCCACGATCCACTTTTAGTATGACGAAATAACGAACGAGCCTGGGCCCAACCATGGATTTAGTTATTTATTTAATTCAAAGATGGCGCGCACACTTGTACTAATAAATGATGTCGTTGTCTACATAACTGGGCATATTCACCACATTGCCCCCCTCTTAGGATTGATCGTCCCGATTAAATCCATTATTCCCGTCCCCACCGTTATAACGATGTAAACGGTCGCAGTGACCTACTTTAAGCTTGTCCCTTACTCCTCTCTGAATGCGGTAAACCACATCATTGATTCGCTTCACAACGGTATATGGGCCTTCCCAGTTTTGTTGAAGTTTTGGTGACAGTCCCTTTTGTCGGTGAGGATTGTAAAACCACACCAGGACTCCTTCTTGGAATCCCATCGTTGTTGCACGGGCGTCGTACCGAGTTTTCATCCTATCACTAGCTGTTTTTATGTTTTTCCTTGTCCGTTGATGAATGTCAATGAGTCTTTCTTTGAGGCTATCCACATATTCCTCTGACTTTTCTTATTCCATGGTACAGCATCCAAATTTGACTTCACTGGGCAGCCGTATTGGTGTGCCAAACAGGATCTCCGATGGTGTATGTCCCGTTGAACTATGAACCTACAACCTACGACAAATGTTCTTTAAGAGTCCTGTTGAATCGTTCAACCATGAAGCGGTATTGTTCTGGTCTTCTTGATGCCAAGGAGAGAGCAAACCTCCTGAAAGATTTTAGATTCGAAGTTCCTTCCTTGGTCAGAATGCAGTTCCAAAGGTACGCCGAACCTGCTCACCCAATTGAAAATAATCTGAACAACAACTGCTTTAGCTTCTTGATTTGGGATGACAAATGCCTCAGGCCAATAGCTGAAGTAATCCATTACTACAAGGATGTATCGGTTTCCGCTGTTGGTCTACGGAAACGGACCTGCGACACCTACTGCTATTCTCTCGAAAGGTGTGCCCACATTGTACTGCTGCATTTTACTTTGAAGCTTTCTACCTGGCCCCTGGGTAGCAGCACAAGTATCACATTTTCTGCACCACTTTTTGACATCTTCTCTTGCATGTAGCCAATAGAACCGCTGTCGTATCTTTTCCAGCGTTTTATTGACTCCCAAATGACCTCTAGATACTCCATCATGCATCTCCCGAAGAACGTCATTAACCTTTGACCTAGGCACTATTAACTGCATCACATAAGATTTTCCACCTGCAGACTCCAATTTAGGCCTAAGTACTCCTTCTTGCACATGAAGAGAGTCCCACTGTGTCCAATATGCTTTTGAGAGCTGGACTTCTGTCGGAAATATCACCCCAATCTGGTTTTCCTTCGTTTTCCTTCCATGCAAGAATGGGCTCTATATCCGGGTCTTCTTGTCCTCAGTTCTTCATTGCTCCAACTGTAAATGGAATCTGCTCTTATTCGTTGGATGGCAAGGGTTTCCTTTTCTTCTTGGCGCGTGCAATGCTTACAGTCCTGTTAACACGGTCGTCGAGACAATGCATCTGCGTTTGAGTGCAGCTTTCCTCTTTGACGTTGAATTTGGTAGTCGTATGTCTGCAGTATCTCGATCCATCTTGCTACTTGGCCTACCGGATTTTTGAAGTTCAGAAGCCAATTAAGCGCACCATGATCTGATCGAAGGAGGAATTTCTGCCCATAGATGTACTTATGGAAGTGCTTTGTTGCCAAAATCAATGCCAGAAGCTCCCTTCTGGTCACGCAATAATTGCGCTCTCGCCTCGAGAGTACCTTGTTGTAGTAGGCGACGACTTTTTCTTCTCCGTCATGGACTTGCGACAATACAGCTCCAATTCCAACATTACTGGCATCGGCGTCGATGATGAAAGGTTGGCCTGGAGTAGGATAGGTCAGCACAGGAGCATTACACAAGCGTAGCTTGAGTTCCTGAAAACTTTTCTCGCACTACCTGACCCTTTGAACGACTTCCCCTTTTCAGTAAGCTGATGTAAGCTTTTCGCGATTTTAGCAAAGTCTTATACAAAGCGCCGATAATATGTGGCTAGACCAAGAAAACTACGGAGTTGGTGTTTATCCTGGGTTGTTGGCCAATTCTTTACAGTGTCAACTTTTTCCGGATCAGTCTTTACTCCTTGGGATGAGATGATATGTCCCAGGTATTTAACTTCGGTCTTGAAAAGCGCACATTTTTTTATTTTATTTTAAGTGTGCTTCTCGAAGCCTTTGGAATACAGCCTTAAGGTTTACACAATGTTCGTCAAAAGTTTTTCCATAAACGATTACATCGTTTAGATATCCAAGACATGATTTCCAAGTAAGTCCTTGAAGAACACACTCCATCAGACGGTCAAATGTTGCCGGAGCATTGCATAATCCGAATGGTATAACTTTAAACTGCCGCAGACCATTTCCTGTGAAGAAAGCTGTCTTCTCTCGATCTTCTGGATGGATTTGTACTTGCCAGTAGTCACTCTTTAAGTCCAGCTTCGAGAATCATTGAGCTCCTTCCATTGCATCCGAAGTATCGCTGATTCTGGGCAGAGGGTAGCTGTCTTTCTTTGTCACATCGTTCAGCCTACGGTAGCCCACACAAAATGGGGTGCTTCCATCTTTCTTTTTGACAAGAACCACTGGGTGACGCCCACGGGCTTTTGGAATTTTCGATTAGCCCATCTTTCTTCATTGTCGATATCATTTCTTCAACTTCCGCTTGTTTGGCTAATGGGAGACGCCTTGCTGGTTGTCGAATCGGTCTCGCATCACCTGTGTCGATTCGATGCTGTACCAGTTGTGTTCGACCATACTGCCCACTCGGTGAAGAAAATATATCAGTGTACTCATGAAGAAGACTTCCAGCAACACTTAGCTGATGTTGACTTAGATTGGCTGGCTTGAGAATTTTGGCTTTCATGGAGCTGAATATTCGACCATACTGCCCACTCAGTGAAGAAAATATATCAGTGTACTCATGAAGAAGACTTCCAGCAACACTTAGCTGATGTTGACTTAGATTGGCTGGCTTGAGAATTTTGGCTTTCATGGAGCTGAATATTCCGGGGTTCATAGGTTCTTCTGCGTTCATTTCTGTGATTTTAGTTATTGCGGTCACAGATTCGCATTTTCCAATTATTTCTCCTTTCTTGAGCTTAACCTCGTACGTTTTGATATTCAGAATCCGTACGGGTACCATGTTGTTCTTTGGTTCCACAAGTGTCTTCCCAAAGATGATGTTTTGGGAAGATTGCTCAGACTCTGGTTCCACCATAAGGTATCGATGACTACCTAGATCGCCCTCTATTTTCGTCCAAACAAACACTTCTGAAGAGGCAGGCAAGCATATGTCTTCTTTGATGACGGTTCTTAGAGTTGATGAGTTTTCGTTGCCATAAACCATACAAATTCTACATTTTGGTAAGTCAGCACTTGCTTACCTATATCGAGAATCACCCCGTGCTCCTTCATTTAGAATTTTATGAGCAATGTGTCGGTCTGACAGAGAGCTACTTTTTGAGTATGCAATGTCATGAAGACGACAAGCCTCTTCCAGTCCTCTAATTTCGTTCCAGGTCCACAATAATTATATGAAGGAATATGTAATTCAAATGGTAGTTTGTCTATAACTTTATCCAAAAGCCCTTCTCCTTTAAATGATTTTCTTTTTTTATTGCACTGATTTTGAGTGTTATGTTCAATCATAGTATGATTAACACACCTTCTTAGTTGAAGGTTGAAACATTTATGATTACAAGTGTATAAAAACAAAATGTTTTATTAAAAAAGATCTTAGTCGTCATTATGCGTTTTGTAAGGCAGTCAGATGTCATAAACGAAAGGAATTTTGATTCCAATGTAAAAATTAAGAAAAAACATGGAAACTTATTTCCAAACAGTATTCGAGGAATAATTGTTGGACCATTAAACTGCGGAAAAACAAATGTAATGTTAAGCATTCTTCTTGACGCCAGTGGCTTAAAGTTTGAAAATATTTATATTTATTCCAAATCCTTACACCAACCAAAATATCAATATCTTAAGAAACTTATTACATCTATCAAAGGAATGGATTACAACGAATTTTTAAACAATTGTGAAATAATGCCTCCTTCAGACGCTAAAAACAATTCAATAATTTTATTCGATGATGTCGCTTGCCAGAAACTAAATAATATAAGAGACTATTTTTGTATGGTTCGTCACAATGGAGTTGATAGTTTTTACTTATGCCAGTCCTATACTCATATACCAAAACATCTAATTAGAGACAATGCTAATTTCATTATTCTTTTCAAACAAGACGAATTGAACTTGAAGCATGTTTACAAGGATCATATTAACTCTGATATGACATTTAATCAATTCAAAGAGTTATGCTCACATTGTTGGACTGACAATTTTGGATTCCTAGTAATAGACAAGGAGAACAGTATTGAAAAAGGTCGCTACAAAAACAGTTTCAATAAAATTGCTATACTATAAATATACATATTTCATTTCAAATCAAAACATTCTGACAACAACACTGTTTGGCAAAACTAGTCCTTCATTTTAATTCTAAAAAAAAAAAATTATTTTTATCCGAACCATAGAAATGGATGAGAACGTGTTAAGAGATTTAATAAAAACAAAAAATGTGCTAAGAAATAAATATTTTCAAAATAAAAACTGGCAAAATGACTAGAGAAACTGATTTAGAAGAGACTTTCAAACCAATTGTGGAACCATTGAACGAATTGGTTGCAAATGTTACAAAAGAAACAACACAGCAGGATTACGGTATAAAAACAATCAAACCTCGTAAGCTACATTTCAAATCTTTTGATGAAAATGAAAAGGAAGAAGAACACAACAAAACAAGATACATTCCAGAAATGGATACTACAGATGATTCCATTTTATTCAGTACACCAAAAAATAATTCAACCCTAAACAAAACGTCTTCTCTCTTAATTAAAAAAATATTGTCAGATTCGAACCGCGATACAACATATGGTCCATATTTTGATGCAAATACAAATTCTATTAAAATAGGAAAATGTCGTTTTGTAATGAATGACCATGATATTGTTATTGATGATGAAACTTTCACTCGAACTCCTGGTCTCATTGAATTAATTCTAAAGAAAAATCCACGCCAACAAATATATACTAGTGATAACTTAGAAGAATATGGAAAAATCTTATATAAAACTAATGCACATAAAACTAATCATGATAGTTCCAGTCGAATCAAGTCAAATAGAGGTGCAAAATATACAAAAATAATTAAACAACTTGCTGCAGGATTTAAAAGTGAAACAGAAAAATCTGGAAAGTCTTATTCTGACATAACTGAAATGGAGTATACAAATAAGAATATTGAATATATGTATTGGAACGATCCTAATGAACTTGTTAATAGGCTAAGACTTTTGATAGCATCCAAAAATGCTGGTAATAATAACCATCAGAATGAAATAAATTCTGTAATTGAAGAGCTAAAAGAATCAAATATTATATATTAGCTTCGTTTCAATCTATTAACTTTGCATATAAACAATGAACGTCGACAAGTTCGGTAGGAACTTCAAGCCTCTTTCAAAAAATAAAGGTCTTGTAGGACCTCCAGGAATAGGTTTTAAACTTCTATCGTCTGGGAATTTTGATATATAAAGTAGATATTTAAACAATGTTGGAAGTAATCCTGAATACCCCCACCAAGCCGTGTGCAAAGGATATGTTGATGATCAAATAAGTCTTAAAGAATCAAGCATTACAAACCACATAAATTCTTCTTTAATGGAAGTCTTATCCACTTTTAATAAGGAAATTCATATGCTAAAAAACCACATAGACTCTACGATAAAGGAAACAATAAAAAGTATGGAACAAGAAAACAAAGCATCACAATTAATTTCTCAAAAACTTAAAGACTCCATAGAAGAAAAGTATGTTGACGAGAAAATAAAAAATAAAGTTGAATATTTAATGAAGACGATGTTTCCTAATGTACCCTTTACAACCATAGATTAAAATAAGTAAACAAATTTTGTTATATTTGTATTAATTTTATGTATTTGTATTTTATATATACATATAAGTGAAAATGAAGAAAAGATTTTCAATATTCATAAAATAAAATTTGTTAGTTAGCATTCAACACTTGAACAACAAGGAACTTTCAAAATGGACACTGGTAAAAAAAAATTGGAAAACAAATTGGATGAACACTATATATGGAAAAAAGGTTAATTAAAATTAAGAAACTTATGTTATTGTATAAAAGATTGCAATAAATAAAAAATAAAAGTCTTTTCTTTGATTTTGTTGAATTCACTCTTTCGAAATATGAGTAAGCGTGAGGTTCTTGAGGAGTTGCATAAAGCTGTACGTAAAAACTTCAAACGTCGTCATGTTATCATCATAACTTATGGCAAGCTGACCTGGTTGAAATGATCCCATATAGTGAACAAAACAGAGGATTTAATTATTTAATGACAGTAATCGATACGTTTTCGAAATTTGCATGGGTCATCCCAATGAAAAACAAAAAGGGTATTACCATTACGAAAGGAATGGGACACATATATAAAGAATATACAAACAGATGATGGAAAAGAATTTTTCAATAAAAACTTTAAACTCTTAATGGAAATGTACAAAATTAATCATTACTCAACATTCAGTTCATTAAAGGCTTCCATTGTCGAAAGATTTAATAGAACTTTTGAAGAAAAAATGTGGAAAGAATTTAGTTTCAATGGAAATTATAAGTGGATCAATATTTATACGAAACTACTAAATGATTACAATCACTCTTTTCATAGAACCATTAAATGTTTTCCTGCAGATGTAACGAAGAAAAATTCAAAGTCATTGTTACCGATTTTTAAAACTTATAAAGAAGGAGCAAGTAAACGAAAATTTAAGATCGGTGACAAAGTAAGAATCAGCAAGTATGAACATGCATTTGAAAAGGGCTATACACCTAACTGGACTACAGAGGTTTTTAAAATAAGAAAAATCAAAGTTACAAAACCAAATACATATCTTCTTGAAGACTATCAAGAAAAACCTGTTCAAGGTAGTTTCTATGAACCAGAACTGATGAAAACTAAATGTGCAGATACTTTTCTTGTGGAAAAGGTTTTACAAAACAGAGAAAATAAGGTTTTTGTCAAGTGGTTGGGATTTCCATCAGAACATAACTCCTGGATTACTGTAAAATATAAGAAATGTAAAAATTAAAACAAGAGAAATAAAAGATTGATATTTTTTTTACAAATGTATATTTACTTTTTCTTTGTCTATTATTATAATTTTTTTTTATTTATTATATCCTAGGTCTTTTCTCTCCTTTAAAATACTTTCCGGCTGGCACCCGCTTTGCATCCAATAAAGGATCTGGTATTTTTTTTCCTTTTTGGACGAAACTTTGCCTGAATTACTTTTTGCAGAAGCGTACTTGTCATGTAGTCGTCATCATCATAGAGTTCCTCAATTTCAAAATAGTTTGGTCCGTATTCGTAATCCAATTCCCTTATGGTAGCAACCCCATTGAATGTGTCCAAAAGTGCTTCTCGGTATCTTTGAGTTGGTCCGTAATCCAATCTTTCCTGGTTGGGATTTGGACAGTAAAAATCAGGCTCCTCAATACCCTGGAATCTTCTATGGTATTCTTCTTCGTTTACAATATCCATTTTCTCTTCTTTTTTTTTGTTCTTACAAACGTTACTGTGGTCTCAAGTAAACTTTTAACCATTTCAAAGTATCGAACCCTTTTATATTGGATCATATCTATATACCTACTCCTTGTACGCATATACCATACAAAGAAGAAACAAAAAAAAAATAAGTTGTATTGTATGCGCATGAGGATTCTAATAATTTTTTTTTTAATTTACTTCCCTCATAAAAAAAGAAAAAACTGTGAGTATATAAAGCAATACCTGTACAAATTAAAAGATGGGTGTGTCAGCGACTCTTCCTGAATTAAAAAAAATGTAAAGAAATAAAAAACCGAATTTAAAAATTTTTTTTTTTGTTTTTTAAACTATATATGTATTTATTGTTTGTTTATTTACAACTATCATTTTTTTTTTTTACAAATTAAAATGGATTATTACTTCATTTTCATAAATTTTAATTCATAGGTGGAACCGATTTGTCTTACAATCTCTAAGACATAGCCACCTCCCCAAATTGATGCCATGCTGCTTACCGAGAGTTTGGAATATCTCTGAGATAGAAAAGTCTGTAGGAACAAAAAATAAATTAAAAGTTACTTTAAATAAAGAACAATGAAAAAAATATATATTTTTTTGTTTTTTGTTTTTTTTTTTTACTTACTGTGAACTCTCCAAGATCTGCGACAATGCGATCCCCCCAAGGCGTTTTAACTTTTCGTAGAGCAAAAATATTGTGCTTAATATCTGCATTAAGATCAGATATTTTTTTGATGGTTTATAATTGTTTATTTCGTTAAGCGAGTTAAGCGAGTTTGCTTCTCTTACCGCGAAATCATCTAGTGTAAAAATGGAATACTCTTCCTCTTCAAAATAACGCGGCTAATCCGAAAATTAATTAATTATGTCTATAAACAACCGTGAAAACCTTAAAAGTTATAAAATACATGATGTTATGTTGTTAGTGCTCGTAATCAACTGTGCTCGTCGGTAACAATGAAATTTCCTTTTATAGAAGCCCTAGTAGAAGTATTCCAGATCCCCACTCAATCTTAATATAAAACCTGAAGAAACATATTTTTTCTATCTTTTTTTTCTTTTTGGAATATTTTCATGTTCATTCAGGAAAATAATATTAATTTAAACGAATTTTCTGAATGTTTTATTTGTTACATACATACATTTTTATCATAAGTGTGATTGTTCAGTGTACCTACGTGGTTTCAGTCCACGATCAATTTTCTTTACCCATTACATAATCTTGATAACGAACACACTTCTTTATTTGTATCTTCTTTTTTTTATTACCCTTGAAAGGAAGGTGATAAATTTGAAAAAAAAAAACTGAATCATGTTGATCCTATGAAGACTTTTCTTTGATGTTTGCTTTTTTGTATTACCCTTGAAAAGAAGTTGATAATTTAAAAAAATTGAAACATGTTTATCCTTACAAATGATACTTAATCAAATACCTTCAATGTGGGATCCTACGTGTTGATCCTACGAGGAAATTTTCTATGTTGATTGTTTTTTATTACCCTTGAAATGAAGGTCATACAGTTGAAAAAAACTGAAACGTGTTGATCCCATGAAGAATTTTCCTTGATGTTTGTTCTTTTTTATTACCCTTGAAAGGAAGTTGATAATTTAAAAAAAATTGAAAAATGTTTATCCTTACAAATGATACTTAATCAAATACGTACAATGTGGGATCCTATAATATTTCCATAAACCCAAGTCCCAATACATGTTATGAGCGAGGTTTAGAACATAATATACAAACCCAAAACACGTTATCAACGAGGTTTAGTACATAGTATAAAAACCCAAACCGGGTTGTGAACGAGGTTAAGAACATAAAGTTACGTTCCCCAAAATCGAAGTAGGTACATAGTTACATAACGAGGTTAAATACGTAAGACTTTGTTTTTTTAAACTCAGTTTGAAATTTGTTTTCAATTCAAAAGGAAGGCTTGTGATATTTAAAGTTTCTTGTGACATTTAAGGTTTTTTATAAATTTAAAATTTTTTCTCAAATATTAAAGTTATTTACACAAAGTTTTTTTTCTTAAATACATGTGATAAGTGTGAAAAAAAATAAAAAAATGAAATAAAACGTATCTTTGAAAATCTTTGTTTCACAAAATAAAAAACTATTTGCAAATTTTTTTTTATTTAAATAAAATTATAATCATGAATAACACAAAATCTTGTGTGTTTTGCAAAAAAATGTTTTCGAGTGTCAGTTAAATCGTCACAAAAAAACGGTGCATTTAAACTTGTTGGGATCTTGTCTTCTATGTGGGGAGACGTTTGAATCCCAAACAATTCAAAAGGCGCATTTGGTTCAATGCGCAAAGATTCATCAAAATGGACAGGAACATCCATTGAACCAAAAACAACAACTACAACAAGAACAACAATCACAACATCATCATCAACATCAACAAATACCAGGACAACATCAACAACAAATACAAATACAACAACATCAGAAATTAATTGAAAAACTCCAATTACAAATACGCGAACTTCAACAACAACATTAGGAACAGCAACAAAAACGGCCATCAATTTCATCAGCAGCTTCAAAAATAAATGACGATCAACCATCAACTTCTGCAGCAGCAATTGTATCAAAGATAAATAACCAAAGTTTGGTTACTTGTATATTTTGTAAAGAACAAATACCCCAAAACAAATGGGCGCAACATACTAGCAAAAATGCTCACAAAGACAAAGTTCAAACACTTTTTAAGGTATAAGGAAAACGTAATGGAAATAAGAAATTCGTTTAAAAATCGCGTAATTTCCTCTTCCGTTCAAAATAAAAATGAACATGAACTGGATCCTAAAGTATTTTTTAATGACAACAAAGCAATGATGCATGAAATTCTTCACCGAAAAATAAATGAGCAAAAAACCATAAAATTCAACTTGGAACTTTTTGCGGAGTGTGTAAAAATAAGTGGTGAGGAAATGTTGATAGAGTTGAAATCAATGGCTGCGAAAATGAAAGCAGTTTTCCTGGAAGTGGAAATAAATCCCATTCTCGAGGAAATGTTTGAGATTATCCTCATGAAAATGGATGAATTCCAAGAAAAGGATAGTGGATGGGCACTGATAAGAATAAAATCAGTGGAAATCAACATCAACAAATACCAGCCATTGAGTGGTTCAAGATATTTATCTTTGTCAAAAAAAATTGCGGACAAGAGAGCCATTGTCAATATTGAAAACAAAGATGAATATTGTTTTAAATGGTTAGTTATATCTGCTCTTTATCCAGAGATTGAGACACATGTAGGGAGAACATCTTCCTACTATCAAGTGTCAGATATATCTAGAGATATAATTACCCTGGAAAATATCATACTGGATTTCACAGGGCTCTCATTTCCCCTTGAACTGTCGGAAATCAAATCAATAAGCATCAATGTTTTTGGATTTTCTGAGGGAGAAAAACCTCAAATTGAGGGTGCATATTACATGACAATGCAAGAAAAATGCATTCATGTTAATCTTTTATTCCACATGAAAGGCGAAGTTACGCACTTTATGTGGAGAAAGCATATAAGTCGGTTGATCACAAGTGAAGTATTGGAAAGTTCAAGGAGAAGATTCTGCAATACTTGCTTGCAGCATTTTTACAATGACCGCTCATTTGACAAACACAAGGGCGAGTGTAAAAAAATGGTAACAAAAATGCCAGCCGATGATAAAAAGATGATAAAATTTGCGAATTATGATAAACAATTGATGGTTCCATTTGTTACATATGCAGATTTTTAATGTATTCTCAAACCAGTTGAAACCTGTTTACCAGACCCGTCAACGTCTTCGACAACAATCCTTCAGGAACACGTTCCATGTGCATTCTCATACTACATGAAATACTCTTTCGATGAAACCGAAGACGTAATGCGGACTTTCATAGGTATTATTTGATAACTTATTTTCTATCAAACAAATTTCTTATATTTTTTCTCTCTTTATAGGAGAAAACTGTGCTAGTGAATTCATTCACAGTTTAGTTGAAGACACAATGGACAAATACAACAACCACATTAGAAGCGTGACACCGATGAAACATCTCACAGAAATGCAGGAGTTTTGTTTTGGGAAGGCAACAATGTGCACAATATGCGCCAACAAATTCAACATCGGAGAGATGAAGGTAAGGGATCATTGTCGCTTAACAGGTGAATATAGGGGGCAGCCCATAATCTTTGTAGCCTTAAATATAAGATGCCAACTTTCTTTCCAATTTTGTTTCATAATTTATCAGGTTATGATGCACATTTGTTTTTCAAATCGCTTCGAGAAATCGATGGTGAAATCAAAGTGATACCTTTGAACAAAGAAAAATATATTTCTTTTTCAAAGAAAATCTCTATTGATGAAAAACATTCTATAGAACTTAGATTTTTAGACTCTTTTCGCTTTTTGGGTGATAGCATAGATAGTTTAGCTAGAAATTTAGTTCATTCAGACTTTATTTTAACCAGGAAATGCTTTGAAACAGAGCAAAGTCTGGAATTAGTAAAGAGAAAAGGTGTATTTCCATTTGATTTTTTGGATTCTTGGCAAAAAATGTGTGAACCATGTCTTCCTGAAAGAGTGAAGTTTTTCAACAAACTCACGAATGAGGAATGTTCAACTGAAAATTATCAGTTGGCCATAAGCATATGGAATCATTTTAACTGCCATAATCTTAAAAGTTATATAAAAATATACTTAAAAAGTGATGTTGTGTTGTTAGCTGATATTTTTGAAATTTTCAGAAAAGTTTGTAAGCATAGATACTGTTTAGATCCTTGTCACTACTATACAGCTCCTGGTTTATCTTGGGATGCTATGTTAAAAGTGACAAAAGTGGAACTGGAACTCTTGACTGACATTGAAATGTATAATTTCTTTCAAAAAGGGATAAGAGGCGGCCTTATCCAATGCAGTCATAGATATTCCAGAGCCAATAATAAATTTATTGAGTCCTATGACTCTGAAAAACCATCCTCATACTTGGTTTATTTAGATGCCAATAATTTATATGGCTGGGCAACAGTAGCGGATCTAGAATTTTGCTGTGGGGGGGCTTGCAGTTTGGAGATCCATTTTGAGACCTTAAGTTATAAAATTTGTTTGTCCCAAGATAAATTTTATAATTTATAACAAATAATAGAGATCAGTTTAGGTTTAATGCTATACCGTACTCAACTTCAGTCGAACTAACAAAACATTATTTTTTTATGAAATTTTAGGAGCTATATCGACTAAGTGGCAAATGAACTTCATACAAATTGATACCATATATGCTTGAACCACGCGTACAAATTCGTTTATTTATATTATTTAAAAATTGTTTAGGTACCTACATTATGTAGTTATATTTTTAAATTAGCTTAGGGTATGTTTTGAACCTCCCATTTTTGACAAGATTTGAAAACTGTTTTTAATTGGCTAGTTCAGAAAAATTATATTTTAGTGTTCGTACTGGCAAAAGCTCATATATGTGCATTGACACGGTATTAGTCCTCTAAGATCTCATTTTTCCTGAATTAGGGGCCAGTTATAGGAGCTATCATTGAAAACCATCATTGAAAATATTAATTGTCAATTTTGAGAGGCTTTGGAGAAAAAATGAATGATTATTTTGATGCCAAAGTAAATCTAATTGACTTAATAAATATTTCTAGGCTAAAACAAATTCAATTTGGCACAACTTTTCTCATAAAATTATTTTTAATTCTTCAATGATGAACTACCTTGCCATGGTCATTGAAAATATAAAAAGTTACGTTATGGAGAAGATATGGGTCAAAATGAATTTTTTTTGAGGAAATTTAATTTTTAAATCATAAGCTATATTTCTGCATTAAAATATTCAATGATAAAACTTTCGAACGGTCTCAAAATCAACAACTAACATTTTCAATGATGCTTTCCAATGATAGCTATAACTGGACCCTTATCCAAATCAAAGTGAAACTTTTTTTTGTTCAAACTGACTCTTTACGACATAAGACAAAGCTGCTCTTAGAAATAAGCCGCGGCCCAACTCTGCCAGCGTGAATGAGTTTTCGTGTATACGCTGCATACGCTTCATGCTAAAAAAAAATGTCGACAAATTTGCACGCCACTCTAGAGTCTAGAGAGATTGCAAATATTCATTTGCTTTTGCATGATTTTCTGAGCGCGCACAGAGAAAACTCACGCTTTTGGAATTTGGCTCCTTGACTAGAGAATTTCTTTGTTTTGTATGTACTGCCTTGGACCTTTAAAATTTTGAAAACGTAGCCCCGAAAATTTCTAAACCCAGCCAAGGCCCTAAGAAACATCTTGACATCCCCTTGTTCTCCAATAGTTTAAGTCTCAAATGCGTTTCTTTAGGTAAATTAGCTTTGTTTTTAGTACATACAGTGCGGGCATTTGACACGTTAATGTAAAGCCCCGACCATTTGTATCTCTTTTTACTTATCTCTTCAAGCCTTAGCCCCAACTTCGGACTTTGACAGTCCCTAGACTTTAGCCCCCAAAACTCTCTGGAATAAGGTTAGTTTTTAGGAAGTTAGTTGCTTAACCCTGGCTAGGTTTTTTGTCCAATATTCTGAGACCTTATTGCGCCAAAGCTGGGTTTTTCGTCCCAATTTTCTGGGTTTCATTTTTAGGGAAAAATTGTCGTTGCATTAAACATATCCATATTCATAGCCCCCAACTTAGTTTTTGTCCAATTCGCTTCAGGTTTTAGCCCCAATCTTAGGGATAAAAAAAAAATTACATAACATGTATATGCAAATAGTTCAGCCCCAACCACGTTGTTTTGACCATCAAATTTCATATACAATATTTTAAACGGAATATAAAATTATACACGTTGTAATGTATTGCTTATGATCCGGCTGTGGGGGGGGGGGCTTTAGCCCCTATAGCCACCCCCCTGGATCCGCTACTGCTGGGCAATGTCTCAGAATCTTCCTTGTAGAGATTTTGAATGGCAGAACCCACAAAATTTTTCTCTGGCATACATAGAAAGTCTTAATGATATTTATGTTGGATACCTTTTAGAAGTTGATCTAGAATATCCCGAACATCTGCATGATATTCCCAACGATTTGCCTTTTTGCCCAGAAAATATAGCAACGCAAGGCTCTAAATTCAAGAAATTGGTAGCAAGTTTCTTTCCGAAACGGAACTATGTTATTCACCTTGAGAGTTTAAAGCAAGCTCTGAAACATGGTTTGATTTTAAAAAAAGTCCATCGTGTGATTAAATTTAAACAATCAAAATGGCTGGAACAATATATTTCCCTTAATACCGAACTTAGAAAGAAAGCTAAAACTGATTTCCAGAAAAGGTTTTTCAAGCTAATGAATCTTTCTATTTATGGTAAAACAATGGAAAATATTGAGAAACGTACTGATGTTAAAATTGTTACACGATGGTCAAATAAAAGAAAATCATTGGGTGCTAGAGGTTGGATTGCGAGACCAAACTTCCATAGTTCCTTACAATTTGCCCATGAGGATGACGAAGTATCTAACCCACTGTTGGCTATACAAATGAGTAGATGCAATACTACATTGAACAAACCGATTTATCTAGGTTTCATAGTACTTGAGCTCTCAAAAATTCTTATGTATGAATTCCATTATGACTACATCAAACCAAAATATCATGAAAATGCTCTTCTTAATTATATGGATATTGACTCCTTTATTTACAATATCAAATCAGAAGACTTTTATTCTGATATTTTGGATGATATACCATTAAGGTTCGATACATATGACTTTTATCCCAATAACCAACATAATATTCCTAGGTTAAATAACAAAGTCTTAGGTATGTTTAAAGACGAAACCTGTGGGAATAAAATATTGGAATTTGTTAGTTTGAGAGCTAAAATGTACTCGTTCACTGTACAAAATGCAAAATCTATCCAGAAAGCGAAAGGAGTCAAAAGATCTGTCACCAAACGATTACGAATAGATGATTATAAAAGATGTCTATTTAACAAATTTGAAAGATATGAAAATATGTTAACTTTTAGGAGTAAATTACATACAATTTACACCCAAAATTTAAATAAGTTGGCTCTAAGTTTTAAGGACCCAAAAAGATTTATATGTGCAGATAACATCAGCACGCTTGCCTGGGGACATAAAAATATACCCAATGACAATGATCCCTTACCGTGAAAATAAAACATGTATATATAAAAATAAAAAAAATATATTAGATTAAAATAAATTTGAAAAAAAGAATGTTTAATATTATACTATAATAATGTAATATAATGTAATGTATATAATGTAATTTAATTTAATGTTAATAAAAATAAAAAAAATATATTAGATTAAAATAAATTTGAAAAAAAGAATGTTTAATATTATACTATAATAATGTAATATAATGTAATGTATATAATGTAATTTAATTTAATGTTATGTTATGTTGTAATAAAATTAGATTATAATAAATTTGAAAACAAAACAAAAAACAAAAATGTTTAATACTATACTGTAATAATGTTATCAAATATAAATAAAATGATGTGTAAAAATGAAAAGAGTGTCATTTGTCTTTTAATCAACATGTCGTTAACACTTGCTTTAAGTGGGAATGAGTCAACTCTTAATGCTCAGTATTTTCCACCAATAGTGCTTAAATCTAATTATGTATAGATTTCCAAACATATAATTTAATTCCAAATGTGGATGAGAGTAATAATATGTTTTGTATCGGTGATAGTGTTATTTCTTTTCCTATTGGTTCATATGAAATTGAAGATATTAACAATTTAATACAAAAGAGAATTAATGAAATAAATAAAAAAAAGAAAAACCAAATAAGGAAAACTGAAATTTAAATCAAGGCAAACAACAACACTCTGAAATGTGAAATTTCCTGTTCAGAAGATATTGACCTTTCAAAACCAAATTCTATTGGTTCGCTTTTAGGGTTTAGTAAGAAGTTGTTGAAATCAAATATGCTTCATGAATCAGATTTCTATGTTAACATAAATAGAGTTAATACAATCCGCATTGAATGTAATATCATAGATGGAACATATATTAATAACCAATCGGCGCATATTTTACATGAATTCTCTGTTAAAGTAAGTCCTGGCTATAAAATCATAGAAGTTCCAAGCAATGTTATTTATTTACCTGTGAACGTCAAACGAATAACATCATTGTGCCTTACGCTCTGCGATCAAGACGGTAACGATATTAATTTTAGAGGAGAAAGCATAACGGTCCGTTTACATTTACAACCAGAAAAATGATTGTGTATGAAAGCATAGACAACTCAATATCTTATAAAAACATTGTTAAGAATAAATCAATCTTCAATCAAGCTTCGAACGCAGCTGCGGTAACATATTGCCTTACCAAACATAATCAGGACTTTTCGTCGTCAATAGGTCTTAAATTAAAAAAGAAACCATAAATAATGTTGAACATTTTTCAAGATCCCGAGATAAGTGAAAGCATTTCTAAATATGAGTATAATACTTTTTCACCATATCAAAACAATTTTGAACTACATGACATCATTCAGATTTGTGAACAACATCAAAATCTTAATGTTCTCCCTTCGGAAAGTTTTTTTTATATATTGAAGGATCATTATCGACAGCAGATGTAAAAGATATAGTTAATACAAAACTGGTAAACAATACCATGGCTTTTCTTTTTGATGAAATTCGCTATGAACTTAATGGCAAGGAAATCGACTACAATAGAAATGTCGGAATAACATCAACGATCAAAAACTATTTATCTTTAACTAAAAATGAGATTGATATGCTATTAAACGCATCCTGGTCTCCTGACTCACCTATTAATTTGAAACCATTTCATTTTAATTATTGTATCCCGTTGAACAAACTTTTAGGATTCGCTGAAGGTTATAAAAGAATCATTCCAAATGCTCGACATGATCTTATTATCACTCGTGCAAGAGTGGATGAAAACGCATTGATCTCTTCGACCAATGAAAAAGTACAAATTAACATTCAAAACCTTATCAGATTCCATGAAATTAAACTTATATAAATCTATAAATAAAAGCAGCTCTATGAAAATTGCTTTCCGAAACTGGGATCTTTATGAATATCCCATGCTGCCAAGTTCTGATCATCATATCTGGAATGTCAAGACAACAACACAAATAGAAAAACCTCGATACATTGTTTTTGCTCTACAAACTGGGAAAAATAAAAATCTGACTGCTGATCCTACAACGTTTGATCACTGTAGACTAACAGACTTAAAAGTTTATTTAAACTCTGATGCTATCCACATGAAGACTTCAATGTTTTTTTGAAAAAAAATAGATATAGTCTGTTTTACAAAATGTACACCGACTTTCAAAAAACCTACTATAATAATACCATCAACGAACCTCTTCTTTCCTGGGAATTATTTAAATCACATGCTCCAGTTTTCGTGGTGGACTGCAGACATCAAAATGAAACTATGAAAACAGGACCCATCGATATACGTTTGGAAATGAGAACATCAAAACAAATTCCAGCAAATACTTCAGCTTACTGCCTTACGCTTCATGATAGAATTATTGACTATAATCCGCTTGAACAAGTTGTAACCAGAATAGTTTGAGAATAAAATAAAATAATATATACACATAACGATAAGAAAATAATTGTAAACCTGATATAAGCAAAGAAAATATGTTTTTTAATAAAAATAAAAAGAGAAGAAAAACTTGTATTTTTTTTTACTTAATGGGTTCTTTGTTTCCTGACATTCTCTTGCATTGTACACAATTCTAACCAGTAAAACCAACAGAAGTAAGTATTTTGGAATGCTAGTTTCTTTTTGATCCTAAGCATATGAACATTCTAATAAGAATATGTTTAGCCAATGTACACATCAATTTTATATTGCATGACGTGCAGGTGCGAATGATGTGCCAGAAATTACCCAACTAAATATGTATTGGGTGCCAAGTTCGGTGCAGAACTTACTCAACCATCGGTGCACACATCAATTTTGTATTGGGTGGATTAGGAGTGACATAGATTTTGAATTGGATGGAGTAGGAGCTATCCAACCAAATCAGCATGATTCCAACAAGAATTTAATTTTTGAACTAGAAATACGACCGGTACCAAGCACAACCCAACCATATCCAACTAGAAAAGTGTATCTCACAACCAATTTATCACTGGAAATCCAATCCCACAACCAATATTCCAATGAAAATACAAATGGTGCTAGAAATCCAACCAGTGACAATTATTCCCAATTAGAATCAAACTGGAAACTTGCCATGCATCCCAATTGGGACGTGCGGTGCCGTGCCGATGCCAAGTTTGGTGCCAATGTGGATTGGGAGTTACAAATATATACTACTTATCGTGTATGTAATTGAACAATTACTTTTGTATGGTTTATAAGATTATTATAAATAAATAATAATTATGATTATTTATTATTTATATTATTATTATAACTCTAGTTATCGTGTATGTAATTGAACAATAACTTTTTTACGGTTTATAAGATTATTATAAATAAATAATAATTATTGGAAGGCATAAATACAATGTATGTATAAACACTTACGTGGTTTTAATTAATTTCAAGTACCTGTGCATGAAACCTTGGTTTCTTACATGAAGGACCTGCCAGACTATCTTCTTGGAAGGAAATCGTGCTAACAGTTCTTCCACCTTCGTCCTCCCAACCATCGTCCATGATTGGTTGTTTCTTGGGGTCATTGTTGAATTGTTGTCTCCCCACAACAGTGTTGGCAAATTGCTGTGCAATGAAGACCTGCTTTCACACATCCACAAGCTTTTTCGCAATTTTTGGTACCTTCATCGCTCGTTTGAGGCATCCAACCCAACGTTGCTTTTTTTCCACTCCAATCACTAGGACTTTTTTCTTCTATTTTGCTCAACCACTGTTGAACTTGAAAATATGTCCTATATGAGTGATATTTTGCTGCTATTTTCGTCTGCAGATTAACCATGTTTTGGTTTTCGGAAATAAATGTCGGTTACATTTTCGGGGCACAATCCAGTAAGAAGAACATGATTTTTTTGTAAGCAAACGAACAAAGCGCTTTTAATTTAAACACGAGTACCTATGTAAGTATATGTTATAAAATTCGCCAAATATACCGCGGGCTATTTCAGTGACGGCTATTGGGTCAAATTTCAGATGATACTTCGCTTCGGAAAAAAGTTTTTAAATAAATTGTAATTTCTTCTTCTTATATATTTAAAATAATGATACTTTTTGCAAAAGTGCTAAATAACCCTGCTTTGAATGTGCTTCGAATACCCGTATTCAAGCTTTTTATATATGTAAGTAGTTTTTAAACATTGTCAAACAAAAAACTCATGATCAATTAATTAAATAATACAAACTCCCCTAATAATGTGACTAACTATAGGAGTACTCGTAATATGCTTACATATACAAATACATATACAAATTTTTGGTTCGTTGCCGAGTTATTGTATGTATAACATATACATCAATATTATTACCTGTAAGCACTTAACTCTAATAAGCTGAGTCCTAAAAATACTAAATTGTGAATTTTCTTCTCTCACAGTGGTGAACTGAAGTTTTTAGTCCAAAACTGATGTTAGTAATCTCCATCATTCTTAAGAATTTCAGATTTTTAAAAATATAAATTTCAAAAGCTTGAAAACTAGAACTCCAAAAGTTGAAGTTTTCAAAACTTTTCTGCGACAAAATTCAACACATATATCAAAAATTCCTCAAACATGTGTAAAATATTTTTTAATTACCCTTCCAAAAATATAAAACTTACTATAATAAAATGTCATCCTGATTTACTGCAAATTATTTCTAAAACGTCTTGTATGTTTTACACATACAAAATAAATCCGAAAAATGTAGGCAATGACATATTATGTCATTGCCTACATTTTTCGAATTTATTTCGTATGTGTAAGACTTTGATAAATTTTGTAGTCTATCGATTACAAGAAAAAAACTCCTGTACACCCCCCTCCCGTTTAAAAAATACAAAACACCGTGTTAAGCCTTAAAATCTATATAGCGGCAACCCTGGAAGGGATATATGGTCGAAAACTTGGACTTAAGCTTTTTATAAAGTTATCTTAAGATTCCCACAAACAAATTGCTTCCTCATATTTTTTTATTTTTTTAGATTCCCTTAGGAGCCAATTCTAAATAGACTGTAGGTACTAAATATAAACTTGGAAAATAAGAAATATGAACAGGAATAGATAATGACCACAGTTGCAAAATGCAAACCATCTACGAGCTGAAATGAATTAGAACTATCGCGCTGTAGGTATTCTTCTTAATTATGATTTTAAGATTTTATTTTCCATTCTTCAATGTTCACACACACATTATACAAGTACCGAATAATTGAATTATTTTTAATATATTAGTAAGTTTAGCCAGCCATTATATAAAAAATAAGTATGTAAATGATACTCCATTCGAATATTATTTTGTTTTATAACAAAAATAATCACAATTCACATACAGAAAAAAAAAGTCAAGTCACACATGTGTAAATTCAACTGTTGGCAGCATTGATTTCTGAAGAGAATCTGAAAGCTCGCTTACGATAATACCGTGATAATTGAAATTCACTGATTCGTTCGACTTCAAGCGAACATTCGATTCGCTACGCATAATGAGGGCCGAAGAAACACTCATATAAGAAAAACTCGCTTAGAAGAAATGCAGTCCAAAACAACGTGTCTTTTTCTTAAGATTCCATTTGAAATTGATCGTATTGTAATATTTTACTAAGGGTTCGCAAATAAAACTTATTTCCTTTATTCAAACTGAAACAACAATATTACTTCACAAAATAAAACGGTTTTATTTCAAATACTTTTATTTCTAATACTTTTATTATAACCAAGCACAAGTATGCAGCTCTTTTATTCGTTCACTTTCAAAATCAAACTGCTCTTTTCGGACTGGTGGCCCTGTATTTATATCCGAATTAAAGGATTCTAGAATTCGCTAAATGGTTCTTTTCCAAAAGGTTTCGTTCAATTTCCACGATCCACTTTTAGTATGACGAAATAACGAACGAGCCTGGGCACCAACCGTGGATTTAGTTATTTATTTCATTGAAAGATGGCGCGCAAACTTGTACTTATAACTGATGTCGTTGTCTGCATATCTGGGCATATTCACCACATTGCCCCCCTCTTAGGATTGATCGTCTCGATTAAATCCATTATTCCCGTCCCCACCGTTATAACGATGTAAACGGTCGCAGTGACCTACTTTAAGCTTGTCCCTTACTCCTCTCTGAATGCGGTAAACCACATCATTTATTCGCTTCACAACGGTATATGGGCCTTCCCAGTTTTGTTGAAGTTTTGGTGACAGTCCCTTTTGTCGGTGAGGATTGTAAAACCACACCAGGACTCCTTCTTGGAATCCCATCGTTGTTGCACGGGCGTCGTACCGTGTTTTCATCCTATCACTAGCTGGTTTTATGTTTTTCCTTGTCCGTTGATGAATGTCAATGAATTTTTCTTTGGGGTTATCCACATGTTCCTCTGACCTTTCCGGTTCCATGGTACGGCATCCAAATTTGACTTCAATGGGCAGCCGTATTGTTGTGCCAAACAGGATCTCCGATGTTGTATGTCCTGTTGAACTATGAATATGGCGGTCCTAGTCTCGTTGGTAGTAACCTACAACCTACGACAGTTGTTCTTTAAGAGTCCTTTTGAATCGTTCTACCATCCCATCAGATTGTGGATGAAGCGGTGTTGTCCTGGTCTTCTTGATGCCAAGGAAAGAGCAAACCTCCTGAAAGATGTTAGATTCGAAGTTCCTTCCTTGGTCAGAATGCAGTTCCAAAGGTACGCCGAACCTGCTCACCCAATAAGATAAGAAGATAATCTGATCAACAACTGTTTTAGCTTCTTGATTTGGGATGGCAAATGCCTCAGGCCACTTGCTGAAGTAATCCATTACTACAAGGATGTATCGGTTTCCGCTGTTGGTCTCCGAAAACGGACCTGCGACATCAACCGCTATTCTCTCGAAAGGTGTGCCCACATTGCACTGCTGCATTTTACTTTGAAGCTTCCTACCTGGTCCCTTGGCACAAGTATCACATTTTCTGCACCACTTTTCGACATCATCTCTTGCATGTAGCCAGTAGAACCTTTGTCGTATCTTCTCCAGCATTTTATTGACTCCCCAATGACCTCCAGATGCTCCATCGTGCATCTCTTGAAGAACGTCTTTAACCTTTGACCTAGGCACTATCAACTGCATCACATAAAACTTGCCATCTGCCGATTCCCATTTGCGCCTCAGTAATCCTTCTTGCACATGAAGTGAGTCCCACTGTGCCCAATATGCTTTGAGAGCTGGACTTCTATCGGAGATGTCACCCCATTCTGTTTTTTCTTCGTGTTCCTTCCATGCAAGAATGGGCTCTATATCCGAGTCTTCTTGTTGGGCAGTCCTCAGTTCTTCATTGCTCCAACCATATATGGGATCGGCTCTTATTCGTTGGCTGGCAACCGCTTCCTTTCCTTCTTGACTCGTTTGACAATGCTTACAGTCCTGTTAACACCGTCGTCGAGACAATACATCTGCGTTTGAGTGCAGCTTTCCTCTTCGATGTTGAATTTGGTAGTCGTATGTCTGCAGTCTCTCTACGTTTTTGAAGTTCAGAAGCCAATTAAGCGCACCATGATCTGTTCGAAGGAGGAACTTCTGTCCGTAGATGTATTTATGGAAGTGCTTTGTTGCCAAAATCAAAGCTAGAAGTTCCCTTCTGGTCACGCAATAATTGCGCTCTGGTCTCGAGAGTACCTTGCTGTAGTAGGCGACGACTTTTTCTTCTCCGTCATGGACTTGCGACAAAACAGCTCCAATTCCAACATTACTGGCATTGGCGTCGATGATGAAAGGTTTGCCTGGAGTCGGATAGGTCAGCACAGGAGCATAACACAAGCGTAGCTTGAGCTCCTAAAAAAATTTTTCGCACTCACCTGACCATTTGAACGGCTTCCCCTTTTCAGTAAGCTGATGTAAGCTTTTAGCGATTTCAGCAAAGTCTTATACAAAGCGCCGATAATATGTGGCTAGACCAAGAAAGCTACATAGTTGGTGTTTATCCTGTGGTGGTGGCCAATTCTTCACAGTTTCAACTTTCTCAGGATCAGTCTTTACTCCTTGGGATGAGATGATATGTCCCAGGTATTTAACTTCGGTTTTGAAAAGCGCACATTTATCTGGATTTAATTTTATGTGTGCTTCTCGAAGCCTTTGAAATACAGCCTTAATGTTTACACAATGTTCGTCAAAAGTTTTTGCATAAACGATGACATCGTTCAAATATACCAGGCATGATTTCCAAGTAAGTCCTTGAAGAACACACTCCATCAGACGCTCAAATGTTGCCGGAGCGTTGCATAGTCCAAATGGCATAACTTTAAACTGCCACAGACCATTTCCTGTAGAGAAAGGTGTCTTCTCTCGATCTTCTGGATGGATTTCTACCTGCCAGTAGCCACTCAAGTCCAGCGTCGAGAACCATTGAGCTCCTTCCATTGCATCCAAAGTATCGCTGATTCTGGACGGTGGGTAGCTGTCTTTCTTTGTCACATCATTCAGCCTACGGTAGTCCACACAAAATCGGGTGCTTCCATCTTTCTTTTTGACAAGAACCACTGGTGATGCCCAAGGGCTTTTGGAATTTTCGATTAGCCCATCTTTCTTCATTATCGATATCATTTCTTCAACTTCGGCTTTCTTGGCTAATGGGAGACGCCTTGCTGGTTGTCGAATCGGTCTCGCATCACCTGTGTCGATTCGATGCTGTACCAGTTGTGTTCGACGATACTGCCCACTCGGTGAAGAAAATATATCAGTGTACTCATGAAGAAGACTTCCAGCAACACTAAGCTGATGTTGACTTAGATTGGATGGCTTGAGAATTTTGGCTTTCATGGAGCTGAATATTCCGGGGTTCATAGGTTCTCCTGCGTTCATTTCTGTGATTTAAGTTATTGCGGTAACAGATTCGCATTTTCCAATTATTTCTCCTTTCTTGAGTTTAACCTCGTACGTTTTGATATTCAGAATCCGTACGGGTACCATGTTGTTCTTTGGTTCCACAAGTGTCTTCCCAAAGATGATGTTTTGGGAAGATTGCTCAGACTCTGGTTCCACCATAAGGTATCGATGGCTACCTAGATCGCCCTCTATTTTCATCCAAACAAACACTTCTGAAGAGTCAGGCAAGCATATGTCTTCTTTGATGACGGTTCTTAGAGTTGATGCGTTTTCGTTGCCATAAACCATAGAAATTCTACATTTTGGTAATTCAGCACTTGCTTACCTATATCGAGAATCACCCCGTGCTCCTTCATAAAGTCGATTTCAATTATGCACTCATCACATACATATATCTGCTACCAAAAATAGATGCGAAAACTCTAGTTCTGCCAAACAGATCTTCAGACGAACTTCTTGCCGCCTCACCTGTCGCAGTTTTCAGACGGTAGCTATTGGTGTTATGTAGCCATGTCATCTTGACCAAGTCTTTTCTTACAATGGAGGCTCTGGCACCGGTGTCAATTGTAGCCATAGGCTTTTTGCCATTTAATGTTGCGTCCACTTTCAAACTTTTATTGTTTCGTTTAGTCTGCGAGACTTGGATTGTGGTTCCGGGCCCATCGATACCAGGGCGAGCAGGAGCGATGATGTTATTGCTTACCTATTCTCGGGTATTATTCCTGTTTCCACAATGGTGACAGCCGACTCTTCTTGGTGGCAATCTGCACTAGCGCTGGAGATGTCCAGTTTTGTTGCAATTCCAGCATCGAGTAGGTCCTTCTCGCTGACTTCTACGGAATTCAGCTCTCTGGCAAAAACATTCCTCAACTTCAAGTTCTCTTACCCGATGAACTTTTAAGGAAGCCTGTTCTGATGCTTCTATAGTCAAAGCGAACGCTAATGCTTCAGAAGCGTGCGTTTTCCAGCAGTTCGAATTGCTCGCTGGAGGTTCATGTCGGAAACTGCACGGACAAAAGCCTCCGTTGCTAGCTGGTTGGTAATTTCATCTCCTGCAGTTGGGTATGCTAAGTGCGCCAACCGTTCAATGTCTGCTTGGAGTTGTTGCAGACTTTCACCTCTTTTCTGGACTCTGGTATTGAGCTGGACACGGAAGACTTCTTGCATATAGCCATCACCAAAACGTTTATCAATGGCCTGAATAAGAGCACTGAAGTTGCCGTTCTGCTCTGCTGATTTGGTTTGCAATAATTCAGCAGCAGAACATCTAAGGGCAAACCTCATGACAGTAAACTTGTCGTCGTCATCCCAGCCATTTGTTGCTACAGCTGCCTCAAACTGCTTCTTGTAGATCGACCAAGAAGTTTGCCCTTCAAAAGTTGGTGGATGCATTTCTTTTCACTTTGGAAAATTGGCATTATCTTCTCGAACCTTCATTTTTCTAACTTTTTCTAACTTATCGTTAATGCTCTGAATGTTATCTTCGACCTTCTCGAATTTTGCTTCCACTGACGAAAATATTTTTTCAACACGATCGTCAAGGGCAACAAACTTGTTCTCAAAGGCATCTAGTTTACCTTCGAGGACGTGTTAGTGTTCTTCAAATCGTTCGAGAAGATTTTTTTCTGTTCTTTCCAGTAAATTCTTTTGCTCGTTGCGTTCTTCTTTAAACTGGGCAAGCAGCTGAGCCATCATATTGGTCATGTCTAAGGTTGTACTTACTTGCTCTTCCGGCATTTCAATTTCAAATAGAAATGTGTCTGGATTTTCATCGTGTTGCCTTAAATCTTCCTGCAGACGGATAATGAGGTCACTTTTCGTTCCAGTAGTACTAAGACCTCACAATTTTACCCATTTTTTTTGTTCTATTTTGTTCTTATATTTTTGTGTGTCTATTTTCACAAACACCTTTCTTATTTGTTCACTAATCCACACACTTTATCAATTTTTCACAATCAATTATCTGAATTTACAGATTAAATAAGTTTTATTCCACTTTTTCTGACACCAATGTTATATTTTACTAAGGGTTCGCAAATAAAACTTATTTCCTTTATTCAAACTGAAACAACAATATTACTTCACAAAATAAAACGCTTTTATTTCAAATACTTTTATTTCTAATACTTTTATTATAACCAAGCACAAGTATGCAGCTCTTTATTCACATTTTTGGTGCCTGGGCACCAAACGTGGATTTAGTTATTTATTTCATTCAAAGATGGCGCGCAAACTTGTACTAATAAATGATGTCGTTGTCTGCATAAGTGAGTATATTCACCACAATATGTTGTTGGGGCATGTTAGAGTAGTCTATAGCCAAGTCTGCAACTTCGAAAGACCTGTGCTCGCTGCAGGAAAAATGCAACAGTGAAAAAAACCCTAAAATCACCCCATTTTTTCGACATTTTCCTTTATAACTTTGGAAATATGCAACTTAGGAAAAAACCGTCCACTTTAAACTTGTTTGTTATAGAATATTCTAATCATGAATTTAAAAAAAATTCTGAAAAACTAAGTAATTTTGAAGCACTCAAAAAATAGGTCAACAATTGTCCAATTCTGCTTAAAATTTGAATCAAATAGTCTAGAGGAACACAAGACAAAATTCGTGAATTAACAAGTATCGAAAATGTTCACGGAATTACATATTTATATGCCAAGTTAACAATTTTAAAATAGCTACCAAAGCTGCTTAAAAAAAAGATATAAATATTATAACTATATTTTATGATAATAAAGGGTTCCAAGTACGTGTACAAAAATCAGTGCCAACTTAAGTGTCCTACTTTGACCACAGCAGTGATGCAAACATTGCTTGTTGCACTTAGTTAACATCATGTTTCTTGCCAACACTATTTGACCGATTTGGATCGAATTTCGTCTTGTTATACTCTAGACTATTTAATTTCAAATTTTTAGCAGAATTGTAAAATGTTTGACCTATTTCTTGAGTGCTTCAAAATTACTTAGTTTTTCAGATTATTTTTTTTAATGCATGGTTAGATAGCAAAACAATTTAAAACTAAAGTGGTCTTATAGAAAATTTTATAACAAACAACTTTAAAGTGGATGTTTTTTTTTCTAAAATGCATATTTTCAAAGTTATAAAGGAAAATGTTGCATTTTTCCTGCAACGAGCACAGGTTTTTCGAAGTTGCAAACTTGGCTATAGACTACTCTAAAATTCCCCAAAAACATATCGAAAATGCAGAACTACATCGCGCTTTGCGAATTAAGCACTTTTTTTGTAATTATTGACTGAGCTAATACGAAAAACACGGCTATAAGAAATTATTTCCTTGTACAAATGTTAATTTTAAGAACAAAAAAGTACGCATAAAAGAAATTTACTTCATTATATTTTAATTTATCTTTGCCAGAACTAGTTTGTGACCATAAATATGTTTCCACGGTTAATGACAGCTTTTAATTTTCATAATTGAATTGCTGAAACAGTTTAAAAAGAGCTAGAATATTTAGAAAATGTGTGTTCTGTTATTGCTTGGTTTTTTTTTTATACTTGACGCCCACTCAAGGGGTTATTTATACCCTTAACATGTAAAACACAGTGCGTGCGTTAGTAAAACAGGAAAGGGTTAAAAAGGAGATACCGATGCACATTGGTTTTGAATTTATGAATATCATAATGATAGGGAAAAATAGAGTAAGGTATAACATTCCACATTCGTGTTGTGCGGCTAAAAAAAGAATCCCTATACTTGACAGTACGTCCGAAATTGGGCTCAAGGGTAAACTGATGGGCATTCCTAGAAGCGCGAGTATTGCGGTTAAATTGTTTAAGGGGAGGAATGCAACTAACTATTTCACTGGAACACTGTTTGTTAAAGTAGCGATAAAATAAGACAAGACATGAAACATTACGTCGGTGCTTTAGAGATGTAAATGTTTCTGTTATGGTTTTGTCACCTATAATTTTTAAAGCTTTTTTCTGTATACTGTCGAAGAGACTCAAGCATGTTGAAGGAGCACCTGCCCCAACGGCGTATACAGGGGGGGGGGGGTCACGGGGTCATGTCCCCCCCGAGAACTCAAGATTATTTTGTTGATCTGAAATAATTATTTAGTAACCACATAGAAAAAAAAAAGAAAGTTGGTTACTTAGAAAGCTTGTAGGATTTTCGATTCATAATTTAGAATTCAATAGAGAATTTAAATGTTGGTAACTTCAATTCAATAAGAAATTTAATTTTCATGGCAATGGAATACCTACGTTATTTTGTAGTCAATCGATGATACTTTGATTTTCTTCCTCTTACCTCAAATTAAACATAACAACAAACTTCTCATAATATGATAATACATTCAAATCTTAAAATATATGCATAGGCTAGTTTCCGTTTTGAGATGACAGCCAAAACCTGTTAAACCAAACAGAAATCAAAGTGCGGAATTGTTACCAAATTTTCACTCAGTAGAGTAAAAACTAATAGGATTTTCAAAAAAAGAATATTTTTTTTTCTGAAAATAAAATCTTTAAACACACATACAGAAATTGTTTTGTTTGTATGACAGATTTTTTTTTAAAGCAAAAAAAGTGATAACTTTCGATTTATAGTTATTCTAACCAAAAACTATTAAAGTTAACGATAAAAGACATAAATATATAAAACTATGATGAAAACCTATTATGAAAGGATTTTGTTTGCACTTATTCAACTTTTACGATCGAAAAATACTGTTATTGATTTGGATGTGGATGTGTGAACCGTTTGACTAGTCGGATGGAATTATTGAAGAAAAGCGACTAGGCTCGTAGAATTTAACAACTTTGTCCATTATTTTTATCAGAAAGGCCTACTAGTAAGAAAGATAAAAAGATTAGGTATATTTGATGTACATATTTATTTTGTAGGGTGCCTTTCACTTTTCCATCGGTGGCAGTCTTAGAGACATACATTTTTTTCCAATCAGAGGCATATCAAAATCACTCGTGTAATTTGTTCACACGTTTCTTGAAACGCAACGAAAACGAATCTTTGTATTAAATTATAATACGAATATGTAATGTATTTTAGTTTTTCCACTATTGTAAAAAGAGCAATTTACACAAGTGGTTATTTTTGAAAATCAGAGCTATTGTTTTCATTTTCAGTAGTGAATATTTATAGATATCTATTTACTAAAATTAAGAAACAGAGAACAGTGCACAGTATCTATGATATTTTACTAATTTTTCCTGCAACTTCACTTCGCTGAAATGTAAACTTTGATTGGATTAAAATAAATTCTGAATAAAATTCAAAACAAATGATCAAGCGAATCCAAAATTTTTTTTCCTCAGTATTTTGACAGCTAGCTAAACTGATTTTTTTTGGTCAGGCAACTGGAGATTGCTGTATGCTGTTGCTGAGGCCCTCCGAAATAAAAAATGTAACAGTCAGGAATAAAAACGAAGAGCGCGGTCACTGGTCCAGCCAATAAAGGTTCGTTCGACTCAGTTCGATTTTAAAATTGAATAAAACAAGATATCAATAGGGTTTTATCTTTATTTGAGAGCCCTATTATAGTAATATAACATCGTTCAAATGGCCGCCCCGTCTTCGCTGGGTGGCGCGGATTCGAAAGGTTCAGTTTTCGATGACTTTGGCGCATAAATCAGGCTGAATTTGACCGATGGCATCGATTATGTTGTCTTTGAGGGTCGAGGTGGTTTGCAACTTATTCGCAACGACCTGCGACTTAAGAAATCCCCACAAGAAAAAGTCCAAAGGGTTCAAATCACACGATCTTGGTGGCCAATTCACGTCGCCTCGGCGCGAGATAACCATGCCATGAAACCGCTCGTGCACAATATCGATTGTGTCTTAAGCTGTGTGGCACGTAGCGCCATCCTGTTGAAACCATATATCTTCAGTGTCCATACCATCCAATTTAGGCCACAAGAAGTTGGTGATCATTGACCTATAGCGATCGCCGTTGATGGTGATGGCCTGGCCAGCATCATTTTCGAAGAAGTACGGACCGATGACGTCTCCAGGCATCCAGCTCAAAATCCACACAAAACAGAAACTTGATTTGGATGCATTGGCACCTTGTTAATCTTGCGTGGATTAGTGTCGCCCCGAATCCGGCAATTTTGCTCCACGTACCCATCCATCCAAAGATGGGCCTCATCGCTAATGAAGATTTTTCGACCAAAATTGGGAAAAACTTCTAACTGCTCTAAAATATCATTTGCACCTGTTGCTCGACGCTGTAACTCACCATGATGATTTGTCTGTAGTAACTGATTAAAAGAGGTTATTTTGACCGAAAATAAAAGAAACAATTTGGCCGCCACAAGCTGTCAAAATCAACCCGTCCCTATTGGAAAACCCTTTAATTAAGATTTTTTCCTCTTTCTTTTATATAGCTACGCACAGTAAAATATGAAAAAAAAAATATAAGGCACTTGACTTTAAACAAATATTAGTTTGTGTTATTTTGTTTGGCATGACCTCCCCCAAGAACTAAAGCTGTATACGCCCCTGACCTGCCCAGATATGCGAATTGTACTCAAGCTTTGGACGGATGTACGCCTTATAGATCGTAGCCAGATCAGAAGAGGAAAACAATTTCTTGCATCGCCTAAGGAACCCCAAACATTTCGCAGCGTTTTTAGCGACGTCGAATATGTGTTCATTCCATAAAAGGTGGTCTGTGACGCACATACCGAGAACCGAAAGCTGTTCAGTTTCCTCAATGCAAGTGCCACTCATGGATAGCGGCAAGGGGGTGGGTTTTGCTTTAACGACAGGAGACAGCATTGAGTTTTAGAAGCATTAAATTCTACGCAGTTTTTTATTCCCCAATGGACAATGCTGTCAGGATCAGAATTTAATGAGCTTACCATACGCTGCCGTTCAAGTTCCACATCCGAAGGACATGGATGTGAATTTGAAAACGAATATGATAAGCTGAGGGTACTGTCGTCAGCGAAGCAGTTTAATGGATTAGAAGTTTCAGACAAAAGATCATTTATGAATATAAGGAAGATAGTCGGAGACAAAACGGAGCCCTGGGGCATACCAGCATTTATTTTGTGAACTTCAGACTTGAAACCATCCAAAACAACTTGTATTGAACGGTCCGAGAGGTAATTTATAATCCAACGAAGAAGAGATTCATCAATACCAAATGCACGCATTTTCGATAAAAGATCTTGATGCCAAACTCTATCAAATGCTTTTGAAATATCAAGCGCAATAATCTTACTTTCTCCAAAACGATGTAAAGATTTGTGCCACTGTGGACCTATTGCTACGAAAGCCGTACTGCCGGTCATTAAGAAGCTTTCGTCCTTCGAGATTTTTCTTGAGCTGAAAATTAATCAGCGTTTCCATGACCTTGGAAAGGAGGGACGTAAACGCAATTGGTCGATAGTTAGAGGAGGAAGAAGATACGCCTTTTTTTGGGTCAGGCTGGACAAATGCTGTTTTCCATCCACTCGGAAAGAGTCCAGTAGTGTAGGAATGATGGAAAAGCTTACGCAGTGGTTTTGCCAGCATTGAAGAACACCTCTTCAGAACAAAGGGAGGGATACTTTCCAGGCCAGCGGATTTGTGTACGTCAAGATCTTTTAGAACTGCAACTGCACGAGTGCGAAAGAAGATTTGTCCCATAAAATCATTTACGTTCTCAAGTACAGGAGGAGTCATAACACTCTCTGGCAGCGTCGATTTAACAGCAAACTGTGCTGCAAGCAAATTGGTTTTATCTTGCGAGCTGACAAAAGGAGGACGAGGTGGTATTTCGTATGTTTCTTACAAATGACCAAACATTTTTACTACCTTAGGGACATTGTAGTATTTTTTGCCGTAATTTTTGATCATATAAAAATTTGGTTCGTCGAACTTTTTCCGGTTTTCCTCAGTAGGATTTATAACAACGGAAGCTTACTTCTCTGACCCCTATAACCTCTTTACAGCTCGAATCAAACCATGCGTTTTCCTTGGGTTTGATAGATTTTACCTTATTTTGGATAAAATTTCTCATTCCACAAAGAATTAAGTTTGTAATCATATCTGCGCTGGAATCTACGTCACTATCGAGGAAGCATAGTGACCAGCTAAGATTTCTGAAGAATACATTGAGACCGTCCCTGTTGGCTTTCTCGTACTGCCAAATGGTTCTCTGAGGAGTTTTTTCTTTAACTGAGTTTTGTTGGCACGAGAAATTAGCAGATATGACATAATGGTCTGATCTGCCTAGAAGTGGTAGTACACTAACAGTATATTTATCGGGGTCAGAGGTTAGGAACAAGTCAATAGTGTTCGCAGAATGACCTGCAACGTCAGGGATACGAGTTGGCTCATCAACAAGCTGAGTAAGATGGTTTAACTCAGCAAAGATCTCAACATACCTTCCTTCGGGTGTTGTCTGTCCAGAAAAGCGGAGCCAACTTGAATTGTGTACATTGAATGACGATTTCAGTTTGAGGATTATGGGAAACAATTCTTTGGATGGAGTCGGACAGAGCATCAAATTCATCAGAAGTTGAATTTCTGTCCAGGTTTGGGCTCCTATAAATAAAGCATGTATGAATAATGTGCTTGTTTACCGTGAATTTCAACCATAGGTAGTTAAAGTTTGTGTTAACACACCCACCATATTGAGGTTGGAGCTGGTAAGCAACATCGTTTCTAACACACACAACATGACCATGATGAGCAAAGAATAAAGGCACTAAGTGATACCCATATAGATTAAATTCCGAATAATCGGTATTTTCTCCTACCTGAGTCTCACTCAGTGGCAATATAGCTGGTCTGCTAATTGCAGAATGAACGAATGTAGCACAAAAGTTCTTTCTTAACCCACGAATGTTGGAATAATCCACCCTAAAATTACCTCTCATTATATAAAATTCAAAAAACTTACCTTAAAACTAAATCAGACGAATATTCTATGTGATTTAACAAAATTAGGGCCGAATTGAGCTGTTCAATACATATTACCACTGGTGTTATGCCTTAGTGATAACACGCACCGATCCACCCCTGGATTCCTAAAGTGATAAAAAACAATTTATCTAATATTGATTTAGCACTCTCATTGAATAATTATATGAAAGTTTCCCATATAATGCATTCAATGATTAAACTAAAGCAACTGCGAGTGAAAGGGAAAGAGTAGGATTTACCTCTCGCTGTGGTTTTGGGTTTCTCTAATGTCCGTTTAAGAAATTTCTTTTCTTATACGCGTTTTACGAAAAACTCGGATAAAAGAAAGAAATTTCTTTGATTATCAGATCTTCTTATATTCGTGTTGTACTGTATTTCTTTTTAATTAGATGCTTTCCAGAATACCTACACGCTACCAGAAGAATTTTTTGATTAAAACGCAATGAGCCAACATTTCCTCTCCGAACTAAATCATAAGTGGTTCACACGCACCTTCGAATCTGAATCCATTTCTAATATAAATCGAATCGGGCGAAAATCATTGGGTAACGTAACCATGTAAATGAACCATTGAGCCCAGCAAACATTTTTGTGAATGTTCACAAGACATTTACCAAAACAGAAGACTTTATATTGGATAAACGTTCACTTTTAGTGAACAAAATCTGAAAATGTCCAAAAAGGGGATTTCTTCGGTATGAAAATTGTAGATTTTCGCTTTATTTTCATTATAAGTGAATAAAAGTGGACGCGCATAAGTAAGAGAAGGGTAAATAGGATTTTTCAGTATGAAAATAGTCGAGATTCAATTTCCCTTCATTATAAGTGAATGAAAGTGGACGCGTTCAAGTAATCCTGTAAAGCAGAATATTTGGGTGCATTCATTTGTATTCATAATAAATGAGGGAAATTGAATATTTTTTTGTTTCTCCTCATTTTGTTTCGAAAAATTATAACAAAAGAGATGAAAAGATTAAATTTCTCAGTTCAATTCAAGTTTCTGTTCTGTGACTGCGTGGTTAAGTGATCGAAATATTCAAGTTTGTTTTACGATATTAATAATAATAATTGAAATTGATTAATAATAATTATTAATTAATAATAATAATAATAATTATATTAATATTTAAAACCATTGGATAACGTAACCACGTTTATGAATCATATTAATGATTCAAAAACGACCATAAACTGTGGACTAAAATATGAATATACTATAAGCGTCCAATTTACATTCACTTATTCCAGGATTTATTCATCATTTATGAATCATTTAAATGATTCAAAAACGGGGTATCGCTAGTCGCTACCCAATGAGATTGTTCAAATTCGATTTAGAAAAGAATTCCGATTCGAATGTTGTGTTCACTTATGTGAACTATTTATGATTTAGTTCTGAAGGGAAATCTTTGCTGGGTTTTGAAATAATTCGTACAAACACATAGATAACATAATTTATCCCCAGTCTTATAGGTGTTATGTATATGGCCTTATCATCAAAATCAAGTACAAATGAAATGAAAAACTTTTAATACAAAACTTATAAGGGTTTCAAAGAAAATCATACTAAATATGTATTGGGAAGTGTTGCTAATGAAACGCTTTCTATTCGAGGTAGGTATCGATATTTTGAGGCAAATATGGTTTTCAAGGGTAGGTACCAATGGCAAGTTACTAGTGTGGGTCGTATCCATCCTCATTTTTGGGTTTGTGAATTTAGCCTACTATTCTAGGCCCCCTTAGCGCCCACCCTCTGCGTACGCTAATTTGTACCCCACTGTGTACCTATAGATGCTTAATAGGTATGTAAATTACAAAGAAACAGTGATCCCATAAAACCCAACATTAATTATCACGGAAATTAAATGTCTTGGCCTAACCCAAAGTTACACATGCATCATTAAACGGTAGTAAGGGTAGGGACAATTTCGGCAATCCACACCACAGCCTATATTTTCTAAATCCATCGCTTTCGCTATATTATTGGTTTGGTTCCGATATTGGCGACATACATATACATATTTACATATACACATGGATAAATGAGTGTCCAATTAGGAAAGGCCTTGCATCCTGACATGTGTTCTTTGGCTCCATAATTATAATCACTGTTATAGTGCGTATCTATATCACTTTTGGAACAACAAAACCATAATAAAATCAATAATTGCAACACCCTTTATAATGTTATTAGGATAGAGGTGCCTAATTCCGGCCGTCTCCAGTAGCCGGCCGCATACCAAAAAACGGCTCGTAATTAGTGAAATAGTAGTGATACTTCTGTGGTTAGAGTTTTTAAAGGGCCTGTCATCTCTCTCCTACTAATTGCAACTTTTTTCGTTCCATTATACAATTAAACTAGCTCAGTTTTTACATCTGTAGTTGTGCGATCTCGCCGGCACACGATTTTATTAAGTTTTGTTGTCAAAAACGTTAGTTGTACATTGTTCCAAAATAATCGTTTGTTTTGAAATATTTGGAAGTAAATGTCTTTTATGCATTTATATTTGTTTATTATCTTATATTTTAGTCAAATCTACTTTAAAAAGCGAAAAAAAAGTAATTTTACGATTTTTTTAAGCGGGCCGGCAATAGGACACACAAAAAACCTCTGTTGCTTATATTCGGCCACCCCGGCCGAAGATAGGAAACATTATTTTTTGTCTGTCTCCTTATTTCGGCCCCTTTAAAAACAAAAGGAAAAATACCACAATTTTACTATATTTAGTTATTTTATTATAAATTAGGTCCTAACTTATTCACTCTACATTAAATTTAAATTTGCTATACAAAATGGGAAATTAATCAAATTTGTATGAAAATTTTAAACAATCCATTTTTTTAATAATGGGTTTAAATTTAATGTCGATTGAATAAATTAGGCCTAAGGGCCAATTTTTCAATAGTCAGTTAAGCAGTCAGTTAGTAGGTACTTAATCCTCAGAAAGAGCAATATTTTGTTAAGGCTTGGTCTTATTTCAGGAGGCTTGAACTGGACGAGAAACATGACTGTCCTTTTAATTTCTTTAGTAAGATAAAATAGTGACAGCTAAGTGTTAAGGTGTGTTTCGAAAATAATTCTGACATTCTGAGCGCTCAGAAGTCAGAACACGCTTAGTTCAGAGGATGTTCAGAGCATTCTCGATATGCTCGGACTCTGTTCAGAACTCTTTTCTGAGCTAAAAAAGAAAAAGCCTATTTTCTGGATAAAATTGACCTAAAAGTCAAAAAGAAAAATGGTACAGGCTACAAACAGGATATCTGAAGACTCAAAAACGAAATCAAATTTATTTAAACGCAATTACAAAGGCTGGTATTTCCTCTACAAATAAAAGCCTAAACGAAGTTTCTATCATTAGTATTAACAGAGAAATTTTTGTTATCATGGCTAAGGGTACACCAAAGTAAGCCTTTCTTTAAATCCCCGATAAAAAAATGTAGCAATTAGAGATAGACCATTACTGTGCAACGATTTTGTTCTTAGAATATTCCCAAAAATCATTTCCTAATTTATTTTAATTTTTTATTTTAATTTATAAGGAAAAAAAAAATAAAATAGTTGAATTCGTAAGTATAGCCTTTTTACTGAGGGGGCTGAGAATAGGAAACACAAAGGCCGGAATCAGGATCCAAGAGGCCGAAAACAGGAAAATGTGAGATTTTTCACAAAAACAATGATATATATTGTTTTACGTTAAAATATTGTTTTATTATTGTATAACTCTTAAGAAATCTCTAATGAACTATTTGGGAAATAAAACAATATCAAAAAGTTAAAAATTCAAGGCTTAATCATAAGTTTTGTCGGAAAATTTCGTTAAGGGGCCGGCTACTGGCAACTCTACCCTATATGTATTTATCAATTTCTGTGTACCTTTGTATGTATGTATGTATGGTATGTAGATGAAATGAAGGCGCAAGAAATCGGTTAATAAAACGAGTTGCGATTGATTCGTTTTGTTTAATTCAAATCTGAAATGGCAACAAGGACAAAATCAAGACCAACTAAAGACGGTTATGCTAGCTTTTGGACTAAACCCTACAGCATAGACCAGAAGCTGAAGGGTAAACATTTTACAATACAAGGTCTGATGGTAAATTGCCCAAATGAACGAAACAATTACTGCCGACAGACAAAGGGGGTTGAATGAAATTATTTGATTACGGTCTGTTAAACGTGATGTAATGAGAATCGCCAATGATTTCCTCGCCACCCGTTCCCAATAACAGACTCCTAATTGAATTTTATAATTCACACATGTGTTAACCAACATGTGTGAATTAGCGGCATTTTCGAAATTGATGAGGTTTTTAAATAAATAATCCCAAAGCTGGGCGATGAGGAGTAGGTATGTGTAATTTAATTGTGGATTGTAAGTATGTATGTATGATGATGTTTGGTACATAATAATAAAATAAAGTTTTAGATCTACATAAGTTTTGAACTAATTTGTTCAAAAGAAGTGCACTTATGCATATTTATTATTATTACAAATGCTACGGATTAAAAAGTACTACTACCATTGTACATACTACCATTGAGTAAATACAAATAGAAGCGATACCTATCCCACCAAACATTTCCCTTCAGAACTAAATCATATATAGTTCACATAAGTGAACGAAACATTTAAATCGAAGTTCGTTTCTAAATCGAATTTAAACAATCTCATTGGGTAGCGCAACCACGTTTTTGAATCATTTAAATGATTCATAAATGATGAATAAATCCCGGAACAAGTGAATGTAAACAGAATGTTATATATTCATTTTTGTCCACAATTTATGAGTCTTTTTATAAAATAAAATACCTTTTTATTTATTAATATTATAAAACAAACTTGAATATTTCGATCACTTTACCACGTAGTCACAGAACAGAAACTTGAATTCAACCCTTGTATATAAAAACTATAGTACTATTATGGAATCGATTTTTCTGTTACTTTGTGTTCTCGTGAGGGCGCAAACATCGTGCCACGTTGGTTTGGAGAGATGTGAATGAGGATAGGAAGAGGAATAAAAGCTGGTAGTAAGAAGGAGAGGAGTATATTTTGTTGATTCTGACAGTTGCTGACAACAATTACCTGGTGTGAGTGAGATAGTTTTTCGTCATGGCAACGAAGGGGATTATTCGCACAAAATGAAAAAAATGTTCTCGTTGTCATGGTGCATTGTACAACAGTATCGTTTTTTGTTTGAATTTGAATTAGCAAACAGATTTTTATGTTGTTTTCTATCAAAGTCTATGATAGTACACAATATACATACATATGTCTATAGATAGGTTAATTATGATTTGATTTGCTTCGAATTTGTTGAAAATTTTCAATTTCAGCTGAAAATCATATTATCAAGACTACACCGTTGCTAATTTTCACAATTCCTAGGCAAACATAGTCTTACAACGATGCTTTATTTCTTTATGAGGCTTTTAAGAACAAACATTTTTTTCGAAAAAAAAAAAAATCAAGAAACATTTTTTTGAAGTTTATTTTTTTGGAAAAAAAAAACTAGAAAAAAAAACACTTTAAAAGTAATTTTTGTACAGGTAAATTTATCAAAAGTTTGCTTACTTTAAATGTAAAGAAATTTTGATAAAATTTAAAAAAGAATAACCTTTTACCTTAAAAAAAACTTTTTAAGGTAAACAAAACTCGAAAATATTAAAAAAAAAAACAATTTAAATAAAAATTTTGGGAAAATTTAAAAAAATAAATATTTTTTTACCTTTAAAAAATACCTACTTAAGATAAAAATTAAAAAAAAAAACTATTTTACCTAAAAAAAAATATTTTTAAGAGTAGAGAAATTTAAAAAATAAATTAATAAATAAAAACGGAAACAATTAAAAAAAATGTATTTAATTGTAAAAAATTAAATCTTTTTACTTTTAAAAAATACTTAACATAAAACAAATTGAAAACAAATTAAAAAAATCTATTTTACCTTTAAAAAAAAGTATTTTTAAGGGTAGAGACATTTTGGCGAAATTTAAAAAATAAATATCTTTTTATCTTTAAAAGAAAATAAGATAAAACCAATTGAAAAAATTAAAAAAAAAATATTTTATCTATATGTTTTTAAAAGAGAAATTTTAGTAAATTTTAAAAAATAAATATCTTTTGTCTATTTAAGATAAACACTCTGTTATTTTTTTAGTAAATTTTAATTTTACTTAACGTTGTTTATTTTTTAACTTTGTTAAATTTTTACTTAAAAAAATTCAAATTTCGTTTATGAAAATTGCATTAAGTAATTTTAATCAATTCGCATTCAAACTAAAGAAATTTTACTTTACGAAGTATTTTTTTTAATTCACGTAAAAAAATTCAATTTAGCTCACCTAGTTTAAGAATGCTTATTCAAATTTTCAAAAACCAAATCTCAACTTTATGAAATAATATTGAAAAATTCTCATCAAAAATTCAATTGTGAATATTTTAACAATAACTATTAGGCAATGTTCAAATTTCGGTTATGAAAATTGTATGAAGTAATTTCAATAAATTCGCATTTTGTAAGGTGTTTGAAATGAAATTTGAACTTTATTAAGTAATTTTTAAAAAATTCACTTGAGAAAATCAAATTAAGTATTCTTTTTTCAAAATTCCCGTGAAAATTTAGACACTACTTACTCAACAAAAAAATTTCCAAATCTTGTTTTTTTTATTCCCGCGAAAAGTAGTGTGTGGAATTTTTAGTAGGTAGTTGGAAAATATGCAGATTAAATTTAATTTAAATCAAATTTTGTTTGTAAATTGTTATTTAGAGAATTTTTAAAAATTACTTATTAAATTCAAATTTCATTTTTGAAACTTTTTTCGCACGAATTTTCACATGGTGAACTATAAAATTTTTAAAAATTTTATAATCTAGGATATTTTACAAAATAATCTCATAAAGTTAGAACTTCACTTCTGGAAGTGTTATAATTTCCACGTGAAAATTCATCGTGAATTTTTAAACATAGCTTGTTTCATTTTTGAAAACTTTATAGAAATTATTTATAATACTTTAAAAATTCATTCTTGGACATTTTAAAATGATTGTGAGAAATCGTTAATTTTTTTAAGAAATAATAATTCTGCATCATTAGTTTTTTGAATTTCGAAAAAGTTTCATCAAGTTTTGAATTTAATATATGTAATATAATTTGACGGGTCACTAACACACCCTTTTATTATGAAATTTTTCACCCCCCTCAATAATTTTTATACACAAATTTAGACACATCGCATAGCTAAATTTTGAGATATTAACTTTAAATATTGGCCAATTAGAAATGAAGTTATGATTTTTCATATTAAAAATAATCGAATAAAAAAAAATTTGAGATAACGGGTCTTTGTAGTGGTTGACGAATTTTGAGAATGAACAAAGCGGAGCATTTCTATGGATTTTATTCGATTTTTTATGAATTTTAAAAAATCAATTGTGGTGCTAATATAGGAGGTATTCCATTGAGATTAAATATAAGAAAAAACTAAATCAATCCATGCACACACTCACATGTTATTAAGTTATATGTGTAAACAATATTATATTGTTAATTTCTCAGCTCAACGGTACAATTGGAACATAGTTTTTACTTATACAAATTCCTAGAACATATAGCTATATTTCATTAGTACATTGCGAGCCTGTGTGAAGGGATCGCACCAGCGATCACTTAATTAATTGCCTCAAACCTCAAAACAATTAATAGAACATTCAACCTGCTTCGATGTTTAATATCCATATTCCCATCGCATTACATTTCATGATCAGCTATAGCAAAGCCAAAGCACAAACAATACAACATTCATATTTCCGTTGGCACACTCAGTGCATTGTGCATATAGCTATAAATAAATGCTCATATATTTCAACTGGCACCTTCAGTGTACAAACTATATAATATGACACCAAATATATAACAACACTTTCAGTGATTGAAGAAAAACAAACATAATTAAGGGTCGCTGACTTATGGTAGTAAAATATGCATCATAAGCAAGCTAGCCCAAAACACTTGAAGTGCATGGCTATTATGCTGATGCTGCATTTTATGGGAATTCTTATTGAATATCGAAGTATTGTTGAATACCAATACAGGCATTATTTTATTGACGAATTTTGTTTAAAAAGAGAAGAATAAAATTAAAACACACTTCTTATTCTACATTCAAAGATTGTGTTTCACTTAATTAAGCAACTCGCTGGAGTCAAACCAATTTTTGATATAATTATAGTAATATAGACGCCCTAAAGAGCTACTCGCTTTTGGGTCAAGGTTTACTAGGCTACTCGCCGTACCACGTCTAAATTGGTAAGGAGTAAAAGTCAAAATATATATATTCCAAGCGTTATCCAGCTACAGACTTTGCACCTGTATGACAGTTAATTAAAAAGATATTAATAAAAAACCAAAAAAAAAAACAAATTTCAAAAATTTTACTCCTTCTTGAATAAATCTGTCAAATGATAAGTAAGAATGATAAAATGTTTACCATTTAATTACTATCAAATTATTCAATAACATAGTAAAATTTGAAATTTTTCCAACAACCCATTAAAAAGATAAAAATCAAATACTTTCAAAAACTGTTCAAAAAAAATTACCTTTTTTCAAAAATTATTTTGGGTATGAAAAAAAAAAATCCTATCAAAAATTCCTTAAACATGGATAATTTATTTTTGTATTATCTTTAAAAGTATGTAAAAATATTTTTAAAAAAATGTATTCTTATACAACTTTTAAGCACTTTTTGTAACGACTATTTGTGCCTATTTCAGTCTTAAATAGGTAAATAGGTGATTTGGATTTTTGCAAAAAACAAGATGTACGTGTTTTTTTTCCTAATTCTTAAATAAAAAATGAAGTTCACACGACGTCGCGTTTAGAAGTTAGAAATCGGACTTTGCCCTACATTTACCCTCGTTTATCCTATTAAATACGCGAATTTCAAAAAATTCGATCTTATCGCTCACCTACATAAAATTTGCAATCGTATAAATTTTAGTTTGAATTTTTATGACTTGTAGTTTAGGCTGTAGCGTGATTTGTAAAAATGGTCATATTTAATACGATTAAAATTCTTTCTTTTATATAGTATAAATTTATAATAGATAATATAAAATAATAAGTACCTACCTACTAAATGGCGTTCACCATCTAATGTCATATATTTGTCATATCTCCTTAAATATGAACGCAAATATCAACCTACAAAATTAAAACAATTTCTTCCTATCCCTACTTGATATAAGAAATTCATGTACAACTTAAAGTGGCAACATTACTCAACTTGCTACAGCATATCTCACACACAACGAAAGAAAAAATATAAACATTATTTCCTTTTAAAATTATATTTATTATCCTACTTCCTCCTTAAATTTAGCAAAAAAAAGCTTCAGTCTTCCCCTACGTAAACAAAATTGGTGGAAGAAAATAACAAAAAAGAGTTTAGTGTTTACTCCCTTGCACTAGCTTTAATTATGTATGCGTTGTTCTCGTTCATTTATTGTTGCCTTGAACGTCATTCTAATCGTCAATTCCCTCAGTTTCTCCGTCCTGTACTCTCCAATCTCTACAATTTCGTAGTACTGGTAGTGCTCACCTGGAATCTCTCTATCGATCTTCTTCATGATAGTACTATAGTTTTTATATAATTCTAATGTCCCCATTAGTATTACCTTTGTATATAAAAACTATAGTACTATCATGAAGAAGATCGATAGAGAGATTCGAGGTGAGCACTACCAGTACTACGAAATTGTAGAGATTGGAGAGTACAGGACAGGGAGAAACGGTGGGAATTGACGATTAGAATGACGTTCAAGGCAACAATAAATGAACGAGAACAATGCATACATAATTAAAGCTAGTGCAAGGGAGTAAACACTAAACTCATTTTTGTTATCTTATTCCACCAATTTTGTTTACGTAGAGGAAGACTGAAGCTTTTTTTTGCTAAATTTAAGGAGGAAGTAGGATAATAAATATAATTTTAAAAGGAAATAATGTTTATATTTTTCTTTCGTTGTGTGTGAGATATGCTGTAGCAAGTTGAGTAATGTTGCCACTTTAAATTGTACATGAATTTCTTATATCAAGTAGGGATAGGAAGAAATTGTTTTGATTTTGTAGGTTGATATTTGCGTTCATATTTAAGGAGATATGACAAATATATGATATTAGCTGGTGAACGCCATTTAGCAGGTAGGTACTTATTATTTTATATTATCTATTATAAATTTATACTATATAAAAGAAAGAATTTTAATCGTATTGAATATGACCATTTTAACATATCACGCTACAGCCTAAACTACAAGTCATAAAAATTCAAACTAAAATTTATACGATTGCAAATTTTATGTAGGTGAGCGATAAGATCGAATTTTTTGAAATTTGCGTATTTAATAGGATAATCGAGGGTAAATGTAGGGCAAAGTCCCTAAACGCGACGTCGTGGGAACTTCATTTTTTATTTATTTTAAAGATCTTTAAGAATAAGGAAAAAAAACACGTACATCTTTTTTTTTTGCAAAAATCCAAATCACCTATTTACCTATTTAAGACTGAAATAGGCACAAATAGTCGTTACGTAAAGTGCTTAAAAGTTGTATAAGGATACATTTTTTTTAAAATATTTTTACATACTTTTAAAGGTAATACAAAAATAAATTATCCATGTTTAAGGAATTTTTGATAGGATTTTTTTTTTCATACCCAAAATAATTTTTGAAAAAAGGCAATTTTTTTTGAACAGTTTTTGAAAGTATTTGATTTTTATCTTTTTAATGGGTTGTATGGTAAACATTTTATCTTTCCTTCTTATCATTTGACAGATTTATTCAAGAAGGAGTAAAAATTTTGAAATTTGTTTTTTTTTTGGTTTTTTATTAATATCTTTTTAATTAACTGTCATACAGGCTCGTAATGTACTAATGAAATATAGCTATATGTTCTAGGAATTTGTATAAGTAAAAACTATATTCCTATTGTACCGTTGAGCTGAGAAATTAACAATATAATATTGTTTACACATATAACTTAATAACATGTGAGTGTGTGCATGGATTGATTTAGTTTTTTCTTATATTTAATCTCAATGGAATACCTCCTATATTAGCGCCACAATTGATTTTTTAAAATTCATACAAAATCGAATAATATCCATAGAAATGCTCCGCTTTGTTCATTCTCAAAATTCGTCAACCACTACAAAGACCCGTTATCTCAAATTTTTTTTTATTCGATTATTTTTAATATGAAAAATCATAACTTCATTTCTAATTGGCCGATATTTAAAGTTAATATCTCAAAATTAGCTATGCGATGTGGCTAAATTTGTGTATAAAAATTATTGAGGGGGGTGAAAAATTTCATAATAAAAGGGTGTGTAAGTGACCCGTCAAATTTATATTACATATATTAAATTCAAAACTTGAAACTTTTTCGAAATTCAAAAAACTAATGATGCAGAATTATTATTTCTTAAAAAAATTAACGATTTCTCACAATCATTTTAAAATGTCCAAGAATGAGTTTTTAAAGTATTATAAATAATTTCTATAAAGTTTTCAAAAATGAAACAAGATATGTTTAAAAATTCACGGGGAATTTTCACGTGGAAATTATAACATTTCCAGAAGTGAAGTTCTAACTTTATGAGATTATTTTTTAAAATACCCTAGATTATAAAATTTTTAAACATTTTATAGTTCACCATGTGAAAATTCTTGCGAAAAAAGTTTCAAAAATGAAATTTGAATTTAATAAGTAATTTTTAAAAATTCTCTAAATAATAATTTACAAACAAAATTTGATTTAAATTAAATTTAATCTGCATATTTTCCAACTACCTACTAAAAATTTCACACAATACTTTTCGCGGGAATAAAAAAAAACAAGATTTGGAAATTTTTTTGTTGAGTACTGTTGTAGTGTCTAAATTTTCACGGGAATTTTGAAAAAAGAATACTTAATTTGATTTTCTCAAGTGAATTTTTTAAAAATTACTTAATAAAATTCAAATTTCATTTCAAACACCTTACAAAATGCGAATTTATTGAAATTACTTCATACAATTTTCATAACCGAAATTTGAACATTGCCTAATAGTTATTGTTAAAATATTCACAATTGAATTTTTGATGTGAATTTTTCAATATTATTTCATAAAGTTGAGATTTGGTTTTTGAAAATTTGAATAAGCATTTTTAAACTAGGTGAGCTAAATTTAATTTTTTTACTTGAATTAAAAAAAATACTTCGTAAAGTAAAATTTCTTTAGTTTGAATGCGAATTTATTAAAATTACTTAATGCAATTTTCATAAACGAAATTTGAATTTTGTTAAGTAAAAATTTAACAAAGTTAAAAAATAAACAACGTAAAGAAGTAAATTTAAAATTTACTAAAAAATTAACAAAGTGCTTATCTTAAATAGACAAAAGATATTTATTTTTTAAAATTTACTAAAATTTCTCTTTTAAAAACATATAGATAAAATATTTTTTTTTTAATTTTTTCAATTGGTTTTATCTTATTTTCTTTTAAAGATAAAAAGATATTTATTTTTTAAATTTCGCCAAAATGTCTCTACCCTTAAAAATACTTTTTTTTAAAGGTAAAATAGATTTTTTTAATTTGTTTTCAATTTGTTTTATGTTAAGTATTTTTTAAAAGTAAAAAGATTTAATTTTTTACAATTAAATACTTTTTTTTTAATTGTTTCCGTTTTTATTTATTAATTTATTTTTTAAATTTCTCTACTCTTAAAAATATTTTTTTTAGGTAAAATAGTGTTTTTTTTTAATTTTTATCTTAAGTAGGTATTTTTTAAAGGTAAAAAAATATTTATTTTTTTAAATTTTCCCAAAATTTGTATTTAAATTGTTTTTTTTTTTAATATTTTCGAGTTTTGTTTACCTTAAAAAGTTTTTTTTAAGGTAAAAGGTTATTCTTTTTTAAATTTTATCAAAATTTCTTTACATTAAAGTAAGCAAACTTTTGATAAATTTACCTGTACAAAAATTACTTTTAAAGTGTTATTTCAAAAAAATAAACCTCAAAAAATGTTTCTTGAATTTTTTTTTCGAAAAAAAATGTTTGTTCTTAAAAGCCTCATAAAGAAATATAGCATCGTTGTAAGACTATGTTTGCCTAGGAATTGTGAAAATTAGCAACGGTGTAGTCTTGATAATATGATTTTAAGCTGAAATTGAAAATTTTCAACAAATTCGAAGCAAATCAAATCATAATTAACCTATCTATAGACATAAGTATTTATATTGTGTACTATCATAGACTTTGATAGAAAGCAACAAAAAAATCTGTTCGCAAATTCAAATTCAAACAAAAAACGAGAACATTTTTTTCATTTTGTGCGAATTATCCCCTTCATTGCCATGACTAAAAACTATCTCCTAACACCAGGTAATTGTTGTCAGCAACTGTCAGAATCAACAAAATGTACTCCTTACTACCAGCTTTTATTCCTCTTCCTATCCTCATTCACATCTCTCCAAACCAACGTGGCACGATGTTTGCGCCCTCACGAGAACACTCCCAGTAACAGAAAAATCGATTCCATAATAGTACTATAGTTTTTATATACAAAGGTATTACCCAACTCTTTTATAAATAAATGGGCATCATAGCCAGTTAAATTGTGGAAAAATATAGGCAAAAATGTTGGTACCTTATAATTTAAATTGCATGATAAATGCGCCGCGCCCCTAAAATTCCCGCTGATGTGGCAATGGTCTCGAACTTTATCTAGCCCCAGAGGTCTGCTACAGATGTGGCAATTGATAGCATCATTGAATGTGTGTTCATCCGCTGACGTCATAGTCATAGGCGTATTTATTGTGAGGTAATCCCTATGTATGCGTTTCGATTCCTCAATTATAGAATTTACGAATACCCTAGCACAGTCGTCACCTGCAATTAAACAAAAAAAATCAAATTTATAAATACAAAATTAAATATATAATGTTTCTGGTTTTGTTTTTTTCTTTTTTTACTATCGTATGCTTACCCGTGTATTTAAACAGTTTGTCCAAAGATGAGTCGAACGAGCATTTCAAGTAGTAAGAAACTTCTATGGGTATATGCTCTTTAATAGATGTTGTTGAGGAATTTCCTGGGTCTGGATGACGATTTTGGATGTTCATCAGCATACATTCAAAGTCAGCATATATGGCAAAGGGAACTTCAATAGATCTTGAATGATGCCTGAATTTTAATATCTTAGAATCCTCTTTTGGCAGCTCAGTTACGATACCGTTGAACTCCTTTTGATGCTTTCGAAAAGCACTATCAGCAATAAACGTTAATAAACATGCATTGCACATACTTATGAAGTGATTTCCATGATTAACCTGCATACTTATCAACTTCGAAATGTTTTTAATCCATAAAAAATGGTTATTCGATTCATCTTGGAAAAGCAGTAAGTTGATATGATTATCCTTTACACCCCTTGTGATGTAATATGGGCCAACAACTTTATAGTCTTCACTCCCAATACTTTTTGGCTCGATTCCAAAAACGTTAACACTTATAGTGGGGTTAAGCGTTTCGAAGAGCGTTATATCTCTTAGCTTTAAGGGGAAAGCCAAATTGTAGAAATTGATTCGAACACCACTCGGTAAATTAATTATATCATCTGCGATATTTTCGATATTATAACTGTTGGTTCTTTGAACATTGGCATGGGTCGGATGGAGAGCAGAAATAATTGCCCATTTGAAGCAGTATTCATCATTGTTTTGGATATTTACACATGCCTTTTTAATTTCAATAGATTTTGGAAGTCTAATGTAGCTCGATCCTCTCAATGGCTTGTACTCATTAATGTTGAATTCGATTCGTTTGATGAAAAGAAGACTCCAACCAGAGTCCATGATCTCAAACTCTTCACTTTTGTTGTCAATGCATTCTACCATCTTCGTAAATATTTCCGAAATATCTTGGCTTTGTAGAGCAATTTGCATCGGAGATTTAAACGATCATGCTCTTCTCCTCCAGTCGATGTTGAATATTTTAAATATTTAGCAAAAAGCTCAATACTGAACTTAACACTGCCTTTTCTTTGGAATCCTTCTTCAATGAGTTGCAACACATCAGTCTTACAACTATCCAAAAAATATTTAATGTTTAGTAGATCTTCCCTTTTGTTTTGCAATAGGAAGGTTTCTACCATACCTTTAAAACACTTCCGGATCTTCATTAAGGGGCTCATTGGTACTTTAACCATGTTTTTGTTTCTGTGGATTTCTGTTCTCTCATGGTGTATCCACTGTCTAGGCGAAAACTCTCCTGGACAGGTTCCGCATCTGCGTTTGTTTGATGAACAATGAGGAATATCATCATCGGCTTTCCGTTTGGTTGAGATAGACTGGTCACTTACAGTTAAGGTTGCATTGCTCACATGAGCTACCTCTAAGGTTTTATGAGCACTTAGAATGTGGCGATTCAAAGCATCTTTTCGCGAAAATGTTTTCACACATTGGAGGCATTGAACTTTACTGGTACTGGTACCCTTATGAGCAGATTTTATATGCCTGCTTAAAGAACTTGCATGGGCGAATTTTTCAGCACAAACAACACAAACCAATTTTTTTTTTTTTTTTTTTTTTTGTTAATTGAAGGTATACCTTTTGTTTTTAGGATCTGATAGTTACTGTTTTTTGTTTTATCGTTTCACCACTTTTAAGCAAAGCTTTAAAAATTTAATGACATATGTTTATATTAATGACAAACAATAAAAAAAAAACACTTCTTTTTTATGGATTTTAAGTTTAAACTTAAAGGAACTGCACTCGGCTTATAGCAAGAACAATTCAAAATTACTGAGACACTGATCACTTATTTGTTTGAGAGTAAGAAAAATTGTATTAGTAACACTTTTTTTTTTGTATATATTGGTTTTAATTTATAAATGCAATAAGTTTAAACTTGGAAACACTTAAAAGAACTGTACTCGATGCTTCTATAACAAGAACTATTCAAAATTACTGATATGCCCAGTATTAGAATTATTTGCTTGAGAGTTAGAAAATGATAAGAATTAGGTTCCCACTTTGATTGTTGTATTTTATCCAAAGCCAACAAAAATCAAAACCACCAACTTCATCATATGCATGCATGCTTATCAAACAATAAAAGGAAAACCATACGAAATGGATATAACATATGCATATTTATCAATTACTTAGATTATTGCATTCTACCCAAATAAAAGGAAATCCACGGAATGCAACCTATACATTTGAACCCAAACTATATACAAGAAAGATGTAAGGATTGAAAAAAAATATTTAATGAGTGTGGAAGTGTCAACTCATATCCGCGTGTATTAAAAGATATCAGAAAGTGGGAGGGTTAGTTGGTTTTTACCAAACAAGGGAAAAATTCTGATACAGATGAAGGAAGAGGGTAAATGATCGAATATTTTTCTAAAATTACTGTAAAATATAAGAAATGTAAAAATTAAAACAAAAGAAATAAAAGATTGATATTTTTTTTTTTTACAAATGTATATTTATTTTTTCTTTGTTTATTATTATAATTTTTTTTTATTTATTATATCCTAGGTCTTTTCTCTCCTTTAAAATACTTTCCGGCTGGCACCCGCTTTGCATCCAATAAAGGATCTGGTATTTTTTTCCTTTTTGGACGAAACTTTGCCTGAATTACTTTTTCCAGAAGCGTACTTGTCATGTAGTCGTCATCATCATAGAGTTCCTCAATATCAAAATAGTTTGGTCCGTATTCGTTATCCAATTCCCTTATGGTAGCAACCCCATTGAATGTGTCCAAAAATGCTTCTCGGTATCTTTGAGTTGGTCCGTAATCCAATCTTTCTTGGTTGGGATTTGGACAGTAAAAATCAGGCTCCTCAATACCCTGAAATCTTCTATGGTATTCTTCTTCGTTTACAATATCTATTTTCTCTTCTTTTTTTTTACCAAATAAGGAAAAAATGCTGATACAGATGAAAAAAGAGGGTAAATGATCGATTAGTTTTCTAAAAATAGAAAAAAAACTATTCGATGATACAAAAAAAAAAAAATACATAGGTACTAAACTATGAGTCGGGTGGGGATGAAACAGAACTATAAAACGCTAGCATTTGTTGAGGATAGGAATAGTTTATTTTAAAAAAGTGACGAAGATTGACGACATTATGAATTCCTCAGAACTAGATTATTCAGTTTTCACTCTGGAAGGCTTTGCAGTCCGAGAAGCAAATTCGTTAAATGATAGCGGTTTCAAACCTACACGGAAGTTATCCGATCTCACGATCGTATTAAATTATAACATTTACCATATTCGAATGGTTACAACAAAGTGGGGTGATCGATTTGTAGCGGATCTGGGGGAATACACGGTAAGATAAAAAAACATTAATCTGATATATTGTTTTTTAATTTGTATAAATATTTACAGGTGTTTTTACCAGGTAGATATTCTTCCCTATCATCGAACAGCTTGCTTTATATGGCCAAAGGTGGTTATGCTTTCCAAACCACAAGACCATTAGGATCATCATACGTACTAAAATTTTTATAAATTTAAATAATTAATTTTAATCATTCATGTACACATACAATCATATATTTAATAAAACACAAACAAAATATGTGGTCAACAAATTTTAATATTTTTTCTTTTTTTATATTACAACAGTTTGTTTTTATCAATCCATGAGTTTTGTTCTGTTGGGAAGCCCAACCATTTTACAAAAACTTCATTCCCTCTTGTTTTTATAACTTTTTCCACAAGATATATATCTGGACAGTTGGATTTCATAAGTTCTTCTTTATAAAACCCGCCTTTTACTGCTTCACCTTTATAGTCTTCGAGAAGATATGTAATGGGTCTTGTTCTTTTGATTGTTCTTATTCTAAATACTTCCGTAGTCCAGTTGGGTGAATAAAATTTCTCGAATGCATGCTTATACTTGCTAATTCTTACACTATCACCAACATTAAATTGACGTTTATCTACATTTTTCTTATGATTTTTAAAAAATGTAAGTAATAATTTAGAATTTTTTTTATTAACACTAGCAGGTTGACAATTTATAGTTCTGTGGAAAGAATGATTATAATCATGCAGTAATTTTCTGTAAATATTTATCCACTTATAGCTGCCATTGAAACTAAATTCTTTCCACATTTTTTCCCTAAGAGTTCTATTAAATCTTTCAACAATAGAAGCTTTTAATGAACTAAATGTTGAGTAATGGTTTATTTTATATTTGTCTATTAAGATTCTGAAATTTTTATTAGAAAATTCTTTTCCATCATCTGTTTGCAAATTTTTTGGGATCCTAGAAGATTGCATAAATATCTTTTCCAATGCTTTGGTTACAGCGATACCAGTTTTGGTTTTGATAGGAATAGCCCATGCGAATTTAGAAAAAGTATCGATGACCGTCAATAAATAGTTAAATCCTTTGTTCTGATTACTATATGGTATCATTTCAACCAAGTCCGCTTGCCATAAATCATCAAAGCCTTTAATGATAACACGGCGACGTTTAAAATTTCTACATGCAGGCTTGTGTAATTCTTCAACAACCATTCGCTTACTCATATTAGTAAAGAATGAATTTAAGAAAATGAAAAGAAGTATTTTTATAATTTTAATTTTGATTTATTTGAATCTTTTGTATAACAGCATTAGTTTCTTAATTCTTAATAAACGTTTCTCTATGATAAAGCATACACAAGTATCTGGCCCCAATTTACACTCATCCAATGACCAACAACAGCTAGAGTAATGAAGTCCATGTATCGATTCAGTGTAAATAGAGTTTTGAAGTTGTTTAAGTAGTCTTATACAATTTAAAAATTCATGGTAATGTTCCTCTAGTAATTCATGTTTATATGTCTTTAGAAAATCTGTAATATTTTTAATTAATAGATCGACGTCCATTGTTTCAGGATGATGATGGTGATGAGGGTATTGAATGCATACAAAGTATATAATTTTTTGAAAGAAGAATTAAAGTAAAAATTAAATATTTTCCTTACACATACATTCTTAAAATATATATATAAGTACACTTAACTAAAAACTATTCTTATCAGTAACAACTGGGGAGTTATTTTTTTATAGTGATGGTTGTGTCGGAAATATTTTTCTCTCTTCTATTAACTCCACAATTTTGCTTTTGATGTGCTCATCAAGATACTTTTTTACGAAAGCATCCACATAGTTTTTAGGATCCCTGATTTCGATTATATTGTTTATTTGATCATCAACGTATTCTTTAAAGGTTGCTTGGTGTGGTTCCTCAGGTCTACCAACATTGCTTAAACGTTTATTTTCCATATTAAAATCACCAGATGGAAGGAGTTTAAAACCTAACCCTGGAGGACCTGTAGGACCTTTACTTTTTAAAAGTGTCTTGGAGTTTCTTCCCAACTTGTCAACGCTCATGTTTAGTTTCAATACATTTTAGGTTTGAATGATATTAATATATGATATTTGATTCCTTTAATTCCTCAATTATAGAGCTGATTTCATTTTGATGGTTGTTATTACCAGCATTTTTGGATGCTATTAAAAGTTTAAGCCTATTAACGAGCTCATTAGGATCATTCCAGTAAACGTATTCATTATTTTTGTTTGTGTACTTCATTTCAGTAATTTCAGAATAAGATTCCCCGGTTTTTTTATTTTTGTTATTAAATCCAGAAACAAGATTCTTTATTATTTGCGTATACTTGACACCCCTATTACTGTTGATCCTAAAAGTATGATCATGATTTCGCATATGGGCACTAATCTTTTGTAAAATTTTCTGATATTGCTTTAAATCATCATTTGTATAAATGTGCTTACGAGGTTTTTTCTTTAGAATCAGCTCATGAGACCCGGAGTTCGAGTAAATTTTTCATCATCAATTTTAATAACATCATCATCCATCCAAAATTTAGATTTACCAATTTTCGTTGCTTGTGTATTAGCATCATAAAACGGGCCATAGACTGTATCGTGATTTGATTCAGATAATAATTTTTTAGTGAAAATAGAAGATACCTCGGATGTATTGAAATTGTTTGTACTAAACAACATCTCATTATCTCCACTATCTAATTCAGTGATTGGTGATTCTAACACTTCATTGTCTTCCGATCCTTCCTCTTTATTTAATTATTTAAAATTAAGTTTACGACGTTTAATTGGTTTTGAGTAGTAGGGAATAGCGGGTCCACATGGGGCTATTCACGGTTCCACCTCGACCCTAAATTAGCCCCCATGTGTCCCAACCACCATGCGAGTCATTGGCGGTTCATTGGCATTGGTGGCGCAGCGAATAAGTTGCTCAGCGGCTTGGTGGCTTGTTGCTTGATGGCTTGTTGCTTGGTGGCCTGTTGATTTGGTGGATAGCTGCTGAGCGACTTGGTGTCTGGACAATTTGGAAGTTAATATAAAAATTCGCGTTAATTACGTTCATGTCAAAAACCCAAAAATGTATGTAAAAAACACAAAAATCACGTTAAAAACACGAAATTTACCTAAAAACCCAAAAATTTGCGTTAATTACGTTCACGTTAAGAACCCAAAAAATCACGTTTATTACGTTTAAGAACTCATGTTTAAAATTTAAAAATTATGTGAATGTAACTAGACAGTTCCTCATATGATTGAAGAGAGAACAAAATATTTGAGTAGAAACACATCCTTTTTTTTCTAATTTTTTATTTTTTTTTTTTTTTCATTTGATTTATTTTTTCATTAAGATATAAAATACATTTTTCTTTTTATTAAATCAAGTTTACATTTCATTTTCAAGATCTAACCGATAATGACCCCAAGCAAGTGTATTAATATTATTATTATATATAAACCTTTTGTCATCGGAACAACTTAAACTTAATTTGTTTATGCATTCAGTATATATAGTATGTTGTCTAGATCTGAAATTCAACATTTTACTATAGAAATTTTGTTCGTGTAGTAAGCAATCTCTGTTATTCCTTAGAGTTAATTTTTTTACAGCTGTTGATTTAACGCCCTTCGCTTTTTTTATCAAAACTGAATCTTCTATGTCTATGCTATACATTTTTGCTCTTAAGCCTATAAATTCTTTCATTATTTTACCATTATTTTCATCTTTCATAAACCCCAACTTTTTCATATTGAGCTGAGCCATACCATAGGGGTTATTGAGGGGGTAGTCAGAAGTATCGAATTTATCTGCAATAACATTTTTTATATCATTATAAAAATCATCTGTCCTTATTTGATATATAAAGGAATCAGTGTCCATGTAAGCCAGTTGAAGGTTATCAGTAAATTTAGGCTTCATGTAAGCATAATGAAAGTCATACATTTTATACTTTGAAATCTCTAAAACGCAAAAGCCTAAGTATACAGGCTTATTATACACAGTATGAATACGGTTCAACTGAACAGCAGCCATGGTTTCGGTGAATTCTAAAATGCTATGAAAATTAGGTTTAGCTATAAGAGCGCGACAACCGAGATGTCTTCCATTACTTTCTATTGAGTCCACAATTCGAACATCTTTTCGTTTATCAACATTCTCCATAGTTTTACCAAATACAGCGTTATTGCAAAGCTTGCGCTGATCTTTTTCAAACTTTGTGGTGGCTTTTGTTCTAAGTTCATTGTTTAAATCAATATATTTTTTCAACCATGGAGATTGTGCGAATTGCATTACTCTATGAATTTTCTTAAGGACCAAACCATTATCAAGACATTGAATTAAAGTTTTATAGTGAATAATATATTCTTCTTTATTTTTTAAATCAGCAATTAATTTTTTCTGTGATTTACCAGGTAATGAAATGTTTGAAGGGCAGAATGGGAGATCATTATGATCATCATGTATTTCTATGGGGTATTCAAGATCAACTTCTAATACATAACCAATGTTTTTATTTGAAACAAGCCATTCTTTAATGCCAGATAAATCGGTTGGAGGTTCAATCCATTTAAAGTCTGAATGAGGAAGGTAGTCAGACATAGCCCAACCGTATAGGTTATTAGCATCCAAGTACATTATATAGTCAGAAGGTTTATTCAAATCATAATTATTCATATATTTATTATTTGCCTTACAATGTCGCAAGCTACACTGTGTCAAACCTCCTCTTATCCCCTTAGCAAAAAAGTTGTACATGTTAATATCCGTCAAGAGTTCAAGCTTGACTTCTGTGTGTTTCAACATAGCATCCCACGAAAAACCTGGTAATGTATAGTAGTGGCAGGGATCTAAACCATAAATTCCTCTAGAATCAATTCTGAATTTTTCAAAAATATCTGCTAAAATTAAGACGTCAGTAATCAAATAGTGTTCAAGATATTCTCTTAAACTGCTGCATTTAAAATGTGACCAAACTTTTTCAGCGTGATTATAATCGTCTTGACTACAATCCTCTTCAATCAAAGAATTTCTAAATGATTCTATTGGAGGTAGCTGTTTATCACATAATTTTTCTATAGAATTTAAATAGTCACAGCAGAAAACACCTTTACGAGTCAAAAGTTTAATAGATTCTCTATCTTTAAAAAATGTCGATAATATTTGAAAATCGTTTTTTTCATTAAGTGTTTTTGCGATTTTATCAATACTCGATGGTAAAAATTTATATGAGTCTAAAAACCGTAATTCTAGAAAATCTCCTTGCTCCCTATTTATTAATATTTTTTTTGATATTGATATATATTTCTCTTTATTGAGAGGAATAATTTTGATATCTCCTCTGATATTACCCAGCTCTTGTATGAATAGATGAGAATCATATCCAGTTAAGTTATGGAAAAAAATGGGTATGAATTTAGGAACCTTATAGTTTAAGTTACAATTTGAATGCGCTGCTCCTCTGTATTTCCCTGTTAAATGGTCATGATCTCGTACCTTTACGCTATCCCACACAGGTTTCCCACAAATATGACAAATAGTCTGCTTCTTATAATTTTCTTCGTCAACGGGTGTCATAATCATGCTGATCTTTTTGCTTAAATGGTTCCTATGAATTCGCTTCGAGTCTTCAAACAAGCTAGTTATAAAAACTTTGGTACAATCTTCACCTGTAAATAAAATAGATATATATATATTATAATTGTCTAAACCTATATATTACAAGTACTTTATGAGATTAAAATTAAAGATCAAAATAACTTACCGGTGTATTCGAATAGTTTGTTTAGAGATGGATCAAATGAACATTTGATGAAGTAAGAAACGGCTATCGGAACATGCTTTTTAATCGCTGTAGTCGATGACTTTGAGGGATCTGGTTGGCAGCTAGTAATATCCACCAGCATACATTCGAAATCTGCATAGATGCTAAAAGGTACTTCGAGTGATCTTGATTGATGTTCAAACTCTAGAATATTATTTGTTTCATCTGGTAGGGTTGTCACAGTTCTGTTACATTCAGTTGCATGCTTCTCAAATCCTTTATCCGTGTTAAATGTCTGCAAACATGAATTACACATTCTAATTGCTCGCTTGCCGTGAGTCATCTGACTCCCTAGCAATCTAGACATATTTCTTATCCAAACATAGTGGTTCCAATCGTCATTGCTTATGAGCAATAAATTTATATGTTTTTCTCTTTTGTCTACATCTTTAGAATTATAGTAAGGACCCACAACTCTATAATTTTCTCCAGCTCCATGCTTATCAACTCCAAAAACATTAACACTAATTGTAGGGTTTAGAGTTTCAAAAATCTCTATATCTCTGAGATTCAAGGGGAAATTTAAATTTGTGAAGTTAATATGAGTTCCATTGTTTAAAATAATCACTTCGTTTTGAATGTTTTCAATCTGATAGCTGATTGGATCATCTGTGTTTACATCAACGGGGCAAAGAGCCGATATGACTGCCCATTTAAAACAGAATTCATCATTATTTCTTACATTGACACATGCCTTTTTCATATGAATATTTGTTGGCAGACTCAAATATCTTGAGCCCTTTATAGGGTCAAACTCATTAATATTTATTTCAATATGTTTTATACACAATAGTGCCCACCCAGAATCTCTCTCCTGAAACTCTTCACTTTTAATCTCAATAGCTTTAAACATATATTTTAGTATATCTTCCAAGTTATCACCTTGGAGAGCTATCTGCATTGGACATTTAAAAGATTTTAAACTTATCTCTGTTTTTTCTGTTGTTTCTTCTTCTTGAACTGATACATATTTTACAAACTCAGCGAATAGTTCGATACTAAACTTAATACATCCTTTAGTTTCAATAGAGTTTTCAATTAATTGTAATATATCAGGTTCACATTTTTTTAGAAATTTATCAATATGAATAGCCCCCTCATCTGTGCTGTCTAAAAAATAGGTTTCCACTTTGCCTCCAAAACACTGTCTAATTTTGCTAAACGGTGAATTAATTACTTGAATTCTACTTTTTCTCTTATGCGCATTGGTTCTAATATGATGTGACCATTCAGAAGTACTCACATTTTTTTCACAACTTTCACATCGACGTTTTTTCGAAGCATTTGATGTAGATGGAGAGTCATCATTAGTTTCATTTCGTTTTCTCTTATGTTCATTAGTTTTTATGTGATGTGACCATCCAGAAGAACTCACATATTTTTCGCAACTTTCACATTCACGTTTTTTCGAAGCATTTGATGTAGAGGGGGGAACATCGCTAGATACGTCTTGGTTTCTTTTATTTTTAAGCTTATCGATCTCAGTCAAAGGATTATCAGAAGGAATGCTGATATGATGTTTACGAACGTGTCTAGTCATTGCATCCTTTCGCATATATGTTTTTTCACACTAAGAACATTTAATCTTATTATTACTATGAACATTTTCGACATGTCTTTTAAAAGAATTTGAATGAGCAAATTTAACACTACATACGGGGCAGACGAAATTCTCCATTATATTGTATTAAATTAATAGTTGTAGAAATTGTTAAACACACACTTGTACTGAAACTTTACTGATATATGAATATTAGAGAGTATTTTTTTGTAGATTTTATTTAATAGGGTTATATTTTTTAAAATTAAATCAACGACGGATATTGAAAGAGATGTTTTCTACTCACGATATGGAATAAGACTATTATTTAATAGTTTGATTATATAACATCAATTTTTATTTTCATAGAGCAAATACAAACAAATCCTACCTATAGCCCTGTATGCTCTTACCGAACGAACATAGGAGTTTAACTCCTATGTCCTCTTTTATTGTGGACAACAACAAGTAAAATGATCATGAGGGGATGAACCATATTTTTATCATCTGAACAGGGAGGTTTCATAGGTGTGTATTGATTTTTTACTTCGTAGTCGACATAATGGGGGAGTTTTCTTTTGATCTACACACACACGCAATTCACTTGTTTGAACATGAAACTGTTAAGCGTAGGGGGAGGATCATCTATTATATCTATTATAATCCCTTAATATCATACAAACTGTAGCATTATAAAGATTATTGTGCGTGCGTGTATATGTGTATATGTGAATTTTTTTACAAGAATATTGAGAGGGGATTCCTCTATAAAAAGGAAATCATTTGAAAATGTTCAGTATAGTTGATTTCAAAGAGCTACCCAACCATCATAATCTAATATTATCCATCATGTTTTTCGATGAAACTGAATTTACCACTTTGACTGTGCATGATTTTGCTGCTTTAGAGGCCAATTCGTTAAATCAGAACAGTGGGTACAAGCCTACGAAGAAGTTATCCGAATTAGAAATGGGGCTCAAATACAGCATTTATGTCTTGCGAAAGGTTAAAACACGTTGGGGTGATCGGATCGTAGCAGATCTAGGAGAATATACGGTGGGTTAAAACTCTTCTTCTTCTATTTGTATATATAATTTATCTGATGTTTCTTTTTTTTTTATTCATTTTTCTATAGGTCTTTCTACCAATACGATTTTCGAAGCTATCATCATCCGCCTTAGAAGTAATTAGCGGAGGCGGATATGTCCTAGAAATAATTCGTCAAATAGGATCAACGTACGAGATTAATTTCAGCAAATTACAATAATTGTTTTATTTATACACTTATTAAGCATAGAATTACTTATAGTAAAACAGTTCTTATCACCTTAATAAATACAAATAAAACAATAAATATTAAATATTTTTAAACTTAATTTATTTCTCTTATTATTTTAAAGAATTTTATTTTTTTTGATCCAAGAGTTATGTTCTGATGAGAATCCTAGCCATTTTACAAAAACTTTGTTCCCTCTTGTTTGTAGAATCTTTTCAACTAAAAATACATCTGAACATGAAGTTCTGCTTCACAAAAACCACCTTGTACTGCTTTTCCTTGATAGTCTTCGAGAAGATATGTGACAGGTGATGTTGTTTGGACTTTTCTTATTTTTAAAACCTCAGTAGTCCAGTTTGGTGTGTAGCCTTTTTCAAATGCATGTTTATACTTGCTGATTCTAACTTTATCGCCAACTTTGAATTTTCCCTTACTTATTCCTTCTTTCTTTTTTTTGAAAAGTGATAATAAGGACTTTGAATTTTTCTTGCTTACATCTGCAGGTTTGCATTTAATGGTTCGGTGGTAAGAATGATTATAATCATAAAGTATTTTTTTATAAATGTTTATCCACTTGTAGCTGCCATTGAAACTAAATTCTTTCCACATTTTTTCCTTGAAGGTTCTATTAAATCTTTCAATAATTGAAGCCTTTAATGTACTGAATGTAGAATAGTGATTAATTTTATGTTTTTCCATCAAACTTTTAAAGATTGTATTGAAAAATTCTTTTCCATCATCAGTCTGCAAGTTTTTTGGAATCCTAGAATAATTGTTGAATATTTCATTCATTCCTTTTGAAATAGTAATGCCTTTTTTGTTTTTCATTGGGACTACCCAAGCGAATTTTGAAAAAGCATCGATAACTGTCATCAAATAATTAAATCCATTGTTTTGCTCGCTGTAAGGTATCATTTCAACCAGATCTGCTTGCCACAAGTCATCATACCCCTTTATGATAACATGACGACGTTTGAAATTTCGCCGTGTAGCCTTATGTAACTCTTCAACAACCTTTCGCTTACTCATATTTGTAGTGAGTGAATTCAACAAAATAAAACAATTCTTTTATATATTTCCTTTTTTTTATTTTTATTTCAATCTTTTATACAACAACATCAATTTCTTAATTCTAACTAAACGGTTTTCTATAATATAGCAAGCACAAGTATCCGGTCCTTCTTTACATTGATTTGATGCCCAACAGCAATAAGAGTAATGACGTCCGTGAATAGTTTCAGTGTAATATGCGTTATCGAATCTTTTAAGCAGGGAGATACAATTTAAGAACTCTTCGTAATGTTCATCTAATATTTCTTCACGATTTGTTTTTAAAAAATCACTAATGTTTTTTAATATTATTTCTGAGTCCATTCTTAAAGGTGTTGTTGCTGGGACAGTTGAATGCCAACTGACAAATAATGTTTTCTTTTTTGTAAAAAAAATAATAGGAATTAAAGTAAAATGAAATATATTTGTAACACATACAACAATAAAACTTTGAAAACTATTTAATATTCTTAATAATAACATTTATATTTGTGATTTTTTTAAAAATTGGGGTGGGAATATTTTTCTTGCTTCTATTAACTATAAAATACAGATACATAAAATTAATACAAATATAACAACATTTTTTACTTATTTTAATCTATGGGTGTAAAGGGTACATTAGGAAACATCATCTTCATTAAATATTCAACTTTATTTTTTATTTTCTTGTCAATATACTTTTCTTCTATGGAGTCTTTAAGTTTTTTTCGATAAATTAATTGTGATGCTTTGTTTTCTTGTTCCATACTTTTTATTGTTTCCTTTATCGTAGAGTCTATGTGGTTTTTTAGCATATGAATTTCCTTATTAAAAGTGGATAAAACTTCCATTAACGAAGAATTTATGTGGTTTATAATGCTTGATTCTTTAAGACTTATTTGATCATCAACATATCCTTTGCACACGGCTTGGTGGAGGTATTCAGGATTACTTCCAACATTGTTTAAATATCTACTTTCTATATCAAAATCACCAGAGGGTAAGAGTTTAAATCCCAACCCTGGAGGACCCACAATACCTTTGGTTTTTGGAGTAGGTTTGAAGTTCCTACCGAACTTGTCGACGTTCATTGTGCAAATGTTAAGTTTTCTTTTTTTGTATGATACTAATATATAATATTTGATTCCTTTAATTCTTCAATTATGGAAGTGATTTCATTCTGATGGTTATCGTTACCAGCATGTTTAGATGCTACTAAAAGTCTAAGTCTAACAACAAGTTCATTAGGATCATTCCAGTACACGTATTCAATATTTTTATTTGTATATTTCATTTCACTTATATTATGAGTATAAGATCCCCCCTTTTTTTCTTTTTTAAGTCTAGCAACAAGGTCTTTAATCAGGTGGTTATATTTAACACTTCTATTACTATTTATTCGAGAAGCACTATCATGATTACGCATATGCGCATTAGTTTTTTGTAAGATTTTCCCATATTGTTCTAGGTCATCACTATTATATATTTGCTTACGAGGATTTTTCTTTAGCATCAGTTCAATAAGGCCAGGAGTTCGAGCAAACATTTCATCGTCTATGATAATCTCATGATCATTCATTGCAAAGCTACATTAACCCATTTTTACAGATTGTGTATTAGCATCGAAATACGGACCATAAATTGTATCACGATTTGATTCTGACAAAAGTTTTTTTACTAACGAAGATGATTTATTAGGGGTAGCAAAACTCTTAGGTGTACTATAGAAAAAAGTATTATCTGGACTATTCAATTCTAACGATGCCGAGTCTGTTTGTTCATAATCTTTTTCCTCAGCCTTTTCATTAAAAGATTTGAAATGCAGCTTACGACGTTTAAATATTTTATTTTTGACCTCTTGTTCGATCTCTTCTTTATTAATTTGCTCGTCCTGATGTTGTTTTTCATTCTTTTTTTTAGCACTTCCAACCATTTCTTTCAAAGGATCAATAATGGGTTTGAAAGTGTTTTCCAAATCAGTTTCTCTCATCATTTGACCAGTTCTAAGTTGATTGTATTTGTTTTTCAGAACATTTTTTGTTTTTATAAGATCATTTATTACTTTTTCATCCATTTTAATTTTTAAAAATAGTTGACAGCGGAAAAAGGATATGTTTACTTTGATTTGTTTATATGAAGAACAAGTTCCCCCAAACAGCGTTGGCATTAGAATGTGTTGCTTTATATGATAAATGCTTTATTTATAGTACTGCAATTTTACTGAAACTGTTTTGTAACGACCTTTTTCAATACTATTTTCTTTGTCTATAACCAGAAATCCAAAATTATCAGACCAACAGTATGAACACAATTCCTTAAATTGATTGAATGTCATATCAGAGTTTATATGATCTTTGTAAACATGTTTTAAATTCAATTCGTCTTGTTTGAAAAGAATAACAAAATTAGCATTGTCTCTAATTAAATGTTTTGGTATATGGGTATATGACTGACATAAATAAAAACTGTCAACTCCATTATGACGACCCATGCAAAAATAATCTCTTATGTTATTTTGTTTCTGACATGCGACATCATCGAATATAAATATAGAATTATTTTTAGCGTCTGATGGGGGCATTATCTCACAATTATTCGAAAATTCATTATATTCCATTCCTTTTATAGATGTAATCAGTTTCTTCAGATATAGATATTTCGGTTGATGTAGTGATTTAGAGTAAATATAAATATTTTCGAACTTTAAACCGTGGGGGTCTAGAAGAATGCTTAGCATTACATTTGTTTTCCCACAGTTTGAAGGTCCAACTATAATTCCCCGAATACTGTTTGGGAATAATGAGCCATGTTTTTTTTTTATTTCGACATTTGAATCAAAATTTTTTACTTTAATGACTTTGGACTGCTCTACAAAGCGCATATTGATGACTAACAGCTTTCGCTATAAAACATATCATATTTATATGATTACATTCACATACGTTTCAACCTTCGAGTAGGGAGGTGGGATAAATTTAAATATGATTGAGTATAACCTTCAAACTCAGTGTCATAATAAAAGAAAATCAATTAAAGGGGGAGGACTTTTGAATAAAGTTATAGACAAATTACCATTTGAGCTCCATCTTCCTTCTTATAATTACTGCGGCCCTGGGACAAAATTGGAAGAACGCTTGCGTAGAGGAGATAAAGGAATTAATCCACTGGATGAGGCTTGTCGCTTACATGATATTGCATATTCTAAGAGTAGTTCTGTCTCAGATCGACACGCTGCTGATAAAATTCTAACCGAGCAAGCGTGGAAAAGATTCAAAGCAAACGACTCTTCAACCTCTGAAAAGTTAAGCGGACTGTTAGTCACCAACATGATGAAAGCTAAGACAAAATTTGGTATGGGTAATAAGAGTGCTAAAAACAAAACTATAAGAAATAAAAAACCAAAAAAGAAAAAGTCTTGTAAAAAAAATATTTTTAAAAAGGCAATAAGTGAGGCAAGAAATGCTATTAAAAACAATATCAATTGTTGTGGCACAACATCTATGGCAAATATAGCTGTAGGGGCTGTAAAAAATTTTATTAAGAAAAAACAACATATTCAAACGCCAAGAATAATTCCACTTCCAAAGAGTGGGGGCTTTCTTCCATTTCTAGCTCCAATTCTAGCTGGTTTATCGGCTGTCGGATCTTTGAGTGGTGGTGCTGCTGGTGTTGCAAATGCATTGAATGACGCACGTGCTGCTAAAAGAACTTTTGAAGAAAACAAACGACATAATAAGGCTATGGAAGCGGTTGCCATTCAGGGGAAGGGGTTATACTTAAAACCATATAAAAATGGACTTGGTTTATTTATAAATCCACCTAATACAAAAAACTAATTGATTTGCTACCTAATCGACCCCTAAATAATCATGATATTCTACGATTCGGAAAGAAACATCTTGAGCACTTTAGAGGAGTTTTTATGAGAGACTCATTACCGAAAATATCTATAGATAAGGAGTGCGGCGTTATAAATTTAGATGATGAAGCTGGGATGGGTACACATTGGGTAGCATATATTATAAATAAAAAAAATAATATTATAAGGTATTTTGATAGTTTTGGAAATTTAAGACCACCAACTGAAGTAATGAACTATCTTGGTAATCAAATAATTTATAATTATATTCAAGAACAGAATTTTGATACATTTATATGTGGTCATTTATGCTTAAGGTTTTTATTTGAACAATGTAAGAATGTTTTTTTTTTTTAATAAAATTAAAATGAATAAAAAGATCTGAACAAATCAAAAATGTTTCATTTGTCTTTTAATCAGGATGTCGTTAACACTTACTTTAAGTGGGAATAAAACCACTCTCAATGCAGAGTATTTTCCACCTATTGTACTGAAATCTAATTATGTATGTGGACTTATAGATTTCCAAACATATAACTCTATACCTAATGTTGATGAGTTTAATAACTTGTTGCATATAGGTGATAGTGTTATCTCGTTTCCTATTGGTTCATATGAGATAGAAGATATAAATAATTTAATACAAAAAAAAAACTCATTGAAATTAATAAAAAAAAGAAAAGTCTCAAAAAAAGCGAAATTAAAATCAAGGCTAACAACAACACCCTGAAATGTGAAATCTACAGTTCAGAAGATATCGACTTCTCTAAACCTAATTCTATTGGATCTCTTCTCGGTTTTAGTAAGAAAGTGCTCCAGTCAAATATATTGCATGAATCAGATCTTTACGTTGACATAAATAGAGTAAATGCCATACGCATTGAATGCAATATCATAGAGGGATCATATATTAATAATCAATTGGCTCATATACTACATGAATTTGCGGTTAAAGTAAGTCCAGGCTATAAAATAATAGAAGTTCCGAGAAATGTCATTTATCTACCAGTGAACGTCAAACGAATAACATCGTTGTGCTTAAAGTTCGTGGATCAAGACGGGGGAGACATACATTTTAGAGGTGAAAAAATTACAGTTCGATTACATTTACAGCCAGAACCATGATTGTATATAGTGATATTATAATCAACTCAATTCCATATAAAAACACAGTTGAAAACATTACATTACTCAATCAAGCTCCGAACTCGGCTGTGGTAACACATCGTATTACAAAACAGAATCAAGAATTTTTACATTCATTGGGTCACATCGTTAAACACTGAAAACAATCAGAAATATGTTGAACATCTTCCAAGATCCTGAGATCAGTGAAAGTATTTCTAAATATGAATACCATACTTATTCACCATATCAAAACAATTTTGAACGCAATGATATCATTCAGATTTGCATACAACATCAAAACCTTAATGTTCTTCCTTCAGAAAGTTTTTTATATGTGGAGGGATCACTTTCAAAGACAGATGGAAAAGAAATAATCAACACAAAACTTGTAAACAATGCCATGGCTTTTCTTTTTGATGAAATACGCTATGAGCTGAATGGAAAGGAAATCGACTTCAATCGTAATGTTGGAATTACATCAACTCTTAAAAACTATCTATCTTTAACTAAAAATGAGAGCGATATGCTTTTGAATGCATCCTGGTCTCCTGATTCAGCTATTAATTTGAATCCATTGCATTTTAATTATTGTATCCCATTGAATAAACTTTTAGGTTTTGCTGAGGATTATAAAAAAATTATTCCAAATGCTCGACATGATCTTATTATCACTCGCGCTAGGGTAGACGAAAACGCACTTATCTCTCCGACCGATGAAAATGTTCAAGTAAAACTTCATAAGCCACAGTGGAAAGTACCCCACGTAACATTATCAGATTATATGAAACTAAGTCTATACAAATCTATAAGTAAAAATAGTTTTATGAAAATTGCTTTCCGAAACTGGGATCTTTATGAATATCCCATGTTATCAAGCTCTGATCATCACATCTGGAACGTAAAGACGACAACACAAATAGAAAAACCTCGATTTATTGTATTCGCTCTGCAAACTGAAAAAAATAAAAACCTATCTGCGGATCCTACAACGTTTGATCATTGTAATCTAACAGACTTAAAAGTATATCTTAACTCTGATGTATACCCTCATGAAGATATTAATGCTTGTTTTGAGAGAAACAGATATAGTTTGTTTTACAAAATGTATACAGATTTTCAGAAAGCGTACTATAATAAGATTACGACAGAACCTCTACTTTCCTGGGATCTATTCAAATCACGTGCTCCAATTTTTGTTATTGACTGTAGAAATCAAAATGAAACTTTGAAGACAGGACCTATCGATATCCGCTTGGAGATGAGGACATCAAAACATATTCCTGCAAATACTTCAGCTTACTGCCTTATGCTTCATGATAGAGTTATTGAATATAATCCACTTGATCAAGTAGTTACAAGAATTGTTTGAGAATTATATTTAAGAATAAAATGTAAAACCGCTTAAATTATCAAAAAAAAAATATCCAATATACAATAATAAATTTTTATCATCATCCAAAACAAAAAATTAGTGTTTTTATTTTATTTATTTAAGACTTCTTTTCTCTTGAAAAAAAGAACCTTCGTTCAAAGCATCATAAAAATACAAGGGGTTTCATATATGAATACCATTTTGTTACACTTTCCTTTTTTAATGTAAAGGAAATCATGACCTGGATCGATCCTTTTTAAAATTTTTCAATATTTGAAAATCCCCCTGATAATGTTAAAGTGAAATTTATAACTGACACCTGCATAAGTGTCTTCTGAAAAAATTCTTCTATTCTTTATAATATTCATTGCATGCATAGGATTTCGTTATACTGCCTTTTTTCAATGCAAAGGAAATCGATCCTTTTTTAAATTTTTCGACTGTGACCGAATGTCTGTACCCATAAAACATTTGTATTCTATTTTATTATCTATTTGAAAATCCTACTGATTATTTTTGAACTGGAATTAATTGTTAACGCACCTACAAGAGTCGTGTGAAAATTATTTTTTGTTTTATTATCCATTGAAGCAAAGTCCCAACCGTCGCGACGTCACGACGCGTCGCATCCTTCAAAATAAACATAGATACCTATAGACTATAATTTTTTTCACATTATTTGTCTGAGACCGAAGTTTATTGCTGGCGCCTCCGTAATAGTACCTGTTGGGAAAATTCCTCTTTAATTTTTACTATCTATTGAAACCAAACCATACCGCAACCTTAATAGAAAACAAATTAAAAAGTGATCTTGACGACTGATCCTTTTTCGAATTTGTTTGACTGTGGTAAACATGGGTTCCTATAGACTATCCTCTTTTGCATTCTTTGTCTGTGACCGAAATTTATTGCTGGCGCCTCCGTAAGAGTACCTGTTGGGAAAATTCCTCTATAATTTTAAATATCTATTGAAACCAAACCATACCGCATCCTTAAAAGAAAACAAATTGACGGCTGATCCTTTTTTCGAATTTGTTTGACTGTGGCAAACATGGGTTCCTATAGACTATCCTCTTTTGCATTCTTTATCTGTGACCGAAATTTATTGCTGACCTATCTGAAAGAGTACCTGTTGGGAAAATTCCTCTATAATTTGTACTACCTATTGAAACCATACCGCATCCTTAAAAGAAAACAAATTAAAAAGAGATCTTGACGACTGATCCTTTTTCAAATTTGTTTGTCTGTGACAAACATGGGTTCCTATAGACTATCCTCTTTTACATTCTTTGTCTGTGACCCACATTTATTGATGGCGCCTCCGTAAGAGTATTAGAATTTTCAGGATATACTGTACTGAGCCGAGCTATCCTTTTTGAATTCTTTGGCATTAACCGAATGTCGCATATACACCCTTAGCAAATGTTGATATCTAAAGGTATGGTTGGAATATAGTTGTGTGAGTTAAATCTACCTTTTTTTTTGTATACCTAATGTCGGAAACCATTCGACTTTGATCAAATGTTGTACAGACAAGACACCCTTAAAAATTGGTAGTAAAGTGTATAGTTGGAAAACTATTAAGGTATGTGTGTTCGGTAAGATCAACTTTTTTGTATAAATACTAAGAACGTTTGTCCTCCTCATCATCAGTTTAAAGACAGCAGTCTGCCACATATAACGAACAAATAAAAATGGAATATAAAAACCTAAACTCGTCCCTTCGCAGACAATTCGAGCAGTGGCTCGAAAAAATAAATAAAGAATGCTGGGAATTTGCTGAGCTCCAGCAACTAATTTGGGAGGAGGTCCAGAGAGTGGACGAATTTAACTGGAGAAGGATGAAAGCGGTAGCCCTACTAATGGAAGCGCTCAGGATGAGAGTTGAGGAAGGGGGGTTTGATGGCTGTCCACTTCCACAGATAGCGACATTTTTGCTGTCTTGCAAAGAATAACATAATTTTTTATATATTTTAACTTTTTATATTAAAAAAAAAATAAAAAAAATAAAAATAAATATTTAAAAAAAAAAAAATATGATTGTTGGGTTTTTACGTAAATTTTTGTATGAATTTTCGCTGGGCAGCTATCCACTCATCCACCAAATCAACAGTTAATTTTCATAGCATTTTAGAATTTACCGAAACCATGGCTGCTGTTCAGTTGAACCGTATTCATACTGTGTATAATAAGCCTGTATACTTAGGCTTTTGCGTTTTAGAGATTTCAAAGTATAAAATGTATGACTTTCATTATGCTTACATGAAGCCTAAATTTACTGATAACCTTCAACTGGCTTACATGGACACTGATTCCTTTATATATCAAATAAGGACAGATGATTTTTATAATGATATAAAAAATGATATTGCAGATAAATTCGATACTTCTGACTACCCCCTCAATAACCCCTATGGTATTGCTCAGCTCAATATGAAAAAGTTGGGGTTTATGAAAGATGAAAATAATGGTAAAATAATGAAAGAATTTATAGGCTTAAGAGCAAAAATGTATAGCATAGACATAGAAGATTCAGTTTTGATAAAAAAAGCGAAGGGCGTTAAATCAGCAGCTGTAAAAAAATTAACTCTAAAGAATTACAGAGATTGCTTACTACACAAACAAAATTTCTATAGTAAAATGTTGAATTTCAGATCTAGACAACATACTATATATACTGAATGCATAAACAAATTAAGTTTAAGTTGTTCCGATGATAAAAGGTTTATATATAATAATAATATTAATACACTTGCTTGGGGTCATTATCGGTTAGATCTTGAAAATGAAATGTAAACTTGATTTAATAAAAAGAAAAATGTATTTTATATCTTAATGAAAAAATAAATCAAATGAAAAAAAAAAAAAAAAATAAAAAATTAGAAAAAAAAGGATGTGTTTCTACTCAAATATTTCTTTCTCTCTTCAATCATATGAGGAACTGTCTAGTTACATTCACATAATTTTTAAATTTTAAATATGAGTTCTTAAACGTAATAAACGTGATTTTTTGGGTTCTTAACGTGAACGTAATTAACGCAAATTTTTGGGTTTTTTAGGTAAATTTCGTGTTTTTAACGTGATTTTTGTGTTTTTTACGTACATTTTTGGGTTTTTGACATGAACGTAATTAACGCGAATTTTTATATTAACTTCCAAATTGTCCAGACACCAAGTCGCTCAGCAGTTATCCACCAAATCAACAGGCCACCAAGCAACAAGCCATCAAGCAACAAGCCACCAAGCCGCTGAGCAACTTATTCGCTGCGCCACCAATGCCAATGGACCGCCAATGACTCGCATGGTGGTTGGGACACATGGGGGCTAATTTAGGATCTAGGTGGAACCGTGAATAGCCCCATGTGGACCCGCTATTCCCTACTACTGTTTTGTTTCAATTTCTTCATCATTAAGTTTAGGCTTTTTTTCCCTTTCGACATTTTCAACCAACTTTTTTAATGGTTCAACAATAGGTTTAAAAGTGTTTTCCAACTCCGTGTCTCGTGTTATTTCACCAGTTTTTAATTGAAAATATTTTTCTTTTAGAATGTTTTTTGTTTTTATTAGATCATTCGGGATAATTTCATTAATTTTTTTAGATTGGGTTATCTTTCCTAGTATATTAAGATAAATTTTAAGTTTTCTCAAACAGAGATCATCATAGAATGGATTCCTTTTTAAGTATAAGTGTGTATTTATAGTAAAATTATTTCATGGAAACCAATTTTATATCGACCATTTTTAATACTACTTTCCTTGTCTATAACTAGAAAACCATAATTATCAACCCAACAATGAAAACATAGCTCTTTAAATTGGTTAAACGCCATATCTGAGTTTATATGATCATTGTGAACATGTTTTAAATTCATTTCATCTTGTTTGAAAAGTATAATAAAATTTGCATTATCTCGAATCAAATGCTTGGGAATATGTGTATAGGATTGGCATAAATAGAAACTATCAACACCATTGTGACGACCCATACAAAAATAATCCCTTATGTTGTTTTGCTTCTGACATGCAACATCGTCAAAAATAAACACTGAGTTATTTTTAGCATGTGCTGGTGGCATAATATCACTATTATCTGAAAATTCATTATATTCCATTCCTTCTACTGATGAAATAACCTTTTTTAATTAAATATATTTCGGTTGATGCAATGATTTGGAATATTTGTAAATATTTTCAAACTTCAGCCCATTTGGGTCAAGAAGAATGCTAAGCATAACATTTGTTTTCCCACAGTTTGAGGGGCCAACGATTATTCCACTGTTTGGGAATATTGATCCATGTTTTTTTTAATTTTTACATCGGAATCAAAGTTTTGTACTTTAATGACTTGTGACTGTTTGATGAACCTCATATTGATGACTGAATTATTTTATAATAAAACAACTCGTTTATATATTTTTGAAATCATAAATGTTCGAAACTTCAACCAAGAAGGCGGTAAAAATTACAATATCTTATAAATATGATTGAGCATCACATTAAAACCATCAGTTGTAAAAAATCTTCTGAAGGAGGAGGACTTTTAAACAATATTATTGATAAACTGCCAATTGAACTACATTTACCTTCGTACAATTACTGTGGACCTGGCACAAAATTGCAAGAACGTTTAAGTAGAGGAGATAAAGGCATTAATGAACTGGATGAGGCGTGCCGCCTGCATGATATAGCATATTCAAAAAGTAGTTCACTATCGGATCGTCACGTAGCAGATAAAATTCTGACAGAACAAGCTTGGAAAAGATTTAAAGCAAAGGACTCATCAGTTCCTCAAAAGTTAAGCAGCCTTTTAGTCACCAACATGATGAAAGCTAAGACAAAATTGGGAATGGGTATTAAAAAGAATAAAAAAAAAAACAAAAAGTTAGTGAGAAGAAAATCTGTAACAAAAATTTGTTTAAGAAAGCTATAAATGAAGCAAGAAATGCTATAAGAAGCAATATAGACTGTTGTGGTACAACATCTATTGCTAGTATTGCAGCCAAAAATGTTATTAAAAACAAGAAAAAAAAGTAACATTAAAACACCAAGAATAATTCCAATTCCAAACACAGGGGGCTTTCTTCCATTTGTAGCTCCTATTCTTGCAGGCTTATCGGCTATAGGAACTCTTACGGGAGGAGCAGCTGGTGTTGTAAAAACCCTTAATGCTGCAAGCGCTGTTAAAAAACAGTTGGAAGAAAACATTAGACACAACAAGGCTTTGGAAGCCGTTACAATCAAAGGAAACGGCTTATATTTACAGCCCTATAAAAATGGGCTTGGTCTTTTTATAAACAACACCAACACAAAAAACTAATAGATCTGCTACCCAACCAACCTTTAACAAACTTTGACATACAACGGTTTGCAGTGAATCATATACCACACTTTAGAGGAGTCTTTATGCGAAACTCATTACCAAAAAAGTCATTTAATCAGGAGTGTGGCGTTATCAATTTGGATGATGAATCTGGTAGAGGTACACATTGGGTGGCATATATAAAAAATAAAAACAATTTTGTAAAGTATTTTGACAGTTTTGGTAATTTAAGACCTCCAATTGATATAATAAAATATCTAGAAAATTGAATAAATTATAATTATATTTAAGAACAGAATTTTAATACATTTATATGTGGTCATTTATGTTTAAAGTATTTATTAGATCAATCTCAAAAGGTTTTCAAAAATAAAAATGAATAAAGTGAATGAAATAAAAAAAAATATATCATTCGTCTTTTAACCAACATGTCGGTAACATTAACTCCTATCAAAAACGACTCATCTCTTACAGCGGAATATTTCCCACCAATTGTATTAAGGTCCAACTATGTCTGCGGCCTCATAGATTTTCAATCATATAACTCTATACCAAATGTGGATGATTTAAATAACTTCCCAAGTAACATCGTTGGAGCTACATGTTATTTAAATGCTCCAAAACAGCTCTGGAAGAGTTAAATACAAGGCTCTAGCTCTATTTCAAAGTTGATTGCAGCTCTTGATGTACGTTTTCAAAAGTCAGTCTCTATATTGCAGATTCCGAACAGTTTCAAGCTCTATTTCTTTTAAGAGCTTTCTGCTCGATAATAATACTCCTTAACAATGTTTTCATTAGCCGCTCAAAAGCATAGACGAATTTGTGCCTTAATGCTTTACAGCAGCTCTTTAGTAGCAAAACGAGTTTCTCAAGAGCTCTTTAGGAGGTATAAGCTGTGTTAAGATTATATCCTGTATGTTATTTGCATTAAGTGCGAAAAGTTTTAACTATCAACACGATATTGCTTGTTATTATTTAAAAGTAAAATGTCTTCCGTTTTGTTGAACAAATATAAAAATAGCAAACTGTTTTGGAAAAGTGTTCGGAAAAATAAAAGCTTGCTCAAAAAAGTTAAACAAAGACTTATAAAACGATCAGTAGCAGTTCCTATTCCCGCTGAGATTTTTGAAGAAATCAATGACAATAAAAATCCTGTGTCTGAAAACACCCTTACAAGTCCTAGTGGAAACGAGGAAATGAAACAGAAAAATGAACCTGAAAATCAGTTGAATGACGAAGGACATTATAAAAGCGGCCATGATATGAAAACGGACCTGATGCAATGGGCATTAGAACACAATATCAGGCACACAGCGTTAAAAGACTTGCTATCCATTCTTAATCACCATGTTCCAGAAGCACATCTTCCGAAAGATCCACGAACTTTGTTATTGACACCTCAAGCAGTTCAATTGCAGGCCATGGGTAATGGACATTACTGGCATCAGGGGTTCGAATATTGCCTAAGGCAGTACTTCAAAACTCTAAGAGAAAACATCAATATTTCTATTAATTTTAATATTGATGGTCTACCACTATACAAAAGTTCACTCATTCAATTCTGGCCAATACTGTTTAACATCCATGAGATTAAAACTTTTAAACCAATGGTTATTGGAATATATTGTGGGAAAGGCAAGCCATCGGATTTAAACGAATACCTGGAACAATTTGTCAAAGAATGTGAACAAATTGTTAAAAATGGTATTTTAGTCGGGAGCTATACCATTAAAGTAGTTATAAGAAGCTTCATATGTGATTCACCAGCGAGAGCTTTCATAAAAGGTACCTTTACTCGTCAGCATTTGTTGAAACTTTATTATATTATCCTAAATATAATCCTTACAGGCGTAACATATTTCAATGGGAAACATGGATGTCTTAAATGTACTGTTGTAGGTGAATACATTGACCACTGTACAGTTTTCTTAAGCACTAATTGTCCCAAAAGAACAGATGAAAGATTTAGAAATAAATCGTATGGGTTCCATCACAGGCACACTTCGCTCATTGAAAATCTGCCAATAGATATGGTGGAAGACTTTCCAATTGGAGACGCACTCCATCTTATTGATTTAGGTAGGTATTACAAAAATCGAACCACCAAAGCCAATTAATAAGAAAAAATGTATTTTAGGTATAGTAAAAAAATGTTTGACCGGCTGGATCCATGGACACTTCAAAGGCACCGAAATTAAATTGAGTGCCAACGACATAAATAGTGTAACAAACCAATTGACTACATTTAAAGTTCCAAAGGAAATACATCGTTCTACTAGAGGTCTTGATTGTTTGGCATTCTGGAAAGGCACAGAGTTTCGTACCTTTCTATTGTATGTTGGTATTGTGTTTTTAAAAGATGTTTTACGATATGATGCTTATGAGCACTTTATTTCGTTTTTTTGTGCAATTACTATTTGTTCTTCAAACGAATATCGTCATTTTCTTCCATTATCTAGTCAACTACTAGAATTTTATATTGAAAAATACATAAAACCTTATAAAAAACGTTCTATAACAAGCAATGTGCACAATCTATGCCATCTAGTTAATGAAGTACAGAGATTTGGAGTTCTGGAAACGTTTAGCTCGTATCCTTTCGAAAATCTATTATTTTCTTTGAAAAGTTTGCTCCGAACTGGTTCTAATCCTTTAGCTCAAGCAGCTAAACGAACAGGTGAACTTTCAAAACTTGATAATTTTGAAGAAAAACCCGAAGTATATCCAATCTTAAAAAACAAAAACATTGATGAAACTTACAATACTATAATCTTTAAAAGTTTTATGTTAAGTGTTGATATGACAAACAAATGGTTCCTTTCCAAAAAAAATCAAATTGTGAGATTTGAAAAAACCATAATTGTGAATGGTACAACTTTAATAAGGGGATATGCCGTTAAAGAAAAATGTGACTTTTTCAAAACTCCAATTAAATCATCTCATTTAAATGTATATTTTTCAAAATGTGAAGAAGGTGATGTATGTTCGTTTGAATTAAACAATATAAAATGCAAATTGGTAGCTGTTCCGTATAAAAATGATGGAATTGTTTTTATTCCTTTAATACATACTTTGTAAATCTAATACCAAACATGTTTTTATTCCCTTTATGCCCACAGATAACTACTTTGTAAACTTAAAGCCAAGCATAATAAAGATTCTTAAACGTTGATATATTTTTGTTGTAGCATGAAATTAATTCTTAACATGTTATTCATTTCTTTTATTTCGAATAGGTACATATACATGTGTATATATATATGTACATTTGTGTACTTGTGTACCTGAATTTAACAAAACATGAGTTCATAATATTGGTTTTCTGCAGCACAAAAAAACAAAAGAAAGGTACTTAGATACCTACTATTTACCTTATTACATACACTTTTGATAAAAGTTACTCTACTAGTAAACTCTAGAGCGAACAACACAATTATCATCAACCAAATTAGAATGTGGAATCCCAGCCTTTCTTTTCGAACACATTAAAATAAAAAATAGCAATGGGTCTAAGTCATCGTTAAACAAAAAAAACAGCCTTCAACATGCGTGTATTAGTTTTCAACTTTATAATTCCACTCGAAACAAGGAGGAGAAATTTGCTCGTTTCATTCATCACTCTTTACCTCCCTCGCCAACAAACTCTGATTTCTCCGGGTTAGCCTGATTCAAAATTGACCCAGTGTCTGATAGCCCAACAGGTATGAAATTCACCACAAGGAACTGAAATGTACTTACTCTTATAGTACATACAAATATCATACATACCTACCTGAAAATCTAATAAAATTTCCAACTTGAAATTCCTGTCAGTCAAATATTATAAACACAAAAAACATATTGTTGACTTTTGTTACATACATTTATGTATGAAGATACATATATGTATATTTATTAGTAAAAAAAATAAAAAGTATCACTTCAGTGTTCAGTCTTTAAAACTTAAAAAAAAAAAATAAAAATATTATAGCTCTTGCAAGTTTCTCTTTTAGTTCGGATTTATCTCTCCATCAGTATCCCTTGGACCTTCATTTTCATTATTTTGATTCCTGGAATAGAATAAAAAAAATATAAGTAAATGCTTGTACCTATACTTATATATGTAATCTTACTTCAATTTTTCAGTTTCCTCAGGACTTATTTTTTTTGCACCCCTCTCTCGTTTTGTCGATTTTCTAGTTTGTGAGAGTTCCTGTGAATGAAATCGTGTTGCATTCCTTAGGATTTGTTTAAAAAAATCATTCGTTTCTTTGATTGAGAAATATGGATCTGCATCTCTGATGACTGTTGCAAAGAGCATTAAAATGTTCTTCAGTTTGCAAAAAGCAATTTTTCCTTCCTCAACGTTACTCGTTGAAGCTCCAGTCCATGAGCAGAGTTTGAGGAATGCTCGATGAAAAACTAAATCTATTAGTTCATAGCAGCAAGTCCATCCTTCTCGGGCTCTAGTTCCGTTTTTTCCAATATAAAAGGCCATTTTTCGAATCTGAAATGTAAATTTAAGAGATCAGTTTAATTCATTTAAAAATATTTTATTTTTTTTTACCAGTTGGCCTCTGAAATTTACATCATTTAGCTGCTCTTCAAGTTTATTCGCCTGCTCGCCTGTCAAAATTTTTTTAAAATTCTCTGCGGCTTCAATATTAAATTGCTTCATTTCTTCCGATACTGTTGTGGTTGTTATCTTTCCTAAATGTTCACCTTGCGACAAAAGTTTTGCCATTCCGGTGGTGACGATTTCACTTAAGTTGGAAATCGCCTGAAATAATTGTTCCTGGTTTCCTAAAATTATGGAAATCGAATCCTGAAGTTGAGGTTGTGGGTCTAAATTGTAGCCTTCAGTGCCGTTGCCACTTATTAAAACAAAATCTGTTTTATCCTCCACATTATAGTTGTTTGTATTCCCAACATCAGTTATTGTAGCTTCAGGGATACTATACTCAACGGAAGGACTCGATGATTCTCTGGTTTGAATGATTTTTTGTGTCTCTTGGTTAGTGTTTGATGACAAGGAATTCAAGCATTCGTCCACAACAGAACTAAAGTCCGCCTGAGGGGATCTTGCTGCATTGGTTCTTCGTTTTGTATTTCCAGAGTATGAATCTTCGGACTCACCGTCTGCATCTTCATCAAAATCCGTCAGCTGTTTGTTAAGAAGCTCTTCTTCCTGCTCCTCCGCTAAAGAATACGTTGCGATATTGTTTCTTTTGACTGCGCAGGGCCTGGCCTCCCAAAAACGTACGTCTGGTGTGGCAAATGGGTTTCGCAGCACGGAGTTCAGTTTCCTGGTGCTCCAGTGTGATGGTGGAAACCAGTACACCCCATTATTTTCCAGTCCAGCAGGAATAATGGTGAGCACCGCGCGATTTTTTTTATTCAGTTCTTGAATTATTTTAAATGTCATTTTAATTATTGAATTCTCGCGTTATAATATACATTAATTATCTTTTTCTTGAAAAAAAAAACGATCACAGATCACTCATTTAAACGCTTGACTACGAAAAATTGTTCGTATCGGCTTGTTTATTCTTCTTTATAAAATACTTTTAAGTAGAGCTCGCAGCAGCAAAATGAAAATTTTTTTCCTATTATAAAACTATCTGCTTTATTTCAGTTGTATATCAGTTCTTTAGTCTTTTTTATTGGAAACTTAAACATGGATTTCGAGCAACGAGCTAACAACGGACTTCATATACTAAACAATTCTTTAAACAAAATGGTAATACAGGGTGATTAATATTATAAAGAAAAAAATAAACCGCGCAACTCTATGGATTCGAAAATGAAATAAGGCATTGACTTACTATACATGGACTGCTCACTGCTAGTCGATTGTCATTCTCATACAAATGTTGCATTGAATGCAGTTTCACCAAATAAAAGCGACAGCAGCGCTTATTGGCGCAAAGTGTCAAAACAAATAATGATTCGTGAGACCTAAGCATCCATTTCCTAGCAGCCCATGTACCAGTAGGATTAGGTCAATGGTTTTTGAAGTCTGTTGTCATCTCATTGTTCGAAATCGATGTATTAGTTTCCAGCGCTTTAGCACCAACAAAAACCGAGAAATTTCACACTACAATTTGACAGCTGTCAGATGTCAAAATCTGAGGGCGACAATCCATTTAGGAGGGTGGTATTACCTAGAGTCTCTGCCAGTGCTATAGCACCGACAAAAACCGAGAAATTACACTTTGAAATTTGACAGGTGTCGAAATGTCAAAATCTGAGGTTGCCAATCGATAAAGGAGGGTGGTCTCGGCCAATTTCAATTTGTGCTAAAGAGCGATTTAAAATAGGCAGCGATCGCAGTAAGCAGTTAACAAAAAGAGCAGCTTAAATTAACTGCTATTTAATCACTCTTAAAAGTACAGATAATGTTGACAATTTTCGATCTGAAAAATCAGAATTTTTCCCATGAAAATCCGATTTTTTTTAAACCAGCGATTTGAAGGCTTTAGGGTGAAATTTGAAACGAAATGTATATTAGACGTCAAAACATAGTTTGTTGTCCATCTGTCAAGCCATAAACTGTCAAATTCCATTGAAGGATGGCTACGATTTTGATGGATTAAAAACGCTCTGAAAAATCAGAACTTTTCGTATGAAAATCATATTTTTTTTTTTTTAATAAGCGATTTGAAGGTTTTAGGGTGACATTTGAAACGAAATATATATAAGACGTCAAAATATAGTTTGTTGCCCATCTGTCAAGCCATAAACTGTCAAATTCTATTGAAGGATGGCTACGATTTTGATGGATTAAAAACCCTCTGAAAACTCAGAATTTTTCCTATGAAAATCCGATTTTTTTTAAGCAAACGATTTGAAGGTTGTAGGGTGAAATTTGAAACGAAATATATGTTAGACGTTAAAATATAGTTTGTTGCCCATCTGTCAAGCCATAAACTGTCAAATTCCATTGAAGGATGGCTACGATTTTGATGGATTAAAAACCCTATGAAAACTCAGAATTTTTCCTATGAAAATCCGATTTTTTTTAAACAAGCGATTTAAAGGTTTTAGGGTGACATTTGAAACGAAATATATGTTAGACGTTAAAATATAGTTTGTTGCCCATCTTTCAAGCCATAATCTGTCAAATTCCATTGAAGGATGGCTACGATTTTGATGGATTACAAATCCTTTTAAAACTCAGAATTTTTCCTATGGAAATCCGATTTTTTTAAACAAGCGATTTGAAGGTTTTAGGGTGACATTTGAAACGAAATATATATTAGACGTCAAAATATAGTTTGTTGCCCATCTGCCAAGCCATAAACTGTCAAATTCTATTGAAGGATGGCTACGATTTTGATGGATTAAAAACGCTCTGAAAAATTAGAATTTTCCTATGAAAATCCGATTTTTTTTTTTAAACAAGCGATTTGAAGGTTTTAGGGTGACATTTGAAACGAAATATATATTAGACGTCAAAATATAGGTTGTTGTCCATCTGCCAAGCCATAAACTGTCAAATTCCATTGAAGGGTGGCTACGATTTTGATGGATTAAAAACCCTCTGAAAACTCAGAATTTTTCCTATAAAAATCCAATTTTTTTAAACGAGCGATTTGAAGGCTATAGGTTGACATTTGAAATGAAATATATATTAGACGTCAAAATATAGTTTGTTGCCCATCTTTCAAGCCATAATCTGTCAAATTCCATTTAAAGATGGCTACGATTTTTAAAATATAGTTGCTTAAGCACCATCAGAAACCGAGAATATTCACTTTTCAATTTGACAGGTGTCGAAATGTCAGAATCTGAGGGCGCCGATCGATTAAGGAGGTGGATTTTACCTCCTGCAACGAAACGTGTAATCAGGGTCTAGGAAGATGTTCACATTCGACTGACTCCTCCGACTTTTTTTTGACTTCATAAAAGAAAACGTCAAAAAAATCTATGAACATTTTAATTTGGTTTTTAATTTGTGGATTTTTTTTTACGTTTTCTTTTGAAAATTCGGAGGAGTCAGTTCAATGTGTATACCCCCTAGGTCCAGTGGAAACCGAAAAAATAGCACTTGAAACTTTGAAAGTGGTTGCGAAATGTCAAAAATCCGAAATATCACACCTTTCACTTTGACAGTTGATATAGTTTGGGGGCGAGATGTCAAAAAACCCTTTTTGCTTTGACAGTTTACAAATGATGGCGAAAATTCGAAAAACCGACGTCACGGCCCGCGCTCTATTTCCAAGGCGGTGTTCACATTGGACTGACTCTTCCGATTTTGTTGACTTTTTTGAAATTCATCTCACTTTCACTTAGTAAAGAAAGAGAAAATTAGTAAATTTTTGAAAAAATTAAAAATTTGTGGATTTTATTGACGTTTTTTTTGTAATTCGGAGGAGTCGGTCCATTTTGAACACCGTCAAAAATGAGCAAATTTGCATTTAAAGTATTCACTATCTTTAGTGCCGTGTTACACGATTCCTTTTTTCGTTTCTTTCGTCTTTTTGACGGTTTGGGTGAGGGGAGAAGAAATGTAGAGGGATGGAAGTAACGAAAGCAGGAATAAATAAAAATAAATTTTTCTGAATCAATCATTTCATATAAATTTTTAATAATCCTAGCTACGCCTCTGTCTTGATTTTTTCTAACCAAGTATTATTTTTATTGTTTCTCTTTGTAAAGGTAGTTTGTTCACATTTTTCACCTACGCAGTTAATCATTTTATTTATAAATTTCGATATATAGGAGATATATTGAATGCAAAATCGAAAAAACAGGTTTCACGCTTTGACTGATAGGTGCATGCCGTGGTACCAAACCAAGTGTCAATATGAATCATTTCTGATAGGTACTAAAATACGGAATAAGTCGTAACACGCGATCAATTATTTCTGTGACCAACTACTGACAAAAGAACTAATTTGTCCATTATTTTGCTAGAAAAACAGCTATTTTTCAGACGCGTAAGTGAAAGCATAAGTTTGTATATTATGTACAAATATTATGCATGAAATATTTTGTACGTAAATTGGAATCATGTTATATTATTTTTATTGAAAAAAAAAATTCTCTTTACTTTTCCTTATCTTATGTACACCCTGTATTCTTTGTTATTGAAAGGAGCTCTTCTAGACCTCTAGAGAAGTGCCATAGAAAAGGACTGCTTATTTTGTTTAAGAAATGGCGAATATTAAAAAAAATATTTATAAAAGAGAAAAAATTACTTTTCATGTGTATAGTAACTGTGTTTTCTAAAGCATTTACAATAATACAGATTCCCTGTCTGGAAAAGTGCATGAGTAAAAAAGAAATTGTCTATTTCAATTGAAAATTAAAACAAAAATAATTTCATCAACTACTTATCACAAATTATTTTAGAGGAGCGTTGTTATATTTCGAAGTAAAATATTAACATTCATGATAAAACTTAAATGGCACTCATAAATCCCTTTTAAATATCGCGTTATTTCATTATTTCGTCATGTTAATAAAAGGAACTTGGAAGAAAAAATGAGATAACAAAATGACAATCAATATAAATACAAATACAAATAGCAAACTGGATGTGTTTTTATTATTTAATTGTTTGAGTTCACCAATACAAAAAAAAACTTATTTTTAATACTTCTGCAAAGCACGCAGCTCTATGTTAATGCTAAAATTGCTCTTAATACATATCATCTTCATTACATTGCTTGTATAAAGCTTTAGCATCACTTATATAGAGTAACGGACATCTGAAGTAAAGATCTCTAAATAAATAAGACTGTGGCTCCAGAAGCACTTCCAGAGCATATATTAAAACTCACAGCTAATAAAATATCCTCACAAGCGCTACAAAGGAGCTAAAAAGTGCTAAAAAAATCAATAAATTAGCTGCAAGATAGTTCTTTATTTGCTCTTAAGGCGCATCTAGAGCTCCTTATTGAATAAACGAGCTTTAAAATAAGCTCTGGATGCGCTGTTAAAGCTTTTAAACAGCCCAAAATGTTTCTTGGGTTGTTGCACGTAGGTGATAATGTTATTTCGTTTCCTATTGGCTCATATGAGATTGGAGACATAAACAATATTAGACAAAAGAAAATTAGTGAAATTAATAAAAAGAAAAAGAATTTAAATAGAAAAAGTGAAATTAAAATCATAGCCAACAGCAATACTCTGAAATGTGAAATTTATAGTTCAGAAGCAATAGATTTCTCTAAACAAAATTCTATTGGTTCGCTTTTAGGATTCAGTAAGAAACTGTTGGAGCCTAATATATTACATGAATCAGATCTTTACGTTGACATAAACAAAGTTAATGCAATACGTGTTGAGTGTAATATTATAGATGGAACGTATATTAACAACCAGTTGGCGCATATTTTACATGAATTTTCTATAAACGTGAGCCCAGGCTATAAAATCATTGAGGTTCCTAGAAATGTGAACGTCAAACGAATAACATCGTTAAGTTTAAAGTTCATTGATCAAGACAGTAGAATTATTAATTTTAGAGGAGAAAAAATAACTGTTCTATTACATTTAAAGCCAGAAATATGATTATATATGAACAAATTTCTCACGCACAAAATTCTTATATAAATTCTGTTATCAAAAATTTATTACCCAATCAAGTTTTGAGCTCAGCATCGTCAACACATCACCTCACAAAAGAAAATAAAAACTTTTTGCTATCATTGGGGTTCATCTTAAAAAAATAAAAACCTAGGAAATATCATGTTAAACATTTTTCAAGATCCAGAGTACAATGAATCTATATCTAAATATGAGTACCACACTTACTCACCTTATCAAAACAATTTTGAACGGAATGACATCATTCAGATTTTTGATGCAACATCAAAATCTTAATGTTTACCTTCGGAAAGTTTTTTATGCATTGAAGGATCACTTAAACAACGGGAAGGAAAAGATATTCTGAGTACGAAACTGGTAAACAACTCAATGGCTTTTCTTTTTGATGGAATATGTTATGAATTGAATGGAAGAGAAATTGACTGTAATAGGAATGTTGGAATTACTTCAACGATAAAAAACTACCTTTCCTTAACTAAAAACGAGAGCGATATGCTTTTAAATGCTTCGTGGTCTCCTGAGGCAAGTATTTCTTTAAAGTCATTTAACTTTAACTACTGTATCCCACTGAACAAGCTTTTGGGATTTGCTGAAGATTACAAAAAAATTATACCTAACGCCCGACATGTTCTTATTCTTACTCGTGCCAGAATAGATGAAAATGCATTAATTTCAACAGTTGATGAAAAAGTTGAGGTTCAACTTCATAGGGTTCAATGGAAAGTACCACATGTAACTTTATCCGATTCAGTCAAGTTGGATTTATACAAATCTATAAATAAGAATAATTCAATTTAAATTGCTTTCCGCAACTGGGAGCTCTATGAATATCCTACGTTGTCATTCTCCGATCATAATATTTGGAACATCAAAACAACAACACAAATTGAAAAACCTCGATACATTATTGTTGCACTACAAACTGAAAAAAATAAAAAACTAATGGAGGATATAACCGCATTTAATCATTGTCATATAACAGACATAAAAGTTTATCTGAATTCAGATGTATACCCTCAGGAAGACCTAAACATTTCTTTCGATCGAAACAGATATAGTTGGCTATACAAAATGTATACTGATTTTCAAAAAACCTACTACAGCATAACAATGGCTGAGCCTCTTCTTTCTTGTGATCAATATCAATCGCACGCTCCAATTTTTGTTACAGATTGCAGACATCAGAACGAATCCCTAAAAACAGGACCTATCGAAATTCGCTTGGAAATGAGATCATCAATGAAAATTCCTTTAAACACTTCAGCTTACTGTCTTATGCTGCATGATCGCATTATTGAATATAATCCACTTAGCCAAATAGTCACCAGAATTGTTTAAAACATAAAACATAAAACCTAAAAATAAAAAAAAATATTAAATAAAAAAAAATAAACAAAAAAAGTCTTTCTTATTTTAAATCTTGGGTTGATTTTTGTTTTTTTTTTCACTTTTACGAACGTGTATCTATTATCTTTCTTTAGCTAAGGGGAGTTTTCTTCAAATTTTTCTTAGAATTAAATGATATTAAATGTAGGTACCTATGCATTGCACAATCTGATTAAATAACCGTCATAATTCACACAAAAGAAAAGAAAAAACGCATTATCACTGTTAAAATGCTACTGATATGTGTCGCATATTTCCGGAAAGTCAATGCATATTTATTCCTGTACACTCATGCGTATAAAATTATCGCTAGGCTTGCTTGGTTATCAATTTTTTTCCAAAAATAAATTATTTATCACTATTAAAATGCTAGCAGACATTATGTGTTACACGACGATAAAGGGCTTCCATCACATACATATATATATTTTTGCTAGCACACAATATCATGGATACAGAACACAACGTATCGAACAAAACGTATGTGTTATTAACACCTGCAGCACAACTAACACGATCACTATTACACTGAGCCATCGCCCCACTTAGCCACCACCCGCTTACCGATCCAACAACTAGGCCATCTATCTACAACAGTCACCACCCACTGACCCATCCACCAACTAGGCTACAAGCCTATACGATCCCTTTTGCACTGAAACACCGCCCACTTAGCCACCACCCACTTAGCGATCCAAGAAACTAGGCCACCTACCTACAACACCACCACCTAGGTCAGAAACCTGCATGATCCGTATCACACTGAACCACCGCCCGATAACCACCACACACTTGCCACCGCACACTTAGCCACCACCCACTTACCGATCGACATACCTTTTTCACCCTCACCTGCCACACGTGTCTCACCTGCCTCACCTGGGCACACCTGTTCACCTGGTTCACCTGTCGCACCTTTCTCACCTGTCTCACCTGTCTCACCTGTCTCACCTGTAGCACCTGTCGCACCTGTCTCACCTGTCTCACCTGGCTCACCTGTCTCACCTGTCGCACCTGTCTCACCTGTGCTCACCTGTTGCACCTGTCTCACCTGTGCACACCTGTTCTCACCTGTTAGCCACTTAGCCACTGTTCTAGAATGCCCTTAAACCAACTACTCTCCTCAATCTGTATGGCGTGAACGTGTGGGCTGGGATGATGAGATTTTTGATGAAGCCAACGCCATGTGGTTGATATTGATTCAAAGCTTAAGTGAGATACAAGAAATTAAAATCCCTCGGTGCTACTGTAGTGAATTTACATCCAAACCAGTTAAGCTTTATATATTCGCAGACACCAGCGAACAGGCCTTTGCGGCGGTTGCCTACTGGAGAATTCTAGAAGAGGATGGAAGAGTGCAACTTACGTTTGTAGCAGGAAAGACCAAATGTGCGCCGTTGAAAGCAACATCGATACCGCGACTTGAACTTCAATCAGCTGTACTTACAACACACTTAAGGCAGATGATCTTGCAAAGCCGATGTTACGCCGAAAAGAGTGGTGATGTGGAGTGACGCTAGTACTGTTTTGGCATGGATACGTTCTGATCATCGACGTTATAAGCCATACGTAGCGCACCGTGTAAGTGAGATTTTGGGTGGCAGCAAGACTGATGAATAGAAGTGGCTTCCAAGTGCCTCCAACCCAGCGGATTTTGGAACTCGAGTAAAGAATGGAAAATGTGAATCTTTCTGGCTTAAAGGTCCTGATTTTTTGAAAGATAAAGAGTCGAAGTGGCCTGAAATGAAGCACCGCACAGAAACTACGGAGGAACTCCGAATTAAAGCAACGTGTCTATTTACAAACACTGAAGATTTTTTTAAAAGATTCTCATGCTTCCAAAGAATGAAAAGAGTTACTGGCTGGATGAAATGGTATCGAGAGAACTGCAGAATAAAGGAACCGGATTAAAGGGAAATAAACGGTAGTTTAAAGGTGTACGAGTTGAGGAAGGCGGAATTAACAATATGTCGTGGCGTCCAGATGGCTGTGTATATGAAAGAGCACGAAAATTATTGGCAGGAAAACCAGTGGGACGCAATAGCAGTATTCGAAAGCTGAGCCCGTTCTTGGACGATGATGGCGTGATACGAGTTGATGGCCGAATAAACTCAGCCTTTGCTGTTCCAATCTTTATCCGTTATCCTATTATAATGCCACAGGAGCACCACGTCACGGATCTCATCGTTGATTTTTACCATAAATTATGGAAATATCAGAACGAGGCTCCTATTATTAATGAGGTACGACGTCGATTCTGGATACCACATATACGAACGGTTGTGAGACATGCCTCGAAAAGATGTCTGGATTGCAAAAAGGAACGAGCCAAGCCACAAACTCCACTCAATGGACAGCTGCCAGAGAACAGATTGACGCCGTTAGTAAGACCATTCTCATATTTTGGACTCGATAACATGGGACCGTTCTTCGTTGTCACTGGGCAACGAACTGAAAAGCGATGGATGGCGTTGCTTACGTGCCTTACGATTCGAGCGATGCATCTGGAGATAGTAAGAGACCTAACCACTGATGCATGTTTGATGAGTATCCGTAATTTCATTGATCGACGTGGGATTCCATTGCGCATCCGCTCAGACAATGCCATAGCTCATGCCGGTGGATGCTGGGAGCGTTTGGTGCGCAGTGTCAAGAGAGCAATGGGGTGGGCCCTATACCGTAAGAATCTTCAAGAACATAGTCTCTTTAGCTAAATGTTTAAGGCAGAGAACATAGGGAACTCTTGACCTCTAACTCATATTCCGCCAGACACACCCAATGTGGAACCCTTAACCCCTAATCATTTCCTTTTAGGTATACCCAACTCACAGCAAACCCCTCACCCTCGAGCCGAGGATTTGAGTGTGACGAGAAAGAAGTGGCGCAAGGTGAAGCAAGCGCAACACCGTTTCTGGAATAAATGGTTGGCCGAGTATTTACCCGATTTATGCCGACGAACGAAGTGGTATCAGCCAGTCGAGCATCTAGCTTTAGGTGACGTGGTCCCGATATGCGACAGCAGCGTGCATCGATCGAGATGGCTTCTGGGAAGAGGTATCAGAGTATTCCCCGGCAAAGACTCTCAGGTGAGAGTTGCAGAAGTTTTGACGAAGGCAGGTGTACTGAAGCGACCGGCGTGTCTACTGGCGAAGCTTGATGTTGGTGAATCCCGATGAGGGAGATTCACGGGGTCCGGGATGTTATCGCCATCTATTCGTCAAATTCATAAGGTTGTACATTCGATTACACTTTGAACGTCACCCTTGCTAAAGAACCTGAACGCACTCATTTCATGTTTTATTTCAAGTTGAAAGCCTGCCAAAACTTCTCTGGCGGAATTTTGTAAGTAACTGCCATTTATTGTGCAAGGAGGACGAAAAAAGTTTAAGTAGAATAAATTTTTTGTATTCAAGTGAATTTATTAAAATTTTCCTTCAGGAAATAAAATTACTTTATTCCTTATTATCCGTTTAATAAGAGGAATTATTATTATTTCGATTGCTCTGAAAGCGGCCGCCACAGTTTGATTTATTCATTTGATTTCGTCAAGAGAAAAACCAATCAAAAACCAAGACTAAAAACCTATCTCTTAAGTATTTACATAGCTATCAAAAAAAAAATAAAGAACAAAATATTCAACTTCACAACTAACTAAATTAACACTATTTATTACAGATATTTTTAGGAACTCTTTTGATTCTTGTTTAACAGCACCCCAATGAAAGTTTTATTCCAAATCTACCATTTTTTCTTAATATTTAACTTTTTGTTCTAAAAAACTCCCATAAAAAAGAATAGTTTTTTTTTTGATCTAGTGTTAAAAAGTACCCTAAAATCATGTTTCATATTCTTACATTTAACCATACCAAATATTTCAGATTAATAAACCATACCTTCTTCCCTTTGCCCATCTTTAAATGCCTTTATACCAAAAGCCACTGCTGTGATTTTGCGAGACTTTTGATATGCTATAGAAGATGAATGCAATTATACCTTAAATAATATTTAATGAATTCATTTTTCACCGCTTACCCATATTAAATTACGCAATTAAATCTTTCCTGGACTATACTTAGCTTAACCAAAAAACAAGCTGTTTGCGAAATAGAAAAATAGAAAATGTATTATGTACAAATTTCATAGCAAATAAGTCGAAGAAGAGCGTGTTATTTTTCACCCAACAGAACGAATATTAAGAGAAACGGAGTCAAGCAAAGGAATGAAAAACATTCCATTCCATACCAAGTGCCAGTATAAAACGAGGACCAGCGTCTTTTTTTTCCTATGCTGTTGCGTGTTGGACAAAGAGGATCTAGAAACAAAAATGCTAAGGAGAAAAAAGGGATACAAACCAAATTTTATAATACGGTGAAAGACGTGTTTTATTTCTAAATTATTTCTTTCAAAGAGAGCGTATGTTCAGCAATTGAGCAAAGAGCGAAGGGCGAAGGGCGAAGAGAAGAATAAATTGACGGTGTTTATTCGATAGCTTATGTTTGTGTGTTTGTGCGAATTTTATAATTCAAATTGGTTGGTTTGCATAGTTTATGTTTAAAAGGGAAGACGGTAGGAATCGTGTTATATGGACGCCACGCCCTGGTACCTACCCTTCTCTTACTTGTGCTTATCGAATATAAAGTCTTCTTTTTTGGTGAATGTCTTGTGAACATTCACAAAAATGTTTGCACAGGAAAATAAGACTTTTTTGTGGAACGAAAAGATTAAAAAGATTAATAAACCATACTATTCCATACCAAGTGCCAGTATAAAACGAGGTACAGCGTCTTTTTTTTCCTACGCTGTTGCATGTTGGACAAAGAGGATCTAGAATTAAAAATGCTTAGGAGAAAAAAGGGATACAAACCAAATTTTATAAGACGGTGAAAGACGTGTTTTATTTCTAAATTAATTCTTTCAAAGAGAGCGTATGTTCAGCAATTGAGCAAAGAGCGAAGGGCGAAGAGAAGAATGAATTGACGGTGTTTATTCGATAGCTTATTTTTGTGTGTTTGTGCGAATTTTATAATTCAAATTGGTTGGGTTGCATAGTTTATGTTTAAAAGGGAAGACGGTAGGAATCGTGTTATATGGACGCCACGCCACTGGTACCTACCCTTCTCTTACATGTGCTTATCGAATATAAAGTCTTCTTTTTTGGTGAATGTCTTGTGAACCTTCACAAAAATGTTTGCACAGGAAAATAAGACTTTTTTGTGGAACGAAAAGGCTGAATTTTTTATACCTAAAAGAGGGCTATTAGAAAATCTTATGTTGAGTTTTTCGGGACGCCCCCTGGTGAAATCTGGCATTTTTGGAAAACGCGAATTGATCTACAGTCGTGGCCACCTAATTAAGATGGATATTTTTATAAAATTTTGAAATGCATAACTTTTGTATGGGAAATCTGTTTAGGGTGCATTGACTTGGCATAGTATGGTCGATAAGTTAGACAAAATTGCTCGAATTGACCAGAAAGATTATAAAGACATTGAGGAACATGTTATGGAGTCTTATTCATTTGAAATCAAATGAAGAATACCTCAACGGATTGCTAAGAAGGTGTTTGCGTAGTCAAGAAGTCATTCTTTTAGATTAGACCGTCCAAAGCTCAGGCCTTAATTCTTTCGAAAACTTGAGGAGAGACATTAAGGGATGGTTAAAGTAAAAAACAAAAAACATTTTGATCAGAATGTTCTAAATATTGAGGAAATCTGATAGAGTACACCACTATCAAGATTCCATGCCTTACGCGAAAATATGCAATGAATTTTGTTTGAAATTATAAAGAATTAAGGTTTTTCTACAAAATATTCATATTAACATATTGAAATTTCAAAGATTTTTAATGTTATGATAACATTTTAAATTAATATTTATTTTGTTCCTACTAATATTCTCATGCTTATATTTTCCAAACAAAAGTTATGCATTTTATAAATTTATAAAAATATCGTTCTTAATTAGGTGGCCACGACTGTATATCTCCGAAACTATCGATTTGAAGTAAAAAGTTGTCATAATCAAATTTGTTGGAAATAAAATTTTACAGCCATTTTGGTGTTTGTTTTAATTTTAATAACAATTTAGTATTTTATTTACTCCGGAGTTTTCATTTTAGCGCAACCAAAATGGCTGTAACTTTTGACTGTGGTATCGCACCATTTTTAAAAATATATCAAAATGTTGGAAATTAAGTGTTATAAAATTCCTATTTAGAAAGTAATTCACATTAACTTATTCGAGAATGACAAAAATGTGTAAATGTGAAAAAAACAAATAATAAGACGACATAACCTTGAAAATATCGCCCGCACCGAACAAAAATGTACAAGTGAACGAAGGATATTTCAATTGCCTACAAGCTTGGCCTTACAATTTTTCAACTAAGATCAATAGTTTCGGAGATATATGTAGACCACTTCGCGATTTCCAAAATGGCGGATTTCCCCAGGGGGATGGCGTCCTGAAAAACTCAAAATAAGCTTTTTTAAAAGCCCTCTTTCAGGTTTAAAAAAATTCAGCCGTCCTGTATTTCGTTCCATAAATCGATTGTTTTTTTGCTAATTTTCCTGTACTAATAAGTGAACACAACATTCGAATCGGAATTCTTTTCGAAATCCAATTTGAACAATGAGGGAAGAATAGATTTTGTTTTAAGCTGGGAAAGCCACTCTTGAGAGAGCTAACCAAGCAACAAGTTGAGTTTCGGAAGTTTCGAGGAAAATTAGAGGAGAAAAATCGAGGAAAAGTTTTAAGGAAAAAGATCGAGAAAATTTGGTTTGGAAAATAATAGCAAAATTGATTCTAGGAGCGAGGGAAAGTTGTTACAAAAAGTTCGAGGAAAATAGAGGAGGAAGCTGAGGGAAAGACAAAAAAAAAGTGTCCAAGTGTTTCAAATCTTTTTATGTGTGTAATATTGGAAACTCTGATAGTTCTTTTTTTTCGATATATAATTCGTGATCGTTAAAATTCTTTTAATCCCAGTTAGTTGTGGGATACGGCAGTTTTCTTAACTTCGCGTTAACGGCCCATCTTTTTTTAATTACTTTGTTTTCTTTGTTTGTTTTTTATTTAACGGCTAACCGTAATCCTTTTCAACTTCACATAATTGTAGGTAGTTTTTTTATAATCGAAAAAATGTTGGGTTTTTATACTGGTTCGTCCAAGGTTTCCCAAATAAAAATAATTTTAAGACCCCTTCTGGGCATATAATCAAACTTTGTGTTTTATTTCATGTTCATTGACTTAAAATATTAGATTTAACATTTTGCTAATTAGCCTAATTAAAATACGTGGCGCCCACCTTTTATTACAAGTACCCAACTGTACTTGTAATAAAACAATTCGATCGTTTTTATCATTTTGATTAAAACGAAACAATCATTTTTTTTTATAACAAAATTCTTCCACAACAGAACCCAGCCCAGCTGAGCAGTCGTGGTGGTAGCTTTTTTATCGTTCTACAGTTTGCCTTTTTTTTTCTTCGTGTTTCTTTCGTTCTCTTCTTTCATCGTTCGTCGGTTAATTCCAGCTGCCAAATTATAGACAAGCTTATATTAAAGTTTCGTTGCACATCGGGTGCTCACCTTTTACTTGTTTATTTAATAATTTAATTTGATTCGCGGTAATAATTTCGAATAGATTAATACCTTAATTTAATTAATAATAAATACCCACCCCTCGCGACGCGGAAAAAGAAGTACAACAATTGGGTTCGCGAATAAAACTTATTTCTTTTATTCGAACTGAACAACAATTACTTTACAAAAATAAAACACCTTTATTTCAGTTCAAATACTTTACTTCTAAAACTTTTATTATAAACAAGCACAGCTTTTAATTCACTATTTTACACCGGCGTTTATTCGTTCACTTTCAAAATCAAACTGAGGTTTTCGGCCTGGCGGCCGTGTATTTATATCCGAGAAAAAGCTACTAGAATCTTCTGGGGGTTCTGGAATGTGCTGGAATGTGCTTCACCTCCACAAGTCTCCACAAGTAGATCCTTTGTATATATAAACTATAGTACTATCATGGTGAATGTCGGATGTACTGCCATCTTCAGATCGAGGATCGAGCGTGAAAGAATCTCTACTACTAAGTACATGTAAGTAGGTACCTACCCAATTTTTATATAATTGTGAATGATTAATTTTCGTTAGTTTTTGTCTTTTTAAAGGGTAAGTTTAGAAGTATGAAATTATTACGGATGGCTATCATTGTTTAGGATTTTCAGTGAGAAATTTGAACTTCTAACTAACCACTATTTGACCATGTGGTGTTAGGGACAGTCTAAAGGGCATCTAGGTATTAAATCGTTACTCTCGATAGTTAACAATCGGCGAAATTCCTTCGAAATTCTCTATTTGGTTCATGGTCGACAATCGCACCAATTTTCTATTTGGATTTTTTAAAAATCCTAACTTCATTTCTACTGGGAAGAATATTTAAGTTAAGATATTTAAATTTAGCCCTTAAATGTGGTTAAATTTTTGTATGAGATTTATTAAGGAGGATCGACAAAGTTCACACTAAAAGGGTGTGTAAATGTTCCGTCAAATTTATATTTGATCTCTTAAATTATTGAAAACTTGATGAAAAATTTTTAAATTTCCAAAAATTAATGACAAAAAATTATTATTATTTGTATTATTTATTTATTTATATTATATAAATGAAAGAATAAAAATTGTCCTAACTACAACCACTTTTACTAATCACGCTACAGCTTAAACTAGAAGTATTAAAAATAGGTAGGTATCTATAAACTAAAATTTATATGATAGCAAATTTTATTCAGGGTTGAACTAAGAACGGAATTTTTGAAATTCGCACATTTAATAGGGTAAAATAGGGTAAGACTGAATCAAAGTCAAAAAACTAACTTCTAAACGCGACGACGAAACTTGATTTTTTTTATTTGAAAGATATTGAAAAATTAGACAAAAAAATATGCACAACTTTTTTTTATTAAAAATCTACAAACCGAGATATACCCGGTTTTAAAACTGAAAATTGATAAATATTCGTTTCGAAAAGTACTAAGTAGTTATATGGGGGTACATTTTGTATTTTTACATATTTTTATAGGAGATGAACAAAAAAATAATCCATGTTTAAGCAATTTTTGAGAGGATTTTTTTTTTCATACCCAAAATGATTTTTGAAAAAGGGTAAATTATTTTGGTCAATTTTTCAATCCATTTGATTTTTAACGGGTAGTTGGAAAAATCTAAAATTTTAATATCTTATAGATATATTTGATAGCAATTAAATGGTAAAAATGTTTCTTTCTAACTTATCATTTGACAGATTTATTTAAGAAAGGGTAAACATTTTGAATTTATTTTTTTTTTTTGGGTTTTTATTAATATCTTTTCAATAAACAGTGCTAGAGGTTTCCAATATACTAATGAATTATACCTATATGTTCCAGGAATTTGCATAAAAAAATTATATTTCTATTGTACCATTGAGCTGATAAACTAACAATATATAATTTTTAAACATATTACTTAATACCATGTGAGTGTAGGAATGGATTGATTTAGTTTTTTCTTATATTTAATCTCAATAAAATAACCATTAATTTGATACCTCATTTTTTAATCTGTATCTCCTATATTAGTGTCACAATTGATTTTTTAAAATTCATAAAAATTCAAATAAAATCCGTAGAAATGCTTTGCTTTGTTCATTGTCAACAATCGTCAACCAGTGCAAAGCAACGTTATCTCAAACTTATTTTTTTTTTTATTTTTTTAATATAAAAAATCATAACCATATGCAAATCACAAATTATAAAAAATCTACATTAAGACAAGAGGCTTAAAAATTGAGTAATACTTAATAGTTCATAATAAATGATACATGAAATTTAGGTAGAAATTTATAACTGAAATTTTTGTGTACAAATTATTGCAAAATATTTGTACTAAAAATGTGTTTTAATGAATAATCAACTCTATTTTTCGTACTTTAAATTCAAAAGTTAATGATAAATTATATATTTTCGAAAAATAATGATGCACATTTATAGGTGTAACCTTCTTCTACAAATATGTGAGTAATTTTGTATTTGTAAATCTAACTGGAAAAAAAGTAGGGGCAAATATAAGCTCTATTTAACCAAGTTTAGAGGCTTCAAACTTGAGTAATACTTAATAGTTCATAACAAATGATACATGAATTAAAGATAGAAATTTATAATCTAAATTTCTGTGTTAAAATGTTTGCATAATCTTAAAAAATTTATACTAAAAATGGGATTTAGTGAAAAATCAATTCGATTTTTGCTACTTTAAATGAAAACGTTAATAAAAAATTGTAGAAGCGTAATGGTTAGTGCGTTCAACGGTCACGCTGGAGGTCTGGGTTAGCTTTCCAGCCTCGTCTGCCTAAAAACTAAAAACTTTTTTTTAGGGCTACTGCCTCTTGCGAGGAATTGACAAATCCTCCAAGAGTATCACTTGCCACGAATAAGTGCTTCTCGTCTAGCCGTTCGGATTCGGCATAAAATTGTAGGTCCCTTCCATTCCTGTCGATAGGCGCACACAGGAATGGTTGCGAGTTGTTAGTCACTAGGCCCTGGTTCTTCATGAGCCGTTGTGCCACCCGATTTATTTATTTTTTTTTTAATACAAAATTGATAAATTTTGAAATACAAAACCAACACACTAATTGCTCAAATCCTTTTCTAAAATATTGCTTATAAATTTTAAGTGATTATTTCAACAAAAGCCACTCTAAAGTTAGTTTTATTGATTTATTTACCAAACAAAATGCAAAGTGGATCATGATTTTTCAAGGAATTCTATTTTTATATTGTCAACACGCCCATCAAATATTTTCAAATTTAAAAATTATAAATTTTGAAAATCTAATAAAGCTAATAAAAAAGATGAAATCCAGAATTTTATAAAATACATATGTACATATAAAATATTTAGATGATGATACAATTTTAAGTGCTAATACGCCTGGACTAGCCTCGAATAGCTTTATTTGGGCTAAATTATAGTTAATATTATAACTATTTTTCTGCCAATTTTCACAACTTAAACTTGACTATAATCAACTGGTTGCTGAAATGATCATTTAGCCGGATTCTTTTAGTTTAATATGAAAGTTGCTTCATTAATTTGTTCATATCTTGAAAACTAAAAGTCCTAGATCCATACGGTTTCCAGAGTTTGACTAAAAATTGACAAGAGCATTAAATTTTTAAAACAAAAATTATGCTTAATTACATAAAATTTAAAAAAAAATTAGCTTGAAATTTTTTTTTTTTCAAAATTTTGATTTTGAAAATTTATTTTTCAAAAACTATTCACTCGAACAACTTAAATTAAAAATTATATTAAAGAATAGACTTTTGGCTTTTCAATATGCTATAGCGTCACTCTGTAAGTATTACCGTTATTTTTTAATATTTTTTTTTCTGTTTTAAGTATTTTTTTTTTGGAAATTGCCCCTCCCGCCTAAACGGAGGAAAATAGACCCCCATCCCATACGAGTTTTGTCTTGTCTAAACCCAACCTACAGGCTCTAGCCTTTTATGACACCTTATGTACTAAATACCTACTCAAAAAAATAAATTTGGAAGAAAAAAGTACTTTCATAAGTTTCGAACAAAGAATATTACGTATAATTCTGAAATAAAAAATGCAAATAAATTTTTAATATTTGTGTGTTTTCAGGCTTTTTTGGTCACTCTTCTTATTTATGCAAATAAAAAACTTTACTTCATAATTTTCCCTACGTCCCACAAATATTATTAACATCAAAAAAACTGGTCAAATATTTATTATAATGCAAATATTTTTGTTTTTCAATTTTTTTTTTTTTTTAAATTTTTACTTTGAAAAATTTTGTTTCAAAAACTATTAATTGGACATTTTTATTTTGAAAACAATTTGAAAAAAAGACTGAAAAAAGCTATCGCATAATATTGTAAGTAATTTGAAAAAAAGACTGAAAAAAGCTATCGCATAATATTGTAAGTAATATCGAAAATTGTATTCCTTTTAGAAATTTATAAAAAAAAGGTCACGAAAATAGGAACACTTTATAATTATTATTATTGTGTTAGGCATGCAAAAATTCATATTTGAGAAAAGTTTTACTTTGGGGAACCCTGATCCATGTTACCGGTAATTGCGCTGTAAGTACTTATGATAGAAACTTCGTTCAGGACTCTTTTTTTAGAAGTAATGCCAGCCTTTGCAATTGCGTTTAAATGAACGATTTTTCTCTTAAAATATATCCAAGAATCATACCCTAATGTTTTTCAAATTTATTTTACACTTAAATTTCAAAAAAAGGAAAAAATTTCCTAACGAAAAAAGTTATTGGTAGGTAGGTATCTATAGATAGGTACCTACCTGTCTACATTAAAATATTTATTTTGTAAACTACCAGGTATCAAAAAATTGGAAATAAAAATTAATATAGGTAAATAGATAGGTACCTACCTGTTGGAACGTTTTGCAGTTGGTTGATTTGAAAAAAAATAAATAACACTGACTGAAATTCAACCACCACATTGACAGACTCTAGTGTCAAACAATTAAATCATATTCTTATTTATATTTATTTCGCGCATTAAAATCAACCTACCCTTGATAATATAAGAATGTATACCTCCACGCATTATTCTTTCTCGCAAAAAAAACTATATTCCTTGCTTCAAGGTTGATTACAACGACGACGCAAAAAGCTTACTTACATGTATGTATGTCCACTTCTCTTCTCGCATATAGCATAATCAGTAAATTAAGCAAAAAAAATAACCTTGCTTTGCTCATTCAATCAAAGAAGATACGAACATTTTTTTGCCATTCTCTTCACCTTTTTCTCATCATTGACGTTTAACAAAACCTTCGATTGGTAATCTCGCTTACTCCATTTGATTCTTACCAGAATCGAAAAAAATACACTCCTCTTGCTCTGACTACCTAGTTTCGATTCTCTGATAAATGGAAGTCTCCCAAAAATTGAAGTCTCCGCCGACCATTGTCTCCCAAAAATGGAAGTCTTTTTTTTTTAATTAGAAATTGATAAATTTTGAAAAAACAAAACCAACACACTAATTGCTCTAATCCTCTTCTAAAATATTGCTTATAAATTTTAAGTGATTATTTCAACAAAAGCCACTCTAAATTTAGTTTTATTGATTTATTTACCAAAAAAAATGCAAAGTGGATCATGCTTTTTCAAGGAATTCTATTTTTATATTGTCAACACGCCCATCAAATATTTTCAAATTTAAAAATTATAAATTTTGAAAATCTAATAAAGCTAATAAAAAAAGATCAAATCCAGAATTTTGTCAATTGTCAATTTGTCGGCATAAAATTGGTTATAAATCGGAAAATACTTATCCAAATTTAAAAATTTAGATGTCTATATAAAGGTTATATATTATCAGCATTTAAATACTTATGTATATATAAAATATTTAGATGATTATACAATTTTTAGTGCTAATACGCCTCGACAGATAAAAAAGTTTTATTTCGGCTCAATTATAGTTAATATTATAACTACTTTTGTGCCAATTTTCACAACATAAACTTGACGATAATCAACTGTTTGCTGAAATGATCATTTAGCCGGATTCTTCTTAGTTTAATGTTGCTTCATTAATTTTTTCCAGCGTTTGACTAAAAACTGACAAGAGCATTAAGTTTTGAAATCAAAAATTATGCTTAATTACATAAAATTTTGAAAAAAATTAGCTTGACATTATTTTTTCAAAATTTTAACTGAAAATTTATTTTTCAAAAACTATTCACTCGAACAACTTAATTTAAAATTTATATTAAAGAATAGACTTTTGGCTTTTCAATATGCTATACCGTCACTCTGTAAGTGTTACCGTTATTTTTTAATATTTTTTTTCTGTTTAAAGTGATTTTTTTTTTTTGGAAATTGCCCCTACCGCCTAAACGGAGGAAAATAGACCCCCCTCCCATACGAATTTTGTCTTGTCTAAGTCCAACCTACAGCTAGCTTTTTATCTAGCCTTTTATGACACCTTATGCAAATCACCCTGTATACACGTACTAAATACCTACTCAATAAAATAATTTTGGAAGAAAAAAGTACTTTCATAAGTTTCGATTTTCTCTAAAACTAAACTAGGTATGTACCAGCTCCTGGTTCTTAGCGTTTGACTAAAACCTAATTACAGCAATCGTTTTTGGAACAAAGAATATTACGTAAAATTCTGAAGTAAAAAATGCAAATAAATTTTGTTTTTCAATTTTTTTTTTCTAAATTTTGACTTTGAAAAATGTTGTTTCAAAAAATATTCATTGAACATTTGTATTTTGAAAACAATTTGAAAAAATAGACTGAAAAAAGCTATCGCATGGTATTGTAAGTAATATCGTTGATTTTTAATAATTTTTAATGCATTTAAAGCAAATGTTTTATAAAATTGCCCCTCCCCCACAAACGGAGGGAGATAGAAGTTTTAAGCTTTAAAAATTAAAAAAAAAAACACTAACTAATTAAAATTATTATAAATTTCTAAAATTGTATTCCTTTTAGAAATTTATAAAAAAAGGTCATGAAAATAGGAACAATTTATAATTATTATTATTGTGTTAAGTATGCAAAAATTCATATTTAAGTTTTTCAAAAAAAGGAAAAAATTCCTAACGAAAAAAGTTATTGGTAAGAAGGTATCTACAGATAGGTACCTACCTTTCTACATTTATTTTGTAAACTACCTGGTATCAAAAAATTGGAAATAAAAATTAAAATAGGTAAGTAGATAGGTACCTAGCTGTTGGCACGTTTTGCAATTGGTTGATTTGAAAAAAATAAATAACACTGGCTGAAATTCAACCACCACATTGACATACTCTACTGTCAAACAATTAAATCATATCTACCTATGTAGGTACATACCTGTACCTACATGCCTGCTTGTATGATAAATTGTGAACTAAAAGTAGGTAAACAAATACAACCTACCTATCACCAAGCACTTACTTACCTCAACATTGCATAGAAATTCTCCCTTTTTTCATAACTTATTTTCATACCTACCTACATATAGTTATGCATTATGTATGGACCTACCTATATTTGTTGGCATAATAAATTGTAAATTTCTTCAAAACATTTCAAGTCAAACTCAAATCATGCAAACAACCTAAATATTAATAAAACCTACCATTCATAATGTATACGAATATATCTACCTACCTATGTATGTAGGAATATTTTCCTTTCCCGCAAAAAAATATGCTCAAAATCTTGCGCTTGCAACAAATTTCACGGCAAATAAGAAATCTTTACAAGACAATTTAATATAAAACTACCCAGCGGGAAATATCGTCCCCAATGAATTTTATAGCTGAATTCTTCAATCAATTCACTAGCCAAATAATAAAAGGAAACGCCATGCAATGATTAAGTGAGTGAAGAATCATGCGAGGTTTCCTCAGTTCATAGATTTGAACCCACTTTTTGCTTTGTGTGTAGAAAACAACAAAACAACAGCAATCAATTCACTAGCCAGATAATAAAAAGAAACGACATGTAATGATTTAGTAAGTGAAAAGTAAGCAAGGTTTCCTCAGTTCATAGATTTGAACCCACTTTCTGCTTTGTGTTTAGAAAACAACCCTTTCTTTCGTTGAATTAAAAATTGCTTTTGATAGGGAAAATTATGCGATGAAAAAACTGTTGAAAAGTCATGTACAAGTTCATGAGTTCATCGTCTATGTCCACTCATATGCTTTGTAAAGTGTGCACCGCCATTGTGTGTTTTTTTCTAGAAGTTGATTTTATTTTGTGTTCTCTGTGTTGACATTGTCTACTGACAGTAAATAGTTATTATAAGAGGACTTGTGAATTTCCATTAAAATTAGGCAATCTCAGATTGTCTGAAAGCACTTCGGGTTGTTGGTTAATAACCACTTTGCATAAGTGAAGTGGTGATTACCCAACAACCACTCACCTAGTGATTTCACATTAATGTAAAGTTTTTATTCTATATTTTAATTAACCAATCACAAATTCACAACACAGCAGACAACAGAATTAATGAATTCACTATTTATTTAATTTTCTTCACAGTTTTCATATTGAATTAACTAATTGCTGAATAACCACTTATCTTGTGAATTGACAATTGAATTTTCATTACCTTTTTCATCGGAAATATTGAACCGATGAATAAACCACATACATTTATACAGTGAATTCACAGATATACAACCACCATGTTTTCCATCACCTGGGTTGGTGAATAAACAACTTTCAACGAAGTAGTGATTTCGTTGGGGAATTTTCACCAGATTTTCAGCATGTACTTCCCGCCTAGGACATGCCCATGAAAATTTCATCAAAGGAATCAGCTGAAAAGCTATCAGCTGAAGGACGGTGCAGATGCCATTCCTCAAGGAAAAAGCTAATTTTTCCTCAATGAGTTTTTGAATTTTTCCCGCTGGGTACCCTCAATAACATACGATTGCATTTATACCTACAAATATACTTACACAACATGAACATATTTTTCTTTCCCGCATTAAAACCAACCTACCATTGATAATATAAGAATGTATACCTCCACGCATTATTCTTTCCCGCAAAAAAAAAAACTATATTCCTTGCTTCAAAGTTGATGACAACGACGACGCAAAAAGCTAACTTACATGTATGTATGTCCACTTCTCTTCTCGCATATAGCATAATCAGTAAATTAAGCAAACAAAATAACCTTGCATCGCACATTCAATCAAAGAGGATACGAACATTTTTTTGCCATTCTCTTCACCTTTTTCTCATCATTGACGTTTAACAAAACCTTCGATTGGTAATCTCGCTTACTCCATTTGATTCTTACCAGAGTCGAAAAAAATACACTCCTCTTGCTCTAACTCCCTAGTTTCGATTCTCTGATAAATGGAAGTCTCCCAAAAATTGAAGTCTCCGCCGACAATTGTTTCTCAAAAATGGAAGTCTCCGCCGAGCTAAAGTGGCGCCACCAACGAAGCATTGTTGCACAAAAAATTTGTTTCCATGATAGTACTATAGTTTTCATATACAAGTGGCCCAAAAGCTTTCGACAAATTATAAATTATAGCAGTTACAGTCGTTCGGGCATTGGATAACGATGAGATTGGTTTAGGCATTGGATAAAGATGACAGTGGTTTAGGTATTGGACAACATTAATTAATCTTTTGTTCAGAAATGGCGCGCAACCTTTGTATATATAAACTTTGTATATGAAACCTATAGTACTACTATGGAATCGATTTTTCTGTTTCTGTGGCAGCTCTCGTGAGGGCGCAAAAATCGTGCCACGTTGGATTGGAGAGATGTGAATGAGGATAGGAAGAGGAATAAAAGCTGGTTGTTAGAAGGAGAGGAGTGTATTTTGTTGATTCTGACAGTTGCTGACAACAATTACCTGGTGTAAGTGAGATAGTTTTTCGTCATGGTAACTAAGGGGATAATTGGCAGAAAATGAAAAAAATGTTCTCGTTGTCATGGTGCATTGTACAACGGTATGGTTTTTTGTTTGAATTTGAATTTGCCAACAGATTTTTTTGTTGTTTTCTATCAAAGTCTATGATAGTACACAATATACATACACATGTCTATAGATAGGTTTATTATGATTTGATTTGCTTCGAATTTGTTGAAAATTTTCAATTTGAGCTGAAAATCATATTACACCGTTGCTAATTTTCACAATTCATAGGCAAACATAGTCTTACAACGATGCTATATTTCTTTATGAGGCTTTCAAGAACAAACTTTTTGGTTGAAAAAAAAAATCAAAAAACATTTTTTGAGGTTTATTAAAATCAAGAAACATTTTCTGAGGTTTATTTTTTTGGAAAAAAAAAAATAGAAAAAAACACTTTAAAAGTAATTTTTTTACAGGTAAATTTATCAAAAGTTTGCTTACTTTAAATGCAAAAAAATTGATCAGAACAAAGAATTTCTTTTTGCTACCTTTCAAAAAAATACTTTTAACAGTCAAGACATTTTGATACATTAAAAAATCAACTATTTCTTTTAACGTTTAACAAAATAGGTAGGTACTTTTTGAGATAAATACATTTTAATAAAATTGAAAAAAAAAACTAGAACATTTTTATAAAATTTAAAAAAGTAAACTTTTTTATATACCTACATATAAAAAAACTTACCGTTAAAAAATGCTTTTAGAGGTAAACAAGTTTTGATTAAATAAAAAAAAAATATTTTACTTTTAAGAAAAAAACAATTCTTTTACTGCTAAAAAAATACTTTTACAGGAAAACAAATTTTGATAAAATTAAAAAAAAAGTATTTTACATTTAAGAAACTCTTGATAAATTTAAGAAAAAATAGGTTTAACTTTAAAAAATATACTTTTAAAAGTAAAGAAATTTTGATAAAATTTAATAAAGAATAACTTTTTACCTTAAAAAAAAACTTTTGGAGGTAAACAAAATTCGAAAATATTAAAAAAAAAAACAATTTAAATAAACATTTTGGGAAGATTTAAAAAAATAAATATTTTTTTACCTTTAAAAAATACCTACTTAAGATAAAAATTAAAAAAAAAAATATTTTACCTAAAAAAAATATTTTTAAGAGTAGAGAAATTTAAAAAATAAATTAATAAATAAAAATGAAAAAAATTAAAAAAAGTATTTAATTATACAAAATTAAATCTTTTTACTTTTAAAAAATACTTAAGATAAAACAAATTAAAAAAATCTATTTTACCTTTGAAAAAAGTATTTTTAAGGGTAGAGACATTTTGGCGAAATTTAAAAAATAAATATATTTTGATCTTTAAAAGAAAATAAAATAAAAACAATTGAAAAAATTTAAAAAAAAAATATTTTATCTATAAAAAAATGTTTTTAAAAGAGAAATTTTAGTAAAATTTAAAAAATAAATATCTTTTGTCTATAAGCAATTTTGATAAAATTAAAAAAAAATACAACTGTTTTATTGTAAAAAATACTTTTAGAGGTAAAGAATTCTTTTCCACATCACCTTTTGAGGTAGAACACTAGATGCGTTTTTTTTTTTTCGAGGTTTCCCCAGTAGGCCTATTCCTCGATCTATTACTACTTCATATGAGTACATAATGAATCATAAATAATTACTAGGTTTATTGCACATGCATTTAAAAAGTAAATATTTACATATAAAATATAATTATGTAGAAAATATTTAAAACAAAATATTAAAGACTAAAACATAAATAACACTTAAGTCTAAAGAAATTTTTCGTGAGGTTTTCCTTTTAATGTCTTGTTGGTTTTCCTTATTTGCAGGATGATCAGTCCAATCAGCAGAAATTTCATGATCTTTTCCTGGTGTTCCGTCGAGCAGTCTGGTAACGATATCTTTTCCTTTTCCTTCATAATCTCAGCTGTCCATGTTTCAGCAATTTTTTCCATGGTTTGTTTTTTTGGAAAGTGTTCCAAAAACATTTTTTGGAAAACACTGACAGTTTCTTCGAAACGGGTCGAAGGAACTGTCAGTTTTCCAAACTCAGAAGTTGAAGCTGTTGTCTTATAGGCTCTCAGTTCTATCAACAAGGTCTGTTCCCTGAATTGGTCCCCCTCGTCGATCATGAACTGAGTGCAAGTTTCACAATTCAGCTTCTTTCTAAGTTTTGAGGCTGCGAATCCAGCGTAATATGCTGCAGCCGCTTTCTGGAGTTTCATCGAATCCGCATCTTCTTGCTTGTCCAATACTGGTTCCACATCCACATCTTCTGCATTTAAGTGTTGACCGGTAAAAAAACCAAATAAATTGTTCTCTATTTGTTCTTCAAATAGGAAGTCATTATTTGTGGGATCCTTTTCGTTTTCAATGCTGGGTTGATCGTGTTTAGCTCCTTGCAGCAGTGGTTCCGCTCCGGCATCTTCATAACCCGAATGTTCCGCTGATGATAAATGCTGAAAAATTATCTGCTTCAAATTCCGTATGAATCTCCATGCCGATGGGTCCCTTTCATATGATCCTCTATTGTTGCGTATTATTGAAAAAAGATTCTCAATAACATCTGAATTTAAATGTGCAAGCAGAAAGTAGGACTGATCATCGCTCTTGTAGTGTTCCCACATCATCTCAATTCCCAGAAGAGTTTGCTGTAATCCTTTAAAGCATGGTGGGATAGTGTGAGAGCTGCTAGATCTCCATGTTGAAATCCACTCTCTTGCACTTTGTAAGACATCAAGTGTATCCGTTGTCTCCGAAAGGACCTGCTTGTTAGGATTCCTAGAGTACAGTTGTCCTGTATTAAAGGTGTCGAAGAGGTCATTCATTCTTTTTATAAATAAAGCTGTTGACAAAGCTACTTTCCTATCTTCATCGGACTTAAAAAAACCAACGCTCAATGCATACATGATTCCCGTGTACACATTGAGGCTGAAAACCTGCGTCGCTAACTTTACGGACAATTTTTCATAGTGAGCTGGTCGGATATGGGCCGAAGTTAGCTTGAACATTGTTTGGAATATCCCTTTTGAATCCTGTGTTAAGATTCTCTCCAGTATCCGCCAGTCGACAACTTCATTCTCAAAAGAGATTATGTGTTGGAGCAAAATATTCCTCACGCTCTTAAACATATGCGGATAATCATGGAGTAAGAAAACTCTATGATTATCAATATCCACATAAGGTTTGGTGTCCGAAGTTCTTATTTTTGTATATGCTGCAACATTCATTGATCCCTGGTCACAGCTTGATGCAACAACACTTAATCCACATTTTATTACTCCAGTAATAATGTTAACCAACATCTGGGATAAAATTCCTGACTTTGGTGATCCGATGTAATATGCTATCGTCTGCTTCCAGTTCTTGTTTAAGCCTCTAAGTGTAAATACCATTATCTTAGAAGCTATCTTTACGTCCTTTCCAAATTCGCCAAAATCAGTGAGTCCGTAAATGAGGTCGTCCTTTATGTTGAATTCCAGCTCTGTTTTGATGGCCATTTCATCAAACAGGATCACACATTTTCTATCCATTGGTGTCATTTCTTTAGCTTTGTCCCTCAGCAAATCCTGTGTCCTTGCACTGAGTCCTGTTGGTAATCTTATTTCTGAATGCCATCGGTATATAGTGCTTACCGACGGCAGCTTAAATCCTGCGTTGCGCATGAAATTATAGCACGCTGGGGACTTAAAGAAAAATCGCAAAGATAAGTCTCTTTCTTTAGGTCCCCAGGGTGTGTTAGGTTTGTGGAACAGTTGTGAAAACACAAATGTCCGCACATCCTCTGGAAATTCTTCCATATGGGTGTCGACAGCTTCCCTCATACGGTATCCAGGGTTATTATTCAGTCTTTTGGGGGTGTCAAAAATATAGCGCGGTATAAAGTTGTCGCGTTTAGCTTTTGGGCGGTATTTGTACGATGGGTAATTAGGAGAAGGGAATTGTGACGGAGAAATGTGCGAACATGATGGCACGTCTGGAAGAGAGTAGTCTTTAATGTAATTGGTTGAAGTGCTTGCAGCCAGATTTATCAGTGATAAAGCTGGGCTGCAAGGTACAGGTAGAGGGGGTGGAGGTGGAGGTAGAGGTGGAGACGAAGAATCAGGAGCCCGGTTTGCAGAGGTGACCGTGGAGGTAGGCTGCTTCCGGGTCCTCCAAGCCTCCATTAAACGAAGGCATGCTGTATCAGTTGCAACATCGGTGCAGTTACAAACAGCCTCGGAAGAAATGGGTAACGCGTATTTGGCAAGACATTTCCGTGTGGATTTCAAAAGGATGTCTTTAGCATGGAAATGTTTTTCACACATGGAGGCTCTGTCCGGTAGAGCCTTCGTGGGTGAAATATTTCCATGTTTTAACCAAACCGGCCTTCTATGGTCTTTGGGTATTTTAAAAACGGAAACATCACCTAAATTTCTTTGCAGCTCACTGCAGTTTGCGTAACTGCAGATAACCATTTTAAATGAAAATAATTGAGTAAATCGATCGATCAAATTATCAAATTAATTAATTAAGTTATATAATAAAATTTATTTCAAAATCAATTAATTCAAACGTAAAATCAAATTATTTAATTTATGAAATAAAGTTACATATACAAAAAATTAATTTAATTAATTAAATTTAATTAATTTTTTAAATCTATGAAATTAAAAAAAATATTAATTTATCAAATGAAATTATTTAATATAAATTAAATATAAAATTAATTAATTTAATAATAAAATTAAATTTATTATGAAATCAATTAATATAATTAAATAAAAATGTATTTAAACAAGTATGGAAATTAATGAATTTGAATAATGAAATTATTAATATGTCGGTTATTTAGAAAATATTATGATTATGAAATTAATTAATATTTTAGATCAAATTAATTATAAAATATAATTTATTTAAACAAAAATGAAATTATTTTAGAAATTAATGAATTTAATTATAAATAGAGAAATAAAAACTGTACAGTGAAATACAGAAACAAGGTTATTAATTTATTATTTATATAATAAAATAAATTAAATTAAAAGATGAATTGAATTATCAAACGAAGATAATTTAGAAAAAAAGGAAATTTTAAAAATTATTTAATCAAATTAATAAATGAAAGTAATTATAAAAATAATTAATTTTGTATATATTATTAACTTATTTATTAAATAAAATTAATGTTTAAATTAATTAATTTAATAAATAAAATTAATTATTAAATCAATTAATTTAATTATAAAACTAAATTTATTAAATCAAATAAATAATTGTAAGGAACAAAATATGTATGATTAAATATTAGAAAATTAATATTTGTAGGTCTTATAAAAACCACCCTGTAGATCAAAAAGTTTTACTAAACTTGTTAACTCCAGAAATTTAAAATAAAAAACACTTAACTCACCAAACAAAACTTATTGAATTAATCAATACTAAGAAACTGAATCTACTTTTTTTTCAAATGAAAACACCACTATGAAAAGAACACTAATTTTTCTTTAGCACCCTATGAATTTATAAGTGAGAAAAAACCTCGAAAAACACTCTTCAAAAAGGCAAACTATTGCACAAGCACCCTTTTGTTTTAAGTTGAAAAAAAAAAAATGTTTAATGAACAATATTTATAAAAAAAACACACGGCACTAAAATATGTAACACTCTTATGCTTGTTCACAGAAAATATACTAAAATAGAATCTAAATAGGTTTTTTTTCGGAAAATAAAAGCACTGCACTTAAATGGGTTACAAAATTTAATCAATGAAAACGATATGGCACTTTGAAACTACACTGCACTTATCTGGGTATTGTTTACAGTAAACAATTAAATCTAATGCAAAACACTTCACTGTAAAAAAGAAGACTATTGTAAATTTACAAAAAACACTTTGAAACTAACACAACAGGTAGGTATTTAAAAATAAAATAAAAACGCTGCACTAACTAACTAACTAATAAAAAAACCGAAAATTATTATTAAAATTTTTTGGCAAATAAAAATCACTGCACTAATATATATTGCTACTTCACTAATTGCGCTATATTTGCTATTAAAAATTATTAAAAAGTAGTTAATTTTGGGCTTTTTAAGATTTTTCTAGTTTAAAAAAAAACTGTTCACAAAAATACACAATTTTTATCAAATTAATAAAGTTTTCAAAATATCACTGCAAACGCATAAGCTTTGTCAATGATACTGACCTAGAATAATTAAAAGCGTCCCAAGCTAATATTATGACATATCTGTCATCCCATTCACACACCCGTCTTCTACGCTTGAGAAGCAACAGCACATATTGCATTTCCTGAAAAGAAAAACCGTTAACAAACCAAAAAAAAGGCATTGTTGCCACTTTGTTTTTTTTTTAATGTGCACAAATAAATCCAATTAATTTTCTCATATTTTTCACGTCTAATAAATATTTCATTTTTTTCTACGAAGATTTTACTTCACTTAGATGTACATATATAAAATACTTAGGTTTCGTAACAAAATTGTATATATTATTTTGTTACTAAATTCCATTTGGTTTACTGTTTAATATAAAATATAGATAATATAACATAATAATTACCTATCTACTTAATGGCATTCATACAATCTAATTTCATATATAAATCATATCTACTTAAATATGAATGCAAATATCACTTTCTGCTTTGTGTTTAGAAAACAACCCTTTCTTTCGTTGAATTAAAAATTGCTTTTGATAGGGAAAATTATGCGATGAAAAAACTGTTGAAAAGTCATGTACAAGTTCATGAGTTCATCGTCTATGTCCACTCATATGCTTTGTAAAGTGTGCACCGCCATTGTGTGTTTTTTTCTAGAAGTTGATTTTATTTTGTGTTCTCTGTGTTGACATTGTCTACTGACAGTAAATAGTTATTATAAGAGGACTTGTGAATTTCCATTAAAATTAGGCAATCTCAGATTGTCTGAAAGCACTTCGGGTTGTTGGTTAATAACCACTTTGCATAAGTGAAGTGGTGATTACCCAACAACCACTCACCTAGTGATTTCACATTAATGTAAAGTTTTTATTCTATATTTTAATTAACCAATCACAAATTCACAACACAGCAGACAACAGAATTAATGAATTCACTATTTATTTAATTTTCTTCACAGTTTTCATATTGAATTAACTAATTGCTGAATAACCACTTATCTTGTGAATTGACAATTGAATTTTCATTACCTTTTTCATCGGAAATATTGAACCGATGAATAAACCACATACATTTATACAGTGAATTCACAGATATACAACCACCATGTTTTCCATCACCTGGGTTGGTGAATAAACAACTTTCAACGAAGTAGTGATTTCGTTGGGGAATTTTCACCAGATTTTCAGCATGTACTTCCCGCCTAGGACATGCCCATGAAAATTTCATCAAAGGAATCAGCTGAAAAGCTATCAGCTGAAGGACGGTGCAGATGCCATTCCTCAAGGAAAAAGCTAATTTTTCCTCAATGAGTTTTTGAATTTTTCCCGCTGGGTACCCTCAATAACATACGATTGCATTTATACCTACAAATATACTTACACAACATGAACATATTTTTCTTTCCCGCATTAAAACCAACCTACCATTGATAATATAAGAATGTATACCTCCACGCATTATTCTTTCCCGCAAAAAAAAAAACTATATTCCTTGCTTCAAAGTTGATGACAACGACGACGCAAAAAGCTAACTTACATGTATGTATGTCCACTTCTCTTCTCGCATATAGCATAATCAGTAAATTAAGCAAACAAAATAACCTTGCATCGCACATTCAATCAAAGAGGATACGAACATTTTTTTGCCATTCTCTTCACCTTTTTCTCATCATTGACGTTTAACAAAACCTTCGATTGGTAATCTCGCTTACTCCATTTGATTCTTACCAGAGTCGAAAAAAATACACTCCTCTTGCTCTAACTCCCTAGTTTCGATTCTCTGATAAATGGAAGTCTCCCAAAAATTGAAGTCTCCGCCGACAATTGTTTCTCAAAAATGGAAGTCTCCGCCGAGCTAAAGTGGCGCCACCAACGAAGCATTGTTGCACAAAAAATTTGTTTCCATGATAGTACTATAGTTTTCATATACAAGTGGCCCAAAAGCTTTCGACAAATTATAAATTATAGCAGTTACAGTCGTTCGGGCATTGGATAACGATGAGATTGGTTTAGGCATTGGATAAAGATGACAGTGGTTTAGGTATTGGACAACATTAATTAATCTTTTGTTCAGAAATGGCGCGCAACCTTTGTATATATAAACTTTGTATATGAAACCTATAGTACTACTATGGAATCGATTTTTCTGTTTCTGTGGCAGCTCTCGTGAGGGCGCAAAAATCGTGCCACGTTGGATTGGAGAGATGTGAATGAGGATAGGAAGAGGAATAAAAGCTGGTTGTTAGAAGGAGAGGAGTGTATTTTGTTGATTCTGACAGTTGCTGACAACAATTACCTGGTGTAAGTGAGATAGTTTTTCGTCATGGTAACTAAGGGGATAATTGGCAGAAAATGAAAAAAATGTTCTCGTTGTCATGGTGCATTGTACAACGGTATGGTTTTTTGTTTGAATTTGAATTTGCCAACAGATTTTTTTGTTGTTTTCTATCAAAGTCTATGATAGTACACAATATACATACACATGTCTATAGATAGGTTTATTATGATTTGATTTGCTTCGAATTTGTTGAAAATTTTCAATTTGAGCTGAAAATCATATTACACCGTTGCTAATTTTCACAATTCATAGGCAAACATAGTCTTACAACGATGCTATATTTCTTTATGAGGCTTTCAAGAACAAACTTTTTGGTTGAAAAAAAAAATCAAAAAACATTTTTTGAGGTTTATTAAAATCAAGAAACATTTTCTGAGGTTTATTTTTTTGGAAAAAAAAAAATAGAAAAAAACACTTTAAAAGTAATTTTTTTACAGGTAAATTTATCAAAAGTTTGCTTACTTTAAATGCAAAAAAATTGATCAGAACAAAGAATTTCTTTTTGCTACCTTTCAAAAAAATACTTTTAACAGTCAAGACATTTTGATACATTAAAAAATCAACTATTTCTTTTAACGTTTAACAAAATAGGTAGGTACTTTTTGAGATAAATACATTTTAATAAAATTGAAAAAAAAAACTAGAACATTTTTATAAAATTTAAAAAAGTAAACTTTTTTATATACCTACATATAAAAAAACTTACCGTTAAAAAATGCTTTTAGAGGTAAACAAGTTTTGATTAAATAAAAAAAAAATATTTTACTTTTAAGAAAAAAACAATTCTTTTACTGCTAAAAAAATACTTTTACAGGAAAACAAATTTTGATAAAATTAAAAAAAAAGTATTTTACATTTAAGAAACTCTTGATAAATTTAAGAAAAAATAGGTTTAACTTTAAAAAATATACTTTTAAAAGTAAAGAAATTTTGATAAAATTTAATAAAGAATAACTTTTTACCTTAAAAAAAAACTTTTGGAGGTAAACAAAATTCGAAAATATTAAAAAAAAAAACAATTTAAATAAACATTTTGGGAAGATTTAAAAAAATAAATATTTTTTTACCTTTAAAAAATACCTACTTAAGATAAAAATTAAAAAAAAAAATATTTTACCTAAAAAAAATATTTTTAAGAGTAGAGAAATTTAAAAAATAAATTAATAAATAAAAATGAAAAAAATTAAAAAAAGTATTTAATTATACAAAATTAAATCTTTTTACTTTTAAAAAATACTTAAGATAAAACAAATTAAAAAAATCTATTTTACCTTTGAAAAAAGTATTTTTAAGGGTAGAGACATTTTGGCGAAATTTAAAAAATAAATATATTTTGATCTTTAAAAGAAAATAAAATAAAAACAATTGAAAAAATTTAAAAAAAAAATATTTTATCTATAAAAAAATGTTTTTAAAAGAGAAATTTTAGTAAAATTTAAAAAATAAATATCTTTTGTCTATAAGCAATTTTGATAAAATTAAAAAAAAATACAACTGTTTTATTGTAAAAAATACTTTTAGAGGTAAAGAATTCTTTTCCACATCACCTTTTGAGGTAGAACACTAGATGCGTTTTTTTTTTTCGAGGTTTCCCCAGTAGGCCTATTCCTCGATCTATTACTACTTCATATGAGTACATAATGAATCATAAATAATTACTAGGTTTATTGCACATGCATTTAAAAAGTAAATATTTACATATAAAATATAATTATGTAGAAAATATTTAAAACAAAATATTAAAGACTAAAACATAAATAACACTTAAGTCTAAAGAAATTTTTCGTGAGGTTTTCCTTTTAATGTCTTGTTGGTTTTCCTTATTTGCAGGATGATCAGTCCAATCAGCAGAAATTTCATGATCTTTTCCTGGTGTTCCGTCGAGCAGTCTGGTAACGATATCTTTTCCTTTTCCTTCATAATCTCAGCTGTCCATGTTTCAGCAATTTTTTCCATGGTTTGTTTTTTTGGAAAGTGTTCCAAAAACATTTTTTGGAAAACACTGACAGTTTCTTCGAAACGGGTCGAAGGAACTGTCAGTTTTCCAAACTCAGAAGTTGAAGCTGTTGTCTTATAGGCTCTCAGTTCTATCAACAAGGTCTGTTCCCTGAATTGGTCCCCCTCGTCGATCATGAACTGAGTGCAAGTTTCACAATTCAGCTTCTTTCTAAGTTTTGAGGCTGCGAATCCAGCGTAATATGCTGCAGCCGCTTTCTGGAGTTTCATCGAATCCGCATCTTCTTGCTTGTCCAATACTGGTTCCACATCCACATCTTCTGCATTTAAGTGTTGACCGGTAAAAAAACCAAATAAATTGTTCTCTATTTGTTCTTCAAATAGGAAGTCATTATTTGTGGGATCCTTTTCGTTTTCAATGCTGGGTTGATCGTGTTTAGCTCCTTGCAGCAGTGGTTCCGCTCCGGCATCTTCATAACCCGAATGTTCCGCTGATGATAAATGCTGAAAAATTATCTGCTTCAAATTCCGTATGAATCTCCATGCCGATGGGTCCCTTTCATATGATCCTCTATTGTTGCGTATTATTGAAAAAAGATTCTCAATAACATCTGAATTTAAATGTGCAAGCAGAAAGTAGGACTGATCATCGCTCTTGTAGTGTTCCCACATCATCTCAATTCCCAGAAGAGTTTGCTGTAATCCTTTAAAGCATGGTGGGATAGTGTGAGAGCTGCTAGATCTCCATGTTGAAATCCACTCTCTTGCACTTTGTAAGACATCAAGTGTATCCGTTGTCTCCGAAAGGACCTGCTTGTTAGGATTCCTAGAGTACAGTTGTCCTGTATTAAAGGTGTCGAAGAGGTCATTCATTCTTTTTATAAATAAAGCTGTTGACAAAGCTACTTTCCTATCTTCATCGGACTTAAAAAAACCAACGCTCAATGCATACATGATTCCCGTGTACACATTGAGGCTGAAAACCTGCGTCGCTAACTTTACGGACAATTTTTCATAGTGAGCTGGTCGGATATGGGCCGAAGTTAGCTTGAACATTGTTTGGAATATCCCTTTTGAATCCTGTGTTAAGATTCTCTCCAGTATCCGCCAGTCGACAACTTCATTCTCAAAAGAGATTATGTGTTGGAGCAAAATATTCCTCACGCTCTTAAACATATGCGGATAATCATGGAGTAAGAAAACTCTATGATTATCAATATCCACATAAGGTTTGGTGTCCGAAGTTCTTATTTTTGTATATGCTGCAACATTCATTGATCCCTGGTCACAGCTTGATGCAACAACACTTAATCCACATTTTATTACTCCAGTAATAATGTTAACCAACATCTGGGATAAAATTCCTGACTTTGGTGATCCGATGTAATATGCTATCGTCTGCTTCCAGTTCTTGTTTAAGCCTCTAAGTGTAAATACCATTATCTTAGAAGCTATCTTTACGTCCTTTCCAAATTCGCCAAAATCAGTGAGTCCGTAAATGAGGTCGTCCTTTATGTTGAATTCCAGCTCTGTTTTGATGGCCATTTCATCAAACAGGATCACACATTTTCTATCCATTGGTGTCATTTCTTTAGCTTTGTCCCTCAGCAAATCCTGTGTCCTTGCACTGAGTCCTGTTGGTAATCTTATTTCTGAATGCCATCGGTATATAGTGCTTACCGACGGCAGCTTAAATCCTGCGTTGCGCATGAAATTATAGCACGCTGGGGACTTAAAGAAAAATCGCAAAGATAAGTCTCTTTCTTTAGGTCCCCAGGGTGTGTTAGGTTTGTGGAACAGTTGTGAAAACACAAATGTCCGCACATCCTCTGGAAATTCTTCCATATGGGTGTCGACAGCTTCCCTCATACGGTATCCAGGGTTATTATTCAGTCTTTTGGGGGTGTCAAAAATATAGCGCGGTATAAAGTTGTCGCGTTTAGCTTTTGGGCGGTATTTGTACGATGGGTAATTAGGAGAAGGGAATTGTGACGGAGAAATGTGCGAACATGATGGCACGTCTGGAAGAGAGTAGTCTTTAATGTAATTGGTTGAAGTGCTTGCAGCCAGATTTATCAGTGATAAAGCTGGGCTGCAAGGTACAGGTAGAGGGGGTGGAGGTGGAGGTAGAGGTGGAGACGAAGAATCAGGAGCCCGGTTTGCAGAGGTGACCGTGGAGGTAGGCTGCTTCCGGGTCCTCCAAGCCTCCATTAAACGAAGGCATGCTGTATCAGTTGCAACATCGGTGCAGTTACAAACAGCCTCGGAAGAAATGGGTAACGCGTATTTGGCAAGACATTTCCGTGTGGATTTCAAAAGGATGTCTTTAGCATGGAAATGTTTTTCACACATGGAGGCTCTGTCCGGTAGAGCCTTCGTGGGTGAAATATTTCCATGTTTTAACCAAACCGGCCTTCTATGGTCTTTGGGTATTTTAAAAACGGAAACATCACCTAAATTTCTTTGCAGCTCACTGCAGTTTGCGTAACTGCAGATAACCATTTTAAATGAAAATAATTGAGTAAATCGATCGATCAAATTATCAAATTAATTAATTAAGTTATATAATAAAATTTATTTCAAAATCAATTAATTCAAACGTAAAATCAAATTATTTAATTTATGAAATAAAGTTACATATACAAAAAATTAATTTAATTAATTAAATTTAATTAATTTTTTAAATCTATGAAATTAAAAAAAATATTAATTTATCAAATGAAATTATTTAATATAAATTAAATATAAAATTAATTAATTTAATAATAAAATTAAATTTATTATGAAATCAATTAATATAATTAAATAAAAATGTATTTAAACAAGTATGGAAATTAATGAATTTGAATAATGAAATTATTAATATGTCGGTTATTTAGAAAATATTATGATTATGAAATTAATTAATATTTTAGATCAAATTAATTATAAAATATAATTTATTTAAACAAAAATGAAATTATTTTAGAAATTAATGAATTTAATTATAAATAGAGAAATAAAAACTGTACAGTGAAATACAGAAACAAGGTTATTAATTTATTATTTATATAATAAAATAAATTAAATTAAAAGATGAATTGAATTATCAAACGAAGATAATTTAGAAAAAAAGGAAATTTTAAAAATTATTTAATCAAATTAATAAATGAAAGTAATTATAAAAATAATTAATTTTGTATATATTATTAACTTATTTATTAAATAAAATTAATGTTTAAATTAATTAATTTAATAAATAAAATTAATTATTAAATCAATTAATTTAATTATAAAACTAAATTTATTAAATCAAATAAATAATTGTAAGGAACAAAATATGTATGATTAAATATTAGAAAATTAATATTTGTAGGTCTTATAAAAACCACCCTGTAGATCAAAAAGTTTTACTAAACTTGTTAACTCCAGAAATTTAAAATAAAAAACACTTAACTCACCAAACAAAACTTATTGAATTAATCAATACTAAGAAACTGAATCTACTTTTTTTTCAAATGAAAACACCACTATGAAAAGAACACTAATTTTTCTTTAGCACCCTATGAATTTATAAGTGAGAAAAAACCTCGAAAAACACTCTTCAAAAAGGCAAACTATTGCACAAGCACCCTTTTGTTTTAAGTTGAAAAAAAAAAAATGTTTAATGAACAATATTTATAAAAAAAACACACGGCACTAAAATATGTAACACTCTTATGCTTGTTCACAGAAAATATACTAAAATAGAATCTAAATAGGTTTTTTTTCGGAAAATAAAAGCACTGCACTTAAATGGGTTACAAAATTTAATCAATGAAAACGATATGGCACTTTGAAACTACACTGCACTTATCTGGGTATTGTTTACAGTAAACAATTAAATCTAATGCAAAACACTTCACTGTAAAAAAGAAGACTATTGTAAATTTACAAAAAACACTTTGAAACTAACACAACAGGTAGGTATTTAAAAATAAAATAAAAACGCTGCACTAACTAACTAACTAATAAAAAAACCGAAAATTATTATTAAAATTTTTTGGCAAATAAAAATCACTGCACTAATATATATTGCTACTTCACTAATTGCGCTATATTTGCTATTAAAAATTATTAAAAAGTAGTTAATTTTGGGCTTTTTAAGATTTTTCTAGTTTAAAAAAAAACTGTTCACAAAAATACACAATTTTTATCAAATTAATAAAGTTTTCAAAATATCACTGCAAACGCATAAGCTTTGTCAATGATACTGACCTAGAATAATTAAAAGCGTCCCAAGCTAATATTATGACATATCTGTCATCCCATTCACACACCCGTCTTCTACGCTTGAGAAGCAACAGCACATATTGCATTTCCTGAAAAGAAAAACCGTTAACAAACCAAAAAAAAGGCATTGTTGCCACTTTGTTTTTTTTTTAATGTGCACAAATAAATCCAATTAATTTTCTCATATTTTTCACGTCTAATAAATATTTCATTTTTTTCTACGAAGATTTTACTTCACTTAGATGTACATATATAAAATACTTAGGTTTCGTAACAAAATTGTATATATTATTTTGTTACTAAATTCCATTTGGTTTACTGTTTAATATAAAATATAGATAATATAACATAATAATTACCTATCTACTTAATGGCATTCATACAATCTAATTTCATATATAAATCATATCTACTTAAATATGAATGCAAATATCAACCTACAAAATTAAAATAATTTCTTCCTATCCCTACATCATATAATAAATTCTTGTATAACTTATATTCTTTAGTGGCAACATTGGTTACAGCCTTTAATTTGGGCATACAGCTATACTTACTTAACTTGCTACAGCATATCTCACACACAACGAAAGAAAAAATACAACCAATAATTCCCTTTAAAATTATATTTATTATCCTACTTCCTCCTCAAATAGAGCAAAAAAAGCTTCAACTTTCCCCTTCGTAAACAAAATTGGTGGAAGAAAATAACAAAAAAAAGGTTAGTGTTGACTCCCTTAAACTAGCTTTAATTTTGTATACGTTGTTCTCGTTCATTTATTGTTGCCTTAAACGTCATTCTTATCGTCAATTTCCTCAATTTCTCACTGTCCTCTACTCTCCAATCTCTCCAGCTTCTTAGTACCAGGGCACCTCACCTCGATTCTCTCAATCGATCGTCGTCATAATAGTACTATAGTTTTTATATACAAAGATATAAACTATAGTACTATCATGGTGAATGTCGAATGTACTGCCATCTTCAGATCGATTGTGAAAGAATCTCATCGAATTTCACAGTGGAGAGAATTGATTTTTGTGGAGAATTTCTAGTAAGAAAAAGAAAGGAATACTATTATTTATAATAGTTGGAGTGAAATAGGTAGAATGAATGTTTTTTGTTAGGTTTACATATTTTTGTCGATTACTTTGCTATGCAAAGGTGCAGAGAATTAAAAAGTGTGAAAACAATTTGGGAATTCTCCTTGGTTTGTTGGGTCTTGTGCGCTTAAAGAGGAAGGGGTGTTTTTTTTTTACAACTTTTGTGCCATGCAAGAAGACAATCGTGACTTCGCGTCGGCCGGCGGCGGCATGATGGTCAAGGCATAGCGTCACCCTAATATTGGGTTACCGTAAGCGCCATTTTAATGTTTTTGGGAAATCGCATTTGAAGTTTTGACAGCATATTGTTCGAAAACCAACCGCTGGGATTTTTTCATTTTTTGTCACGATATTCACACGGAAATCCTCTCTCAAAAAATGTAAGAAATTATTCTCAAATAATATTAGTTTTTAAAATATTTAAAATTTATTACAAAATGAGTTTGCCGTACACGCCACTAAAATCAATATTTTCTTTTACTCAAACACATACGTCAAAATTTGTGCACATACGGCATTCCAATAATAAATAAGTAAAAATTGTATTTACTTAGAATCACGTGTTATATACACGTTTTTATGTCTTATGACATAACATTTCGTAAAGTAGAGAACTAATTCTTACAAAATCCTTTTTTTGTATACAACAAAATCATAGTATTTTGCACATAGTCTTGCGATATTAAAATAAACAATACAAAAAAAATATATGTAAGTAATAAAAAAAAAATAAAAGTAATGGCCCTAAGTAATAAACGAATTTCGAGTTGAATCTAGATTAGACTTGGTTTTTTTTTTGTATGGAATAAACTCGACTTTAGGATTAATTCGACTCAAAGTTCGAATATTACTAAGTGCCAATGGCTTCAAATTTTTTATACATTTTTGCTAATGACAAAAATAAGAAAGTAGTAAAATAAATTAAAACAAAAAATTCACATTACATATCTACTATAAAGTAAAATAGAATAATTTGTATTTGAGTTGATTGAAAAGAGCTTCAAAATATTTCTTATCCTGTCATGATATAAAAGGATACAAACTTTTTATATAATATTTATTTACTAATTTTTTTTAACAGTCTTGTTCCGATGAACTTGAGGAAGCACTATTTGATTTTCCCTGAACTCTGCTTCATTTGGGACTAGCTCGTCCAATAAACTTAAAAGTTTAGAAACAATGGCGCAAAATTTTAAACGATTTAGTAAATTCTTAAAGCCATTTTAGTAAGTTACTAACTTAAAATGATTTACTTAACTTAAAATCACAAAATAGTTAGTTTAACTTTAAGCAATTCGCTAAGTCCATATGGCATCTGATGGTATATCAATAATTAACATTAATTGTGTGTATCAAATTTAAACCCTACAAATGTTCTCCTATCTGCTTAATTAGCAAATTACTCAGTTTATAATTTTGGAATAGCTAGTAAATTGCTAAAAAACTTAGGAAATTGCTAACTAGTAAAATAATCAGGTTGTTTAAAATGCGCCAATTAATTAAAACCCTACCTATTGGCCCTACCAATAATCAAATTTAGTAACGACTTAAATATTGAAATAAAATGGACCATAAGTGCATGGGCTCTTAATAATAAACCAACAATAATTGTATGACTTAAATATTTAGGTGGACCCTAAATAATGAATATTAAATGGTATGAACTCCAAAACATGAAACGTAACATGTATGGTAGTAGTAGTAGTATTATTATCTTACGAAAGAGGGGATTTATATATGGGTACTGGAGAATCACAATCACGTGCGTCGTCTCACGACAATAGAAGCAACTGAAATATTGTTTTGTTTTTATTTATACTTTTTTACGGGCACAGTAAGATTGTCAGCACGTACGGCAAAACCGAAAAAAAATATTTTTCTTTCTAATGACGTACGTGCATACGATTAAATAGCGTTACCTTGCATATTGTAGGCTCATAAGTCAAAACAATACTGAAAAAGCATTATAAGTTTGATTGCGTACGTTGTAGGATAATAAGACGTACGTCAAAACAATTCTTAAAAAACAAATCTGCTTAAATTGTATGGAAAATTTTACGTAAATGCCACATTTTGGCGTTTACGTCAAAACAATACGTGAACTTAATGAATTTGATGGATATACGTCAAAACCATTCTGTATATCTTTGCAATGGAAAGAGATAGAGCAAAACGGATAAAAGATTTGGAAAGATCTACCCCGAAAACATAAAACTCACTCAAAAAGTGAATTTTGGCGTTTACGGTAACCCAATATTAGGGCGACGATAGGTAGATTTTTTTTTTTTTTTGCTTTCTAGATATTTATGTATGTAGGGCTGTTGGCAAGAATATCAGTGATGCAATAATTCATGAGTTTCATGGCGATGATGTTTTTTGATGAGTACGACTCATGGTAGGTAGTTGGGTATGTCGCTTTTTTATTTTAATCTAGAAAGGTATGTATGTTTGTAGATAATTTGTATTAATATCTAGGTAGATAGATGTAAGAAGGTACGTACCTTATTTTTATGTGAATGTTCATTTATTTATATTATAGATATAAATGAAAGAATAAAAATTGCAACAGCTTAAACTAGAAGTATTAAAAATAGGTAGGTATCTATATGCTAAAATTTATATAATAGCAGATTTTATTCAGGGTTGCACTAAGAACGGAATTTTTGAAATTCGCACATTTAATAGGGTAAAACTGAATCAAAGTAAAAAAACTAACTTCTAAACACGACGTCGTAGAAACTTGATTTTTTTTATTTGAAAGATATTGAAAAATTAGGCAAAAAGTATGCACAACTTTTTTTATTGAAAATCTACAAACCGAGATATACCCAGTTTTTAAACTGAAAATTGATAAATAGTCGTTTTGATAAAATACTTAGTAGTTATATGGGGGTACATTTTTTATTTTTTTATTTTTACATATTTTTATAGGGGATGAACAAAAAAATTATCCATGTTTAAGCAATTTTCGACAGGATTTTTTTTCATACCCAAAATGATTTTTGGAAAAGGGTAAATTATTTTGGTCAAATTTTCAATCATTTTGATTTTTAACGGGTAGTTGGAAAAATCTAAAATTTTAATACCTTAAAGATATATTTGATAGCAATTAAATGGTAAAAATGTTATCTTTCTAACTTATCATTTGATAGATTTATTAAAGAAAGGGTAAATATTTTTTTTTTTTTTTTTTTTTTGATTTTTATTAATATCTTTTCAATAAACAGTGTCAGTGAATTAGTGTCACAATTAATTTTTTTAAATTCATAGAAATTGAAATAAAATCCGTAGAAATACTTTGCTTTGTTCATTGTCAACAATCATCAACCAGTGCAAAGCAACGTTATCTCAAATCTATTTTTTTTTTTTATTTTTTGAATATAAAAAATCATAACCATATACAAATCATAAATTATAAAAAATCTACATTTAGACAACTTTAGAGGCTTACTTCATAATAAATGATACATGAAATTTAGGTAGAAATTTATAACTTATATTCTTGTGTAAGAATTATTGCAAAATATTTGTACTAAAAATGTGTTTTAATGAATAATCAACTCTATTTTTCGTACTTTAAATTCAAAAGTTAATGAAAAATTTATATATTTTCGAAAAATAATGATGCATATTTATAGGCGTAACCTTCTTCTACAAATTAAGTAATTTGTAAATCTAACTGGAAAAAATGTAGGGGCAATTTAAGCTCTATTTAACCAAGTTTAGAGGCTTCAAACTTGAGTAATACTTAATAGTTCATAACAAATGATACATGAATTAAAGGTATAAATTTATAATCTAAATTTCTGTGTTAAAATGTTTGCATAATCTTAAAATTCATACTAAAAATGGGATTTAGTGAAAAATCAATTCGATTTTTCGTACTTTTAATGCAAACGTTAATAAAAAATTGTAGTAGCCCGTAGCGTAATGGTTAGTGCGTTCAACTGTCACGCTGGAGGTCTGGGTTCGCTTCCCAGCCTCGTCCACAGGGCTACTGCCTCTTGTGAGGAATTGACAAATCCTCCAAGAGTGTCACTTGCCACGAATAAGTGCTTCTCGTCTAGCCGTTCGGATTCGGCATAAAATTGTAGGTCCCTTCCATTCCTGTCGAACGGCGCACACAGGAATGGTTGGGAGTTGTTAGTCACTAGGCCCTGGTTCTTCATGAGCCGCTGTGCCACCCGATTCCTTTAAAAAACAAAACCAACATACTAATTGCTCTAATCCTCTTCTAAAATATTGCTTATAAATTTTAAGTGATTATTTCAATAAAAGCCACTCTAAAGTTAGTTTTATTGATTTATTTACCAAAAAAAAATGCAAAGTGGATCATGCTTTTTCAAAGAATTCTATTTTTATATTGTCAACACACCCATCAAATATTTTCAAATTTAAAAATTATAAATTTTGAAAATCTAATAAAGCTAATAAAAAAGATCAAATCCAGAATTTGGTCAATTGTCAATTTGTCGGCATAAAATTGGTTATAAATCGGAAAATACTTATCCGAATTTAAAAATTTAGATGTCTATATAAAGGTTATATATTATCAGCATTTAAATACATATGTACATACAAAATATTTAGATGATTATACAATTTTTAGTGCTAATACGCCTCGACAGATAAAAAAGCTTTATTTCGGCTCAATTATAGTTAATATTATAACTATTTTTGTGCCAATTTTCACAACATAAACTTGACGATAATCAACTGGTTGCTGAAATGATCATTTAGCCGAATTCTTCTTAGTTTAATGTGAAAGTTGCTTCATTAATTTTTTCCAGCGTTTGACTAAAAACTGACAAGAGCATTAAGTTTTGAAATCAAAAATTATGCTTAATTACATAAAATTTTGAAAAAAATTAGCTTGACATTATTTTTTCAAAATTTTAACTGAAAATTTATTTTTCAAAACTATTCACTCGAACAACTTAATTTAAAATTTATATTAAAGAATAGACTTTTGGCTTTTCAATATGCTATACCGTCACTCTGTAAGTGTTACCGTTATTTTTTAATATTTTTTTTCTGTTTAAAGTGATTTTTTTTTTGGAAATTGCCCCTCCCGCCTAAACGGAGGAAAATAGACCCCCTCCCATACGAATTTTGTCTTGTCTAAGTCCAACCTACACGCTCTAGCCTTTTATGACACCTTATGCAAATCACCCTGTATACACGTACTAAATACCTACTCAATAAAATAATTTTGGAAGAAAAAAGTACTTTCATAAGTTTCGATTTTCTCTAAAACTAAACTAGGTATGTACCAGCTCCTGGTTCTTAGCGTTTGACTAAAACCTAATTACAGCAATCGTTTTTGGAACAAAGAATATTACGTAAAATTCTGAAGTAAAAAATGCAAATAAATTTTGTTTTTCAATTTTTTTTTTTCTAAATTATGACTTTGAAAAATGTTGTTTCAAAAAATATTCATTGAACATTTGTATTTTGAAAACAATTTGAAAAAATAGACTGAAAAAAGCTATCGCATGGTATTGTAAGTAATATCGTTGTTTTTAATAATTTTTAATGCATTTAAAGCAAATGTTTTATAAAATTGCCCCTCCCCCACAAACGGAGGGAGATAGAAGTTTTAAGCTTTAAAAATTAAAAAAAAAAAAACACTAACTAATTAAAATTATTATAAATTTCTAAAATTGTATTCCTTTTAGAAATTTATAAAAAAAAGGTCATGAAAATAGGAACAATTTATAATTATTATTATTGTGTTAAGTATGCAAAAATTCATATTTAAGTTTTTCAAAAAAAGGAAAAAATTCCTAACAAAAAAAGTTATTGGTAAGAAGGTATCTACAGATAGGTACCTACCTTTCTACATTTATTTTGTAAACTACCTGGTATCAAAAAATTGGAAATAAAAATTAAAGAAAAATTAAGAAGACAATCGTGACTTCGCGTCGGCCGGCGGCGGCATGATGGTCAAGGCATAGCGTCACCCTAATATTGGGTTACCGTAAGCGCCATTTTAATGTTTTTGGGAAATCGCATTTGAAGTTTTGACAGCATATTGTTCGAAAACCAACCGCTGGGATTTTTTCATTTTTTGTCACGATATTCACACGGAAATCCTCTCTCAAAAAATGTAAGAAATTATTCTCAAATAATATTAGTTTTTAAAATATTTAAAATTTATTACAAAATGAGTTTGCCGTACACGCCACTAAAATCAATATTTTCTTTTACTCATACACATACGTCAAAATTTGTGCACATACGGCATTCCAATAATAAATAAGTAAAAATTGTATTTACTTAGAATCGCGTGTTATATACACGTTTTTATGTCTTATGACATAACATTTCGTAAAGTAGAGAACTAATTCTTACAAAATCCTTTTTTTGTATACAACAAAATCATAGTATTTTGCACATAGTCTTGCGATATTAAAATAAACAATACAAAAAAAATATATGTAAGTAATAAAAAAAAAAATAAAAGTAATGGCCCTAAGTAATAAACGAATTTCGAGTTGAATCTAGATTAGACTTGGTTTTTTTTTGTATGGAATAAACTCGACTTTAGGATTAATTCGACTCAAAGTTCGAATATTACTAAGTGCCAATGGCTTCAAATTTTTTATACATTTTTGCTAATGACAAAAATAAGAAAGTAGTAAAATAAATTAAAACAAAAAATTCACATTACATATCTACTATAAAGTAAAATAGAATAATTTGTATTTGAGTTGATTGAAAAGAGCTTCAAAATATTTCTTATCCTCTCATGATATAAAAGGATACAAACTTCTTATATAATATTTATTTATTAATTTTTTTTAACAGTCTTGTTCCGATGAACTTGAGGAAGCACTATTTGATTTTCCCTGAACTCTGCTTCATTTGGGACTAGCTCGTCCAATAAACTTAAAAGTTTAGAAACAATGGCGCAAAATTTTAAACGATTTAGTAAATTCTTAAAGCCATTTTAGTAAGTTACTAACTTAAAATGATTTACTTAACTTAAAATCACAAAATAGTTAGTTTAACTTTTAGCAATTCGCTAGGTCCATATGGCATCTGATGGTATATCAATAATTAACATTAATTGTGTGTATCAAATTTAAACCCTACAAATGTTCTCCTATCTGCTTAATTAGCAAATTACTCAGTTTATAATTTTGGAATAGCTAGTAAATTGCTAAAAAACTTAGGAAATTGCTAACTAGTAAAATAATCAGGTTGTTTAAAATGCGCCAATTAATTAAAACCCTACCTATTGGCCCTACCAATAATCAAATTTAGTAACGACTTAAATATTGAAATAAAATGGACCATAAGTGCATGGGCTCTTAATAATAAACCAAAAATAATTGTATGACTTAAATATTTAGGTGGACCCTAAATAATGAATATTAAATGGTATGAACTCCAAAACATGAAACGTAACATGTATGGTAGTAGTAGTAGTATTATTATCTTACGAAAGAGGGGATTTATATATGGGTACTGGAGAATCACAATCACGTGCGTCGTCTCACGACAATAGAAGCAACTGAAATATTGTTTTTTTTTTATTTATACTTTTTTACGGGCACAGTAAGATTGTCAGCACGTACGGCAAAACCGAAAAAAAATATTTTTCTTTCTAATGACGTACGTGCATACGATTAAATAGCGTTACCTTGCATATTGTAGGCACATAAGTCAAAACAATACTGAAAAAGCATTATAAGTTTGATGGCGTACGTTGTAGGATAATAAGACGTACGTCAAAACAATTCTTAAAAAACAAATCTGCTTAAATTGTATGGAAAATTTTACGTAAATGCCACATTTTGGCGTTTACGTCAAAACAATACGTGAACTTAATGAATTTGATGGATATACGTCAAAACCATTCTGTATATCTTTGCAATGGAAAGAGATAGAGCAAAACGGATAAAAGATTTGGAAAGATCTACCCCGAAAACATAAAACTGCATACCAAACTCAAAAAGTGAATTTTGGCGTTTACGGTAACCCAATATTAGGGCGACGATAGGTAGATTTTTTTTTTTTTTTGCTTTCTAGATATTTATGTATGTAGGGCTGTTGGCAAGAATATCAGTGATGCAATAATTCATGAGTTTCATGGCGATGATGTTTTTTGATGAGTACGACTCATGGTAGGTAGTTGGGTATGTCGCTTTTTTATTTTAATCTAGAAAGGTATGTATGTTTGTAGATAATTTGTATTAATATCTAGGTAGATAGATGTAAGAAGGTACGTACCTTATTTTTATGTGAATGTTCATTTATTTATATTATAGATATAAATGAAAGAATAAAAATTGCAACAGCTTAAACTAGAAGTATTAAAAATAGGTATTCAATTAAAAAGTACAAGTTACCTCAGCTCCAAAAATTATTTTAATATTTAAATTTCTTCATCTTCTTATTAAAAATAGGTAGGTATCTATATGCTAAAATTTATATAATAGCAGATTTTATTCAGGGTTGCACTAAGAACGGAATTTTTGAAATTCGCACATTTAATAGGGTAAAATAGGGTAAAACTGAATCAAAGTAAAAAAACTAACTTCTAAACACGACGTCGTAGAAACTTGATTTTTTTTATTTGAAAGATATTGAAAAATTAGGCAAAAAGTATGCACAACTTTTTTTATTGAAAATCTACAAACCGAGATATACCCGGTTTTTAAACTGAAAATTGATAAATAGTCGTTTTGATAAAATACTTAGTAGTTATATGGGGGTACATTTTTTATTTTTTTTATTTTTACATATTTTTATAGGGGATGAACAAAAAAAGTATCCAAGCAATTTTCGACAGGATTTTTTTTCATACCCAAAATGATTTTTGGAAAAGGGTAAATTATTTTGGTCAATTTTTCAATCATTTTGATTTTTAACGGGTAGTTGGAAAAATCTAAAATTTTAATACCTTAAAGATATATTTGATAGCAATTAAATGGTAAAAATGTTATCTTTCTAACTTATCATTTGATAGATTTATTAAAGAAAGGGTAAATATTTTTTTTTTTTTTTTTTTTTTATTTTTATTAATATCTTTTCAATAAACAGTGTCAGTGAATTAGTGTCACAATTGATTTTTTTAAATTCATAGAAATTGAAATAAAATCCGTAGAAATACTTTGCTTTGTTCATTGTCAACAATCATCAACCAGTGCAAAGCAACGTTATCTCAAATCTATTTTTTTTTATTTTTTTAATATAAAAAATCATAACCATATACAAATCATAAATTATAAAAAATCTACATTTAGACAACTTTAGAGGCTTACTTCATAATAAATGATACATGAAATTTAGGTAGAAATTTATAACTTATATTCTTGTGTAAGAATTATTGCAAAATATTTGTACTAAAAATGTGTTTTAATGAATAATCAACTCTATTTTTCGTACTTTAAATTCAAAAGTTAATGAAAAATTTATATATTTTCGAAAAATAATGATGCATATTTATAGGCGTAACCTTCTTCTACAGATTAAGTAATTTGTAAATCTAACTGGAAAAAATGTAGGGGCAATTTAAGCTCTATTTAACCAAGTTTAGAGGCTTCAAACTTGAGTAATACTTAATAGTTCATAACAAATGATACATGAATTAAAGGTATAAATTTATAATCTAAATTTCTGTGTTAAAATGTTTGCATAATCTTAAAATTCATACTAAAAATGGGATTTAGTGAAAAATCAATTCGATTTTTCGTACTTTTAATGCAAACGTTAATAAAAAATTGTAGTAGCCCGTAGCGTAATGGTTAGTGCGTTCAACTGTCACGCTGGAGGTCTGGGTTCGCTTCCCAGCCTCGTCCACAGGGCTACTGCCTCTTGTGAGGAATTGACAAATCCTCCAAGAGTGTCACTTGCCACGAATAAGTGCTTCTCGTCTAGCCGTTCGGATTCGGCATAAAATTGTAGGTCCCTTCCATTCCTGTCGAACGGCGCACACAGGAATGGTTGGGAGTTGTTAGTCACTAGGCCCTGGTTCTTCATGAGCCGCTGTGCCACCCGATTTATTTAAAAAACAAAACCAACACACTAATTGCTCTAATCCTCTTCTAAAATATTGCTTATAAATTTTAAGTGATTATTTCAATAAAAGCCACTCTAAAGTTAGTTTTATTGATTTATTTACCAAAAAAAAATGCAAAGTGGATCATGCTTTTTCAAAGAATTCTATTTTTATATTGTCAACACGCCCATCAAATATTTTCAAATTTAAAAATTATAAATTTTGAAAATCTAATAAAGCTAATAAAAAAGATCAAATCCAGAATTTGGTCAATTGTCAATTTGTCGGCATAAAATTGGTTATAAATCGGAAAATACTTATCCGAATTTAAAAATTTAGATGTCTATATAAAGGTTATATATTATCAGCATTTAAATACATATGTACATATAAAATATTTAGATGATTATACAATTTTTAGTGCTAATACGCCTCGACAGATAAAAAAGCTTTATTTCGGCTCAATTATAGTTAATATTATAACTATTTTTGTGCCAATTTTCACAACATAAACTTGACGATAATCAACTGGTTGCTGAAATGATCATTTAGCCGGATTCTTCTTAGTTTAATGTGAAAGTTGCTTCATTAATTTTTTCCAGCGTTTGACTAAAAACTGACAAGAGCATTAAGTTTTGAAATCAAAAATTATGCTTAATTACATAAAATTTTGAAAAAAAATTAGCTTGACATTATTTTTTCAAAATTTTAACTGAAAATTTATTTTTCAAAAACTATTCACTCGAACAACTTAATTTAAAATTTATATTAAAGAATAGACTTTTGGCTTTTCAATATGCTATACCGTCACTCTGTAAGTGTTACCGTTATTTTTTAATATTTTTTTTCTGTTTAAAGTGATTTTTTTTTGGAAATTGCCCCTCCCGCCTAAACGGAGGAAAATAGACCCCCTCCCATACGAATTTTGTCTTGTCTAAGTCCAACCTACACGCTCTAGCCTTTTATGACACCTTATGCAAATCACCCTGTATACACGTACTAAATACCTACTCAATAAAATAATTTTGGAAGAAAAAAGTACTTTCATAAGTTTCGATTTTCTCTAAAACTAAACTAGGTATGTACCAGCTCCTGGTTCTTAGCGTTTGACTAAAACCTAATTACAGCAATCGTTTTTGGAACAAAGAATATTACGTAAAATTCTGAAGTAAAAAATGCAAATAAATTTTGTTTTTCAATTTTTTTTTTCTAAATTTTGACTTTGAAAAATGTTGTTTCAAAATATATTCATTGAACATTTGTATTTTGAAAACAATTTGAAAAAATAGACTGAAAAAAGCTATCGCATGGTATTGTAAGTAATATCGTTGTTTTTAATAATTTTTAATGCATTTAAAGCAAATGTTTTATAAAATTGCCCCTCCCCCACAAACGGAGGGAGATAGAAGTTTTAAGCTTTAAAAATTAAAAAAAAAAACACTAACTAATTAAAATTATTATAAATTTCTAAAATTGTATTCCTTTTAGAAATTTATAAAAAAAAGATCATGAAAATAGGAACAATTTATAATTATTATTATTGTGTTAAGTATGCAAAAATTCATATTTAAGTTTTTCAAAAAAAGGAAAAAATTCCTAACGAAAAAAGTTATTGGTAAGAAGGTATCTACAGATAGGTACCTACCTTTCTACATTTATTTTGTAAACTACCTGGTATCAAAAAATTGGAAATAAAAATTAAAATAGGTAAGTAGATAGGTACCTAGCTGTTGGCACGTTTTGCAATTGGTTGATTTGAAAAAAATAAATAACACTGGCTGAAATTCAACCACCACATTGACATACTCTACTGTCAAACAATTAAATCATATCTACCTATGTAGGGACATACCTGTACCTACATGCCTGCTTGTATGATAAATTGTGAACTAAAAGTAGGTAAACAAATACAACCTACCTATCACCAAGCACTTACCTACCTCAACATTGCATAGAAATTCTCCCTTTTTTCATAACTTATTTTCATACCTACCTACATATAGTTATGCATTATGTATGGACCTACCTATATTTGTCGGCATAATAAATTGTAAATTTCTTCAAAACATTTCAAGTCAAACTCAAATCATGCAAACAACCTAAATATTAATAAAACCTACCATTCATAATGTATACGAATATATCTACCTACCTATGTATGTAGGAATATTTTCCTTTCCCGCAAAAAAATATGCTCAAAATCTTGCACTTGCAACAAATTTCACGGCAAATAAGAAATCTTTACAAGACAATTTAATATAAAACTACCCAGCGGGAAATATCGTCCCCAATGAATTTTATAGCTGAATTCTTCAATCAATTCACTAGCCAAATAATAAAAGGAAACGCCATGCAATGATTAAGTGAGTGAAGAATCATGCGAGGTTTCCTCAGTTCATAGATTTGAACCCACTTTTTGCTTTGTGTGTAGAAAACAACAAAACAACAGCAATCAATTCACTAGCCAGATAATAAAAAGAAACGACATGTAATGATTTAGTAAGTGAAAAGCAAGCAAGGTTTCCTCAGTTCATAGATTTGAACCCACTTTCTGCTTTGTGTTTAGAAAACAACCCTTTCTTTCGTTGAATTAAAAATTGCTTTTGATAGGGAAAATTATGCGATGAAAAAACTGTTGAAAAGTCATGTACAAGTTCATCAGTTCATCGTCTATGTCCACTCATATGCTTTGTAAAGTGTGCACCGCCATTGTGTGTTTTTTTCTAGAAGTTGATTTTATTTTGTGTTCTCTGTGTTGACATTGTCTACTGACAGTAAATATTATAAGAGGACTTGTGAATTTCCATTAAAATTAGGCAATCTCAGATTGTCTGAAAGCACTTCGGGTTGTTGGTTAATAACCACTTTGCATAAGTGAAGTGGTGATTACCCAACAACCACTCACCTAGTGATTTCACATTAATGTAAAGTTTTAATTCTATATTTTAATTAACCAATCACAAATTCACAACACAGCAGACAACAGAATTAATGAATTCACTATTTATTTAATTTTCTTTACATTTTTCATATTGAATTAACTAATTGCTGAATAACCACTTATCTTGTGAATTGACAATTGAATTTTCATTACCTTTTTCATCGAAAATATTGAACCGATGAATAAACCACATACATTTATACAGTGAATTCACAGATATACAACCACCATGTTTTCCATCATCTGTGTTGGTGAATAAACAACTTTCAACGAAGTAGTGATTTCGTTGGGGAATTTTCACCAGATTTTCAGCATGTACTTCCCGCCTAGGACATGCCCATGAAAATTTCATCAAAGGAATCAGCTGAAAAGCTATCAGCTGAAGGACGGTGCAGATGCCATTCCTCAAGGAAAAAGCTAATTTTTCCTCAATGAATTTTTGAATTTTTCCCGCTGGGTACCCTCAATAACATACGATTGCATTTATACCTACAAATATACTTACACAACATGAACATATTTTTCTTTCCCGCATTAAAACCAACCTACCATTGATAATATAAGAATGTATACCTCCACGCATTATTCTTTCCCGCAAAAAAAAAACTATATTCCTTGCTTCAAAGTTGATGACAACGACGACGCAAAAAGCTAACTTACATGTATGTATGTCCACTTCTCTTCTCGCATATAGCATAATCAGTAAATTAAGCAAACAAAATAACCTTGCATCGCACATTCAATCAAAGAGGATACGAACATTTTTTTGCCATTCTCTTCACCTTTTTCTCATCATTGACGTTTAACAAAACCTTCGATTGGTAATCTCGCTTACTCCATTTCATTCTTACCAGAGTCGAAAAAAATACACTCCTCTTGCTCTAACTCCCTAGTTTCGATTCTCTGATAAATGGAAGTCTCCCAAAAATTGAAGTCTCCGCCGACAATTGTCTCTCAAAAATGGAAGTCTCCGCCGAGCTAAAGTGGCGCCACCAACGAAGCATTGTTGCACAAAAAATTTGTTTCCATGATAGTACTATAGTTTTCATATACAAGTGGCCCAAAAGCTTTCGACAAATTATAAATTATAGCAGTTACAGTCGTTCGGGCATTGGATAACGATGAGATTGGTTTAGGCATTGGATAAAGATGACAGTGGTTTAGGTATTGGACAACATTAATTAATCTTTTGTTCAGAAATGGCGCGCAACCTTTGTATATATAAACTATAGTACTATCATGGTGAATGTCGAATGTACTGCCATCTTCAGATCGATTGTGAAAGAATCTCATCGAATTTCACAGTGGAGAGAATTGATTTTTGTGGAGAATTTCTAGTAAGAAAAAGAAAGGAATACTATTATTTATAATAGTTGGAGTGAAATAGGTAGAATGAATGTTTTTTGTTAGGTTTACATATTTTTGTCGATTACTTTGCTATGCAAAGGTGCAGAGAATTAAAAAGTGTGAAAACAATTTGGGAATTCTCCTTGGTTTGTTGGGTGGTGTGCGCTTAAAGAGGAAGGGGTGTTTTTTTTTACAACTTGTGTGCCATGCAAGAAGACAATCGTGACTTCGCGTCGGCCGGCGGCGGCATGATGGTCAAGGCATAGCGTCACCCTAATATTGGGTTACCGTAAGCGCCATTTTAATGTTTTTGGGAAATCGCATTTGAAGTTTTGACAGCATATTGTTCGAAAACCAACCGCTGGGATTTTTTCATTTTTTGTCACGATATTCACACGGAAATCCTCTCTCAAAAAATGTAAGAAATTATTCTCAAATAATATTAGTTTTTAAAATATTTAAAATTTATTACAAAATGAGTTTGCCGTACACGCCACTAAAATCAATATTTTCTTTTACTCATACACATACGTCAAAATTTGTGCACATACGGCATTCCAATAATAAATAAGTAAAAATTGTATTTACTTAGAATCACGTGTTATATACACGTTTTTATGTCTTATGACATAACATTTCGTAAAGTAGAGAACTAATTCTTACAAAATCCTTTTTTTGTATACAACAAAATCATAGTATTTTGCACATAGTCTTGCTTGCGATATTAAAATAAACAATACAAAAAAAATATATGTAAGTAATAAAAAAAAAAAATAAAAGTAATGGCCCTAAGTAATAAACGAATTTCGAGTTGAATCTAGATCAGACTTGGTTTTTTTTTGTATGGAATAAACTCGACTTTAGGATTAATTCGACTCAAAGTTCGAATATTACTAAGTGCCAATGGCTTCAAATTTTTTATACATTTTTGCTAATGACAAAAATAAGAAAGTATTAAAATAAATTAAAACAAAAAATTCACATTACATATCTACTATAAAGTAAAATAGAATAATTTGTATTTGAGTTGATTGAAAAAAGCTTCAAAATATTTCTTATCCTCTCATGATATAAAAGGATACAAACTTTTTATATAATATTTATTTATTAATTTTTTTTAACAGTCTTGTTCCGATGAACTTGAGGAAGCACTATTTGATTTTCCCTGAACTCTGCTTCATTTGGGACTAGCTCGTCCAATAAACTTAAAATTTTAGAAACAATGGCGCAAAATTTTAAACGATTTAGTAAATTCTTAAAGCCATTTTAGTAAGTTACTAACTTAAAATGATTTACTTAACTTAAAATCACAAAATAGTTAGTTTAACTTTAAGCAATTCGCTAAGTCCATATGGCATCTGATGGTATATCAATAATTAACATTAATTGTGTGTATCAAATTTAAACCCTACAAATGTTCTCCTATCTGCTTAATTAGCAAATTACTCAGTTTATAATTTTGGAATAGCTAGTAAATTGCTAAAAAACTTAGGAAATTGCTAACTAGTAAAATAATCAGGTTGTTTAAAATGCGCCAATTAATTAAAACCCTACCTATTGGCCCTACCAATAATCAAATTTAGTAACGGCTTAAATATTGAAATAAAATGGACCATAAGTGCATGGGCTCTTAATAATAAACCAACAATAATTGTATGACTTAAATATTTAGGTGGACCCTAAATAATGAATATTAAATGGTATGAACTCCAAAACATGAAACGTAACATGTATGGTAGTAGTAGTAGTATTATTATCTTACGAAAGAAGGGATTTATATATGGGTACTGGAGAATCACAATCACGTGCGTCGTCTCACGACAATAGAAGCAACTGAAATATTGTTTTTTTTTTTATTTATACTTTTTTACGGGCACAGTAAGATTGTCAGCACGTACGGCAAAACCGAAAAAAAATATTATTCTTTCTAATGACGTACGTGCATACGATTAAATAGCGTTACCTTGCATATTGTAGGCACATAAGTCAAAACAATACTGAAAAAGCATTATAAGTTTAATGGCGTACGTTGTAGGATAATAAGACGTACGTCAAAACAATTCTTAAAAAACAAATCTGCTTAAATTGTATGGAAAATTTTACGTAAATGCCACATTTTGGCGTTTACGTCAAAACTATACGTGAACTTAATGAATTTGATGGATATACGTCAAAACCATTCTGTATATCTTTGCAATGGAAAGAGATAGAGCAAAACGGATAAAAGATTTGGAAAGATCTACCCCGTAAACATAAAACTGCATACCAAACTCAAAAAGTGAATTTTGGCGTTTACGGTAACACAATATTAGGGCGACGATAGGTAGATTTTTTTTTTTTTGCTTTCTAGATATTTATGTATGTAGGGCTGTTGGCAAGAATATCAGTGATGCAATAATTCATGAGTTTCATGGCGATGATGTTTTTTGATGAGTACGACTCATGGTAGGTAGTTGGGTATGTCGCTTTTTTATTTTAATCTAGAAAGGTATGTATGTTTGTAGATAATTTGTATTAATATCTAGGTAGATAGATGTAAGAAGGTACGTACCTTATTTTTATGTGAATGTTCATTTATTTATATTATAGATATAAATGAAAGAATAAAAATTGCAACAGCTTAAACTAGAAGTATTAAAAATAGGTAGGTATCTATATGCTAAAATTTATATAATAGCAGATTTTATTCAGGGTTGCACTAAGAACGGAATTTTTGAAATTCGCACATTTAATAGGGTAAAATAGGGTAAAACTGAATCAAAGTAAAAAAACTAACTTCTAAACACGACGTCGTAGAAACTTGATTTTTTTTATTTGAAAGATATTGAAAAATTAGGCAAAAAGTATGCACAACTTTTTTTATTGAAAATCTACAAACCGAGATATACCCGGTTTTAAACTGAAAATTGATAAATAGTCGTTTTGATAAAATACTTAGTAGTTATATGGGGGTACATTTTTTATTTTTTTTATTTTTACATATTTTTATAGGGGATGAACAAAAAAATTATCCATGTTTAAGCAATTTTCGACAGGATTTTTTTTCATACCCAAAATGATTTTTGGAAAAGGGTAAATTATTTTGGTCAATTTTTCAATCATTTTGATTTTTAACGGGTAGTTGGAAAAATCTAAAATTTTAATACCTTAAAGATATATTTGATAGCAATTAAATGGTAAAAATGTTATCTTTCTAACTTATCATTTGATAGATTTATTAAAGAAAGGGTAAATATTTTTTTTTTTTTTTGATTTTTATTAATATCTTTTCAATAAACAGTGTCAGTGAATTAGTGTCACAATTGATTTTTTTAAATTCATAGAAATTGAAATAAAATCCGTAGAAATACTTTGCTTTGTTCATTGTCAACAATCATCAACCAGTGCAAAGCAACGTTATCTCAAATCTATTTTTTTTTTCATTTTTTTAATATAAAAAATCATAACCATATACAAATCATAAATTATAAAAAATCTACATTTAGACAACTTTAGAGGCTTACTTCATAATAAATGATACATGAAATTTAGGTAGAAATTTATAACTTATATTCTTGTGTAAGAGTTATTGCAAAATATTTGTACTAAAAATGTGTTTTAATGAATAATCAACTCTATTTTTCGTACTTTAAATTCAAAAGTTAATGAAAAATTTATATATTTTCGAAAAATAATGATGCATATTTATAGGCGTAACCTTCTTCTACAAATTAAGTAATTTGTAAATCTAACTGGAAAAAATGTAGGGGCAATTTAAGCTCTATTTAACCAAGTTTAGAGGCTTCAAACTTAAGTAATATTTAATAGTTCATAACAAATGATACATGAATTAAAAGTATAAATTTATAATCTAAATTTCTGTGTTAAAATGTTTGCATAATCTTAAAATTCATACTAAAAATGGGATTTAGTGAAAAATCAATTCGATTTTTCGTACTTTTAATGCAAACGTTAATAAAAAATTGTAGTAGCCCGTAGCGTAATGGTTAGTGCGTTCAACTGTCACGCTGGAGGTCTGGGTTCGCTTCCCAGCCTCGTCCACAGGGCTACTGCCTCTTGTGAGGAATTGACAAATCCTCCAAGAGTGTCACTTGCCACGAATAAGTGCTTCTCGTCTAGCCGTTCGGATTCGGCATAAAATTGTAGGTCCCTTCCATTCCTGTCGAACGGCGCACACAGGAATGGTTGGGAGTTGTTAGTCACTAGGCCCTGGTTCTTCATGAGCCGCTGTGCCACCCGATTTATTTAAAAAACAAAACCAACACACTAATTGCTCTAATCCTCTTCTAAAATATTGCTTATAAATTTTAAGTGATTATTTCAACAAAAGCCACTCTAAAGTTAGTTTTATTGATTTATTTACCAAAAAAAAATGCAAAGTGGATCATGCTTTTTCAAAGAATTCTATTTTTATATTGTCAACACGCCCATCAAATATTTTCAAATTTAAAAATTATAAATTTTGAAAATCTAATAAAGCTAATAAAAAAGATCAAATCCAGAATTTGGTCAATTGTCAATTTGTCGGCATAAAATTGGTTATAAATCGGAAAATACTTATCCGAATTTAAAAATTTAGATGTCTATATAAAGGTTATATATTATCAGCATTTAAATACATATGTACATATAAAATATTTAGATGATTATACAATTTTTAGTGCTAATACGCCTCGACAGATAAAAAAGCTTTATTTCGGCTCAATTATAGTTAATATTATAACTATTTTTGTGCCAATTTTCACAACATAAACTTGACGATAATCAACTGGTTGCTGAAATGATCATTTAGCCGGATTCTTCTTAGTTTAATGTGAAAGTTGCTTCATTAATTTTTTCCAGCGTTTGACTAAAAACTGACAAGAGCATTAAGTTTTGAAATCAAAAATTATGCTTAATTACATAAAATTTTGAAAAAAATTAGCTTGACATTATTTTTTCAAAATTTTAACTGAAAATTTATTTTTCAAAAACTATTCACTCGAACAACTTAATTTAAAATTTATATTAAAGAATAGACTTTTGGCTTTTCAATATGCTATACCGTCACTCTGTAAGTGTTACCGTTATTTTTTAATATTTTTTTTCTGTTTAAAGTGATTTTTTTTTTGGAAATTGCCCTTCCCGCCTAAACGGAGGAAAATAGACCCCCCTCCCATACGAATTTTGTCTTGTCTAAGTCCAACCTACACGCTCTAGCCTTTTATGACACCTTATGCAAATCACCCTGTATACACGTACTAAATACCTACTCAATAAAATAATTTTGGAAGAAAAAAGTACTTTCATAAGTTTCGATTTTCTCTAAAACTAAACTAGGTATGTACCAGCTCCTGGTTCTTAGCGTTTGACTAAAACCTAATTACAGCAATCGTTTTTGGAACAAAGAATATTACGTAAAATTCTGAAGTAAAAAATGCAAATAAATTTTGTTTTTCAATTTTTTTTTTCTAAATTTTGACTTTGAAAAATGTTGTTTCAAAAAATATTCATTGAACATTTGTATTTTGAAATCAATTTGAAAAAATAGACTGAAAAAAGCTATCGCATGGTATTGTAAGTAATATCGTTGTTTTTAATAATTTTTAATGCATTTAAAGCAAATGTTTTATAAAATTGCCCCTCCCCCACAAACGGAGTGAGATAGAAGTTTTAAGCTTTAAAAATTAAAAAAAAAAACACTAAATAATTAAAATTATTATAAATTTCTAAAATTGTATTCCTTTTAGAAATTTATAAAAAAAAGGTCATGAAAATAGGAACAATTTATAATTATTATTATTGTGTTAAGTATGCAAAAATTCATATTTAAGTTTTTCAAAAAAGGAAAAAATTCCTAACGAAAAAAGTTATTGGTAAGAAGGTATCTACAGATAGGTACCTACCTTTCTACATTTATTTTGTAAACTACCTGGTATCAAAAAATTGGAAATAAAAATTAAAATAGGTAAGTAGATGGGTACCTAGCTGTTGGCACGTTTTGCAATTGGTTGATTTGAAAAAAATAAATAACACTGGCTGAAATTCAACCACCACATTGACATACTCTACTGTCAAACAATTAAATCATATCTACCTATGTAGGTACATACCTGTACCTACATGCCTGCTTGTATGATAAATTGTGAACTAAAAGTAGGTAAACAAATACAACCTACCTATCACCAAGCACTTACCTACCTCAACATTGCATAGAAATTCTCCCTTTTTTCATAACTTATTTTCATACCTACCTACATATAGTTATGCATTATGTATGGACCTACCTATATTTGTCGGCATAATAAATTGTAAATTTCTTCAAAACATTTCAAGTCAAACTCAAATCATGCAAACAACCTAAATATTAATAAAACCTACCATTCATAATGTATACGAATATATCTACCTACCTATGTATGTAGGAATATTTTCCTTTCCCGCAAAAAAATATGCTCAAAATCTTGCACTTGCAACAAATTTCACGGCAAATAAGAAATCTTTACAAGACAATTTAATATAAAACTACCCAGCGGGAAATATCGTCCCCAATGAATTTTATAGCTGAATTCTTCAATCAATTCACTAGCCAAATAATAAAAGGAAACGCCATGCAATGATTAAGTGAGTGAAGAATCATGCGAGGTTTCCTCAGTTCATAGATTTGAACCCACTTTTTGCTTTGTGTGTAGAAAACAACAAAACAACAGCAATCAATTCACTAGCCAGATAATAAAAAGAAACGACATGTAATGATTTAGTAAGTGAAAAGCAAGAAAGGTTTCCTCAGTTCATAGATTTGAACCCACTTTCTGCTTTGTGTTTAGAAAACAACCCTTTCTTTCGTTGAATTAAAAATTGCTTTTGATAGGGAAAATTATGCGATGAAAAAACTGTTGAAAAGTCATGTACAAGTTCATCAGTTCATCGTCTATGTCCACTCATATGCTTTGTAAAGTGTGCACCGCCATTGTGTGTTTTTTTCTAGAAGTTGATTTTATTTTGTGTTCTCTGTGTTGACATTGTCTACTGACAGTAAATATTATAAGAGGACTTGTGAATTTCCATTAAAATTAGGCAATCTCAGATTGTCTGAAAGCACTTCGGGTTGTTGGTTAATAACCACTTTGCATAAGTGAAGTGGTGATTACCCAACAACCACTCACCTAGTGATTTCACATTAATGTAAAGTTTTAATTCTATATTTTAATTAACCAATCACAAATTCACAACACAGCAGACAACAGAATTAATGAATTCACTATTTATTTAATTTTCTTCACATTTTTCATATTGAATTAACTAATTGCTGAATAACCACTTATCTTGTGAATTGACAATTGAATTTTCATTACCTTTTTCATCGAAAATATTGAACCGATGAATAAACCACATACATTTATACAGTGAATTCACAGATATACAACCACCATGTTTTCCATCATCTGTGTTGGTGAATAAACAACTTTCAACGAAGTAGTGATTTCGTTGGGGAATTTTCACCAGATTTTCAGCATGTACTTCCCGCCTAGGACATGCCCATGAAAATTTCATCAAAGGAATCAGCTGAAAAGCTATCAGCTGAAGGACGGTGCAGATGCCATTCCTCAAGGAAAAAGCTAATTTTTCCTCAATGAATTTTTGAATTTTTCCCGCTGGGTACCCTCAATAACATACGATTGCATTTATACCTACAAATATACTTACACAACATGAACATATTTTTCTTTCCCGCATTAAAACCAACCTACCATTGATAATATAAGAATGTATACCTCCACGCATTATTTTTTCCCGCAAAAAAAAAACTATATTCCTTGCTTCAAAGTTGATGACAACGACGACGCAAAAAGCTAACTTACATGTATGTATGTCCACTTCTCTTCTCGCATATAGCATAATCAGTAAATTAAGCAAACAAAATAACCTTGCATCGCACATTCAATCAAAGAGGATACGAACATTTTTTTGCCATTCTCTTCACCTTTTTCTCATCATTGACGTTTAACAAAACCTTCGATTGGTAATCTCGCTTACTCCATTTGATTCTTACCAGAGTCGAAAAAAATACACTCCTCTTGCTCTAACTCCCTAGTTTCGATTCTCTGATAAATGGAAGTCTCCCAAAAATTGAAGTCTCCGCCGACAATTGTCTCTCAAAAATGGAAGTCTCCGCCGAGCTAAAGTGGCGCCACCAACGAAGCATTGTTGCACAAAAAATTTGTTTCCATGATAGTACTATAGTTTTCATATACAAGTGGCCCAAAAGCTTTCGACAAATTATAAATTATAGCAGTTACAGTCGTTCGGGCATTGGATAACGATGAGATTGGTTTAGGCATTGGATAAAGATGACAGTGGTTTAGGTATTGGACAACATTAATTAATCTTTTGTTCAGAAATGGCGCGCAACCTTTGTATATATAAACTATAGTACTATCATGGTGAATGTCGAATGTACTGCCATCTTCAGATCGATTGTGAAAGAATCTCATCGAATTTCACAGTGGAGAGAATTGATTTTTGTGGAGAATTTCTAGTAAGAAAAAGAAAGGAATACTATTATTTATAATAGTTGGAGTGAAATAGGTAGAATGAATGTTTTTTGTTAGGTTTACATATTTTTGTCGATTACTTTGCTATGCAAAGGTGCAGAGAATTAAAAAGTGTGAAAACAATTTGGGAATTCTCCTTGGTTTGTTGGGTGGTGTGCGCTTAAAGAGGAAGGGGTGTTTTTTTTTACAACTTGTGTGCCATGCAAGAAGACAATCGTGACTTCGCGTCGGCCGGCGGCGGCATGATGGTCAAGGCATAGCGTCACCCTAATATTGGGTTACCGTAAGCGCCATTTTAATGTTTTTGGGAAATCGCATTTGAAGTTTTGACAGCATATTGTTCGAAAACCAACCGCTGGGATTTTTTCATTTTTTGTCACGATATTCACACGGAAATCCTCTCTCAAAAAATGTAAGAAATTATTCTCAAATAATATTAGTTTTTAAAATATTTAAAATTTATTACAAAATGAGTTTGCCGTACACGCCACTAAAATCAATATTTTCTTTTACTCATACACATACGTCAAAATTTGTGCACATACGGCATTCCAATAATAAATAAGTAAAAATTGTATTTACTTAGAATCACGTGTTATATACACGTTTTTATGTCTTATGACATAACATTTCGTAAAGTAGAGAACTAATTCTTACAAAATCCTTTTTTTGTATACAACAAAATCATAGTATTTTGCACATAGTCTTGCGATATTAAAATAAACAATACAAAAAAAATATATGTAAGTAATAAAAAAAAAAATAAAAGTAATGGCCCTAAGTAATAAACGAATTTCGAGTTGAATCTAGATAAGACTTGTTTTTTTTTTTGTATGGAATAAACTCGACTTTAGGATTAATTCGACTCAAAGTTCGAATATTACTAAGTGCCAATGGCTTCAAATTTTTTATACATTTTTGCTAATGACAAAAATAAGAAAGTAGTAAAATAAATTAAAACAAAAAATTCACATTACATATCTACTATAAAGTAAAATAGAATAATTTGTATTTGAGTTGATTGAAAAGAGCTTCAAAATATTTCTTATCCTCTCAAGATATAAAAGGATACAAACTTTTTATATAATATTTATTTATTAATTTTTTTTAACAGTCTTGTTCCGATGAACTTGAGGAAGCACTATTTGATTTTCCCTGAACTCTGCTTCATTTGGGACTAGCTCGTCCAATAAACTTAAAAGTTTAGAAACAATGGCGCAAAATTTTAAACGATTTAGTAAATTCTTAAAGCCATTTTAGTAAGTTACTAACTTAAAATGATTTACTTAACTTAAAATCACAAAATAGTTAGTTTAACTTTAAGCAATTCGCTAAGTCCATATGGCATCTGATGGTATATCAATAATTAACATTAATTGTGTGTATCAAATTTAAACCCTATAAATGTTCTCCTATCTGCTTAATTAGCAAATTACTCAGTTTATAATTTTGGAATAGCTAGTAAATTGCTAAAAAACTTAGGAAATTGCTAACTAGTAAAATAATCAGGTTGTTTAAAATGCGCCAATTAATTAAAACCCTACCTATTGGCCCTACCAATAATAAAATTTAGTAACGGCTTAAATATTGAAATAAAATGGACCATAAGTGCATGGGCTCTTAATAATAAACCAACAATAATTGTATGACTTAAATATTTAGGTGGACCCTAAATAATGAATATTAAATGGTATGAACTCCAAAACATGAAACGTAACATGTATGGTAGTAGTAGTAGTATTATTATCTTACGAAAGAAGGGATTTATATATGGGTACTGGAGAATCACAATCACGTGCGTCGTCTCACGACAATAGAAGCAACTGAAATATTGTTTTTTTTTTTATTTATACTTTTTTACGGGCACAGTAAGATTGTCAGCACGTACGGCAAAACCGAAAAAAAATATTATTCTTTCTAATGACGTACGTGCATACGATTAAATAGCGTTACCTTGCATATTGTAGGCACATAAGTCAAAACAATACTGAAAAAGCATTATAAGTTTAATGGCGTACGTTGTAGGATAATAAGACGTACGTCAAAACAATTCTTAAAAAACAAATCTGCTTAAATTGTATGGAAAATTTTACGTAAATGCCACATTTTGGCGTTTACGTCAAAACTATACGTGAACTTAATGAATTTGATGGATATACGTCAAAACCATTCTGTATATCTTTGCAATGGAAAGAGATAGAGCAAAACGGATAAAAGATTTGGAAAGATCTACCCCGTAAACATAAAACTGCATACCAAACTCAAAAAGTGAATTTTGGCGTTTACGGTAACACAATATTAGGGCGACGATAGGTAGATTTTTTTTTTTTTGCTTTCTAGATATTTATGTATGTAGGGCTGTTGGCAAGAATATCAGTGATGCAATAATTCATGAGTTTCATGGCGATGATGTTTTTTGATGAGTACGACTCATGGTAGGTAGTTGGGTATGTCGCTTTTTTATTTTAATCTAGAAAGGTATGTATGTTTGTAGATAATTTGTATTAATATCTAGGTAGATAGATGTAAGAAGGTACGTACCTTATTTTTATGTGAATGTTCATTTATTTATATTATAGATATAAATGAAAGAATAAAAATTGCAACAGCTTAAACTAGAAGTATTAAAAATAGGTAGGTATCTATATGCTAAAATTTATATAATAGCAGATTTTATTCAGGGTTGCACTAAGAACGGAATTTTTGAAATTCGCACATTTAATAGGGTAAAATAGGGTAAAACTAAATCAAAGTAAAAAAACTAACTTCTAAACACGACGTCGTAGAAACTTGATTTTTTTTATTTGAAAGATATTGAAAAATTAGGCAAAAAGTATGCACAACTTTTTTTATTGAAAATCTACAAACCGAGATATACCCGGTTTTTAAACTGAAAATTGATAAATAGTCGTTTTGATAAAGTACTTAGTAGTTATATGGGGGTACATTTTTTATTTTTTTTATTTTTACATATTTTTATAGGGGATGAAAAAAAAATTATCTATGTTTAAGCAATTTTCGACAGGATTTTTGTTCATACCCAAAATGATTTTTGGAAAAGGGTAAATTATTTTGGTCAATTTTTCAATCTTTTTGATTTTTAACGGATAGTTGGAAAAATCTAAAATTTTAATACCTTAAAGATATATTTGATAGCAATTAAATGGTAAAAATGTTATCTTTCTAACTTATCATTTGATAGATTTATTAAAGAAAGGGTAAATATTTTTTTTTTTTTTTTTTTTGATTTTTATTAATATCTTTTCAATAAACAGTGTCAGTGAATTAGTGTCACAATTGATTTTTTTAAATTCATAGAAATTGAAATAAAATCCGTAGAAATACTTTGCTTTGTTCATTGTCAACAATCATCAACCAGTGCAAAGCAACGTTATCTCAAATCTATTTTTTTTTTTTATTTTTTTAATATAAAAAATCATAACTATATACAAATCATAAATTATAAAAAATCTACATTTAGACAACTTTAGAGGCTTACTTCATAATAAATGATACATGAAATTTAGGTAGAAATTTATAACTTATATTCTTGTGTAAGAATTATTGCAAAATATTTGTACTAAAAATGTGTTTTAATGAATAATCAACTCTATTTTTCGTACTTTAAATTCAAAAGTTAATGAAAAATTTATATATTTTCGAAAAATAATGATGCATATTTATAGGCGTAACCTTCTTCTACAAATTAAGTAATTTGTAAATCTAACTGGAAAAAATGTAGGGGCAATTTAAGCTCTATTTAACCAAGTTTAGAGGCTTCAAACTTGAGTAATACTTAATAGTTCATAACAAATGATACATGAATTAAAGGTATAAATTTATAATCTAAATTTCTGTGTTAAAATGTTTGCATAATCTTAAAATTCATACTAAAAATGGGATTTAGTGAAAAATCAATTCGATTTTTCGTACTTTCAATGCAAACGTTAATAAAAAATTGTAGTAGCCCGTAGCGTAATGGTTAGTGCGTTCAACTGTCACGCTGGAGGTCTGGGTTCGCTTCCCAGCCTCGTCCACAGGGCTACTGCCTCTTGTGAGGAACTGACAAATCCTCCAAGAGTGTCACTTGCCACGAATAAGTGCTTCTCGTCTAGCCGTTCGGATTCGGCATAAAATTGTAGGTCCCTTCCATTCCTGTCAAACGGCGCACACAGGAATGGTTGGGAGTTGTTAGTCACTAGGCCCTGGTTCTTCATGAGCCGCTGTGCCACCCGATTTATTTAAAAAACAAAACCAACACACTAGTTGCTCTAATCCTCTTCTAAAATATTGCTTATAAATTTTAAGTGATTATTTCAACAAAAGCCACTCTAAAGTTAGTTTTATTGATTTATTTACCAAAAAAAAATGCAAAGTGGATCATGCTTTTTCAAAGAATTCTATTTTTATATTGTCAACACGCCCATCAAATATTTTCAAATTTAAAAATTATAAATTTTGAAAATCTAATAAAGCTAATAAAAAAGATCAAATTCAGAATTTGGTCAATTGTCAATTTGTCGGCATAAAATTGGTTATAAATCGGAAAATACTTATCCGAATTTAAAAATTTAGATGTCTATATAAAGGTTATATATTATCAGCATTTAAATACATATGTACATATAAAATATTTAGATGATTATACAATTTTTAGTGCTAATACGCCTCGACAGATAAAAAAGCTTTATTTCGGCTCAATTATAGTTAATATTATAACTATTTTTGTGCGAATTTTCACAACATAAACTTGACGATAATCAACTGGTTGCTGAAATGATCATTTAGCCGGATTCTTCTTAGTTTAATGTGAAAGTTGCTTCATTAATTTTTTCCAGCGTTTGACTAAAATCTGACAAGAGCATTAAGTTTTGAAATCAAAAATTATGCTTAATTACATAAAATTTTGAAAAAAATTAGCTTGACATTATTTTTTCAAAATTTTAACTGAAAATTTATTTTTCAAAAACTATTCACTCGAACAACTTAATTGAAAAATTATATTAAAGAATAGACTTTTGGCTTTTTAATATGCTATAGCGTCACTCTGTAAGTGTTACCGTTATTTTTTAATATTTTTTTTTTGGAAATTGCCCCTCCCGCCTAAACGGAGGAAAATAGACGAATTTTGTCTTGTCTAAGTCCAACCTACACGCTCTAGCCTTTTATGACACCTTATGCAAATCACCCTGTATACACGTACTAAATACCTACTCAATAAAATAATTTTGGAAGAAAAAAGTACTTTCATAAGTTTCGATTTTCTCTAAAACTAAGCTAGGTATATACCAGCTCCTGGTTCTTAGCGTTTGACTAAAACCTAATTACAGCAATCGTTTTTGGAACAAAGAATATTACGTAAAATTCTGAAGTAAAAAATGCAAATAAATTTTGTTTTTCAATTTTTTTTTCTTAATTTTGACTTTGAAAAATTTTGTTTCAAAAAATATTCATTGAACATTTTTATTTTGAAAACAATTTGAAAAAATAGACTAAAAAAAAGCTATCGCATGGTATTGTAAGTAATATCGTTGATTTTTAATAATTTTTAATGAATTTAAAGCAAATGTTTTATAAAATTGCCCCTCCCCCACACAGGGAGGGAGATAGAAGTTTTAAGCTTTAAACATTAAAAAAAAACATTAACTAATTAAAATTATTATAAATTTCTAAAATTGTATTCCTTTTAGAAATTTATAAAAAAAAAGGTCACGAAAATAGGAACAATTTATAATTATTATTATTGTGTTAAGTATGCAAGAATTCATATTTAAGTTTTTCAAATTTATTTTACACTTACATTTCAAAAAAAGGAAAAAATTCCTAACGAAAAAAGTTATTGGTAAGAAGGTATCTACAGATAGGTACCTACCTTTCTACATTAAAACATTTATTTTGTAAACTACCTGGTATCAAAAAATTGGAAATAAAAATTAAAATAGGTAAGTAGATAGGTACCTACCTGTTGGCACGTTTTGCAATTGGTTGATTTGAAAAAAATAAATAACACTGACTGAAATTCAACCACCACATTGACAGACTCTAGTGTCAAACAATTAAATCATATCTACCTGTCTAGGTACATACCTATACCTACATGCCTGCTTGTATTATAAATTGTGAATTAAAAGTAGGTAAACAAATACAACCTACCTACCACCAAGCACTTACCTACCTCAACATTACATAGAAATTCTCCCTTTTTTCATAACTTATTTTCATACCTACCGACATATAGTTATGCATTATGTATGGACCTACCTATATTTGTCGGCATAATAAATTGTAAATTTCTTCAAAACATTTCAAGTCAAAATCATGCAAACAACCTAAATATTAATAAAACCTACCATTCATAATTTATACGAATATATCTACCTACATATGTATGTAGGTATATTTTCCTTTCCCGCAAAAAAAAAAATGCTCAAAATCTTGCACTTGCAACAAATTTCACGGCAAATAAGAAATCTTTGCAAGACAATTTATTATAAAAAACTACCCTCAATAACATACGATTGCATATATATCTACAAATATACTTACACAACATGCACATATTTTTCTTTCGCGCATTAAAATCAACCTACCCTTGATAATATAAGAATGTATACCTCCACGCATTATTCTTTCTCACAAAAAAAACTATATTCCTTGCTTCAAGGTTGATTACAACGAAGACGCAAAAAGCTAACTTACATGTATGTATGTCCACTTCTCTTCTCGCATGTAGCATAATCAGTAAATTAAGCAAAAAAAATAACCTTGCTTTGCTCATTCAATCAAAGAGGATACGAACATTTTTTTGCCATTCTCTTCACCTTTTTCTCATCATTGACGTTTAACAAAACCTTCGATTGGTAATCTCGCTTACTCCATTTGATTCTTACCAGAATCGAAAAAAATACACTCCTCTTGCTCTAACTACCTAGTTTCGATTCTCTGATAAATGGAAGTCTCCCAAAAATTGATGTCTCCGCCGAGCTAAAGTGGCGCCACCAACGAAGCATTGTTCCACAAAAAAATTTTGTCCATGATAGTACTATAGTTTTCATATACAAGGGCACAACCCAGTACTAATCTATTCTGTTATAGAAGAATAAAATATGGCGTTTTTTGCATAAATGGGCATATTCACCACAATATGTTTATGTTTTTCCACAATTTATGAGTCTTTTTTGAATCATTTAAAATGATTCATAAATGGTGAATAAATCCTGGAATAAGTGAATGTAAATTGGACGCTTATATATTCATTTTAGTCCACAGGCTGTGGGTCTTTTTTGAATCATTAAAATGATTCATATACATGGTTACGTAATCCAATGATTTTCGGCCGGTTCGCTTTAGAAATGAATTCAGATTCGAAGGTGCGTGTAAACCATTTATGATTTAGTTCGGAGAGGAAATGCGTAGGAATTTTGGAGAGAATCTTATTTAAAAGAAATACAGTAAAACACGGATTTAAGAAACTCTGATAATCCAAGAAATTTCTTTCTTATATCCGAGTTTTTTTTATACCCAAACAGCGGATATAAGGAAGACAATTTCTTATATGAGAAATACGTGTATAAGGAAGGGAATTTGTTATACGGACATTAGAGAGACACAAAACCAAGCAATAACACACATTTTCATCCTGCAAGTGGATGAAAAACCTACATGCAACATTTCAAAGGACTTTGCGATGGCGAAAGTATTGCAGCACTGTTAGATTATCATCTGAAAGCGTGCACTATGGCTCACAAACGTGCATTTGAAGTCCCGAATCGCACGTTGAAAGATTTACAAGTCATAAAAGACGTTTCGGTGGTGCACGTGCAATGAATTAGCTGTCAGGTGATTTTCAGCAAACGCTAACTGTCATTCCAGGATCAACTCCAGCCGATGAATTGAACGCTTGCATGAAGTCATCGGCTGTATGGCAATACTCGAAAATTACAGCTAAGAACAAACATCCGAGTCGCTTTACTATATGACTAATTCGATCCAGAGTTCAGGGTTCGGACTTGAGTAATCACAAATCGCAGTAAATTGAAACAAAAATCGCAGTGAAACAAAAATGTTCGCAGTTGAATTATAGTTTGATTTTTAATGATTAATTAAATTAAATTTCAGCATTTTTTTAAAACAAAAAAAAAACTGAGGGACAAAATCGTAGATAAGGGATCGCATGTATTTTGAAAGATTTTGAAAAATAAATTCTTCCACGACATTTTTCTGCTCTTTATATATATAAAAACTTATATATATAAAAACTTAACAATGTCCCATGAATTCAATGCACTTTTATCATATCGTAAAAATGTTCTCCATTTATCATTAATTATTTCAACAGCTATTTTATTGAATGGAAATGCTTTAGTTATTTTCAAAACTGAAAGAAGATATCCTTCTTGAATTTTTTTCGGATGAAGGTGATCATATAAGAATCTTTCTATGTAAATTTTTAATAAAAATCTAGGTTGAATTTGTTTGCAAAGCGTATCTAATATAATAATTCAAAATATTTGATTCTACTTCATAAAGGTTCCCGTCTGATAAACTGCGCTCATGTATTTAAAAACTAAGACCACAAAAAATTTTTAAGGCAGAAACATGATAGTCTTGGTTTACAAGATCAACTTTCTTACTAATAAACTCTTTCTTTATAAAATTGTTAAGCATTTTTAAAAAGTGTTTCTTAACAATAATTGCATAAAGAAGATGCACTACGATTTTCTCCGATTGTACACATTTTCTTATTCATGTTATATATTGAACCGAGAATAGGATAATCGCAGTAGATTGTAAGAAAAGCGCAGTGGTGCAGTAGATTTGAAAATTAAGAAAAAAGCGCAGTAGATCTACTGCTTTCGCAGTAAAGTCCGAACGCTGGCAGAGTTCTCCAGGCAGTTTTTTTGGCGATGGGTAATGGCGTGATCAAGTGGACTTAGTCACGCGCCGGCCTGATTGAGTTTCCAGCGAAATTTTTCCGTTATCCTGGAAATCGCTCAGAACTATATTGGCAACTTTGCTTGAGCGTACGAGCGATCTTAGCTGCGAAAAACAAGGATGTCGATCATTTGAATTACGTCATTCAAAATCGAATCGGCGCCGGTAAGTTACATTAACTCAAATCCGTCGCCTCCGTGATGGATGAAAACTAAGCCACCAACCATCCCACGTTATTTTTGAATTCTTAAGATATTGCGGGCCTGCCGCCACACAATTTGAAATTGAAAGTCGGCTCATTTATAATTTTACTGTGCGACCTTAATGCACCGAAACTTTGTAACGGAACACGTTTCATTATGAAGAAATCCATTGACTACAGTGGCGGATCCAGGGGGGTGGCTATAGGGTCTAAAGCCCCCCCACAGGCGGTTCTTAAAATTGATTGAAATATAGAAATCTGAATCAGGAGTCAGAAAAAATAACGAGGCTGGGGCTACGCAATTTATATGCTACGGATTTTGTTTCTAAGCCCCAAATTCATTAGGTTGGGGCTGAATTCTGAAGGGAATTGTACAAAAAACAAGTTCGGGGCTACGGATAATTGACAGAAAATTGGGACGAAAAAACAAACAGCTCGCGAGTAGGGCTTGACAAGTTTTGGACAAAAAAACGTGGTCGGGGCTAAGCAAATAATTCCTTTAAAACTTACCTTATTCCAGAAAATTTTTGCGCTTGACTCAAGGGACTGTCAAGTCCAAGTTGGGGCTAAAGCTAAAAGAGATAAGTGAAAAAACGGGGTCGGGGCTTAACAATTAACATGCCAAACGAAAAAATAATTCACCCTATGAACTTCGCTAACTTTGCAAAAAAACGAAATTGGGGCTAAAACCCGTGAAGAATCTGGGAACAACAAATCAAAATCTGAGTTTTCTCTGGCCACTCAGAAAATCATGCGTGTGAATATTTGCAGTCCCTCTAATTTTTTTTCTATCTCCACTTAAAAATATTTTAAATGTCAAATACGTGAGTATATTATTGTATGTAATATTGAAATCATTTAAAACCGCGGATAGAAGCTAATTATAAATGCACAAAAAACAAGGCTATTCTAAAAGGAAAAGTAAGAATGCCAAAATTCAATTATTTATAAAACTGTAGATTTTCTAAAACTTTTTTATATTAGTTATGTATAAATTATAAAAATATATAAATTATAAAATAAAATCAACATCGTCATAATAGTTAAAATAATTTGTTCTTCAAGGGAAGCGTTTTTCTCTTTTCACTCTCACAACGAATGTTACAGTTCCTCGTCACTCGAAAACATTAAAAAAAAAATAATTTCAAATAGAAAGAAATATAATAATTTATTATTATTATAAAATGGCAGTTATCAATAAGATTTTAGAATGATTATTACGATCAAGTGTTCTAAACGCTGCACTGACAGAACAAGAGCCTACAGCAAATTTTGGGAGTGGATTGCTAACTAAGATATGAGTATGATGGTTTGTAGGTGCATATATCGCGGTATCAAAAACAACCGTCTGCCAGGTTTCTTTTTCAGCCTTTGGCAGGGGTGGGAGTTTGAAAATTGCGATTTTACAGTTTATTTTTTCATAGGTATTACCACTTCAATAAATTTAAAAAATATATAATGTGATGATCTGTCATTTTCATTAAGTCAAAACGTCAAAATCTTGGCAATCTGACCAATAGACCTCAAGATATAAGGTTTTTGAGCGAACCTTAATCGAATTTTTTGGAGACTTTGTTTTGTTGATTTTTTGTGTGCTTATAATTCTCCAAGAAAAAGACGATAAGGTCCTCTTAAAAAGCTTATATTTTGAGTTCTATTGGTCGAATTGCCAAGATTATGATGTTTTGACTTAATGACAACATCATATTTTTTAAATTTATTGAAGTGGTAATACCTCTGACAAAATAAACTGGAAAATCGCTATTTTCAAGACCCCACCCCCGCAAAAGGCTGAAAAAGAAACCTGAGAGACGGTTGTCTTTGACGCGATATATGCACCTACAAACCATCATACTCATATTTTGGTTATTTATTTATTTTGGTAGATATATGTACGCTTCTATCCCAAGCGAAATGTCAAAAAGAACCAATCCGCTCGACAACTTATATGGATACGAAACTATCTTAAGACCGATTTACAATGCGACGAAAAAAAAAGTTATTTCAGCTGCCGTGTTTTTGCTTACTGCTCCATTTGAGTCCTATGCTTACTGCTCCATTTCGTCCTTTGACTGTGAGGTTTAACCAACGCGTTCAAGTTTATATTTCAAGTACGATTATTTCTTTTTACTTATTTCTTCATACTGTTTCTGCTTACCTGAATTTATACATTTTGATTTATTTTGAAAAAAAAATATTAAAGTTTAACATCGCAAAGATATATACATATGATTTAAAAGCATTTTATTTAAATGGTCATTCATTACTATGAATTACATTGCATATGTATAGTCGTCCCTTTTGTTAAGCAAAACATTTTTAAATTAATGCAGTTATTATTTTTCACTTAAAATGCAATCCGTTATGTATACCTTCAGATAGATCTTTGAAAAATACAAGGTGAGTTCTTTTTGCCTAAGGTTTAATTAACTCCATTCAAATACGTACATTTTCTACCACTTGGTGCAATATTAATACGTACCTACTTATGAAAAATTTTTTTTTGATTTTTTGGTCAGGGAAAGTTAGGGAAATTTATTTTGAAAAATAGTGGACACCATGCAGTGGCAAAGATGTGTACCAGTTATCGAAGAATAATATTTGACGCCTTCAGGAATGGTTCTTGCAAGTCGAACAACATCGTCACTAGAAGTACTTATTTTTGGCAAATTGCTGACTGACTGTAGAGGTCCTTGGGCTCCAGTATAAATTTCAAAGTCATAGCTGAACCCAGAGCTACCACTAAGCACAAAATTATTAGACTGCTTTCACCCAAGGAAACTGAGTTGTCGGCAACTCGGAGTTTGTAGGCGAGGAGGGCGTAAGGGAAAGAAAACAATCTCCCCTCTCACCCTTTTCGCCTACAAACTAGTTTCTGGCAACTCAGTTTTCTTGTGTGAAAGCGGTCTTATATCCCCATTTATGTAAATAGGGGGTGGTGCCAGCACTTTGTTTTTGTAAACACGAAAATATATAACAGGTACGAGGGTATGTACATAAAAAAAAATCAAAATGTTGTACCCTTGTTGCATGGTGTGCCCTATATGATCCATTCCGTTTTTTCACCACAAAAGTACTATTACTTCACCAAACTACAAAAAGATATTTAATCAATAATACTTACATTATTTTCTTTACGGGTATATTTTTTTGCGAGCAATAACTTTAAGTTTTGTATTTTTTATAGAATTTTGAAATTCTCAAACGCGCTCATACCCAACTGAAACCTGTTTGACAAGTTTGACGAAAGAATTAATTGCCACAACTTACTTACGGCCTGATACCTCTGTAAGAGTATAAAAATAAAAAATAAATTATGCTTTAACCGATTTTCAATTTATTCATAATAGAATACAAAAAAGTATGTACATAGCACTTTTGTGCACGATGCCAGTTGTTCAAATAGGACATAGAACATTTAGTCCGAAACAGATACAGATGTCCAGTGTTTAGCCTTAAAGAATAACATAACGGGTGATTGAAGACGATGCGAAACCAGCCAGTGAGAGATTTTAACTGTCGAACTTTTGATAGTCGACATTTCGATCAGATTATGGTTCATGGAATGAAGTTTACATAAATCTGATCAAAATGTCGACTATTAAAAAGTCAATTAACAAAATTTTGACTATTAAAATCTCGATTATTAAAATGTTAATTAAAGTCTATATTTTGGAAGTCAACATTTTGAAAATCGCATTTTAAAAACTTTGTCTAGGTTTTTTTTACATATTTTGTTCAGTCGGTCTTTTAACCAGTCGAAATTTTTTTTCTTTCGAGATTTTTAAAGTGGATCTTAAGAAGTCAATGTTTTGAAAGTCGACATATCGAACCCAATCCGTGATGAACAATGTAGGGAAATCGTTTTTTCCTGCTCATTTCATTTAAATAGTTGTACTTATCAGTGGCGATTCCTCTCAGTTAGCAGGTTTATCGCCGCTAAACCAAGAATTTAAATGAATAAATTGTATGATGTACTTTTTGTTTTCAAAAAGTAACAAATGGCAATGTTGAAATAATGATAATGATTTCATACAATAATCAATACTATAAATACAAAAAACTACCCACCTACCCACCTACCTACCTACCTACCTATTTAAAAATCATATTTTCCTTCGCACAACACAAAACTCCCATCTTCCTATCTGCCTCAGCGTTACAATATGCGATACCAAAACCAAATTCTCTACAAAGAGCATTGAAATAATAAAAAAAAAAATAGATACCTACCTAACCTACCCCCATATTGTTCTCAATTATATTTTCCTGCAGACACACAACATAAAACTCTTATAGAACAAGTCTCCCTTGAAACATTTTAGCTTGCAACATCTGCGCTGCACAATTTCATACAATTTTTAATAATATCTATACAAATTACAAATACAAGCACAAATACAATACAATCTAGAATACAAGAGCGTTTTACTACACAATGTCCTAAAAGCAAAGCCCAGCTAAATAAATGAAAGCATAAGCGTAGGTATGATGCGATAAAGCACGAAGCACGATACATTAGGTATGCAAGCAGCTCCAGGTACATTTTGGGTACGTTTTTTTTTGTCATTCTCTTTTTTGCTTTCGTATATGTTTCTGGGAAAACGCAAACAAAAAAGTGCTAAATTCGCAAAGCGCGATGTAGTTGTGCATTTTTGATATGTTGTTGGGGCATGTTAGAGTAGTATATAGCCAAGTTTGCAGCAACAGTGAAAAAAACGCTAAAATCACCCCTTTTTCCGACAATTTCCTTTATAACTTTGGAAATATGCAACTTATGAAAAAACCGTTCACTATAAACTTGTTTTTTATAAAATTTTCTACAAAACAACATCAATTTTAAATGCATGTTATATTTGTGTTGCTATCTAACCATGAATTTAAAAAAAATCTGAAAAAACTAAGTAAATTTGAAGCACTCAAAAAATATGTCAAAAATTGTCCAATTCTTCTAAAAATTTGGAATCAAATAGTCTAGACTCTAGAGTATCACAAGACGAAATTCGATCCAAATCGGTGAAATAGTTTTGGCAAGAAATATGATGCTAACTAAGTGCAACACAATTATGATGCAAACATTGCGGTGGTCAAAGTAGGACACTTAAGTTGGCACTGATTTTTGTACACGTACTTAGAACCATAAAATCATGAAATATAGTTATAATAGATGTTTACATCTTTTTTTAAGCCAAGTGAACAGTTTTTGGAACTTTTAAATTCAGTACCAAAGTTGCTTAAAAAAAGATATAAATATTATAACTGTATTTTATGATAATAATTCTTCGTGACTTAGCAGCATATATGGTCAACTCATTGAAAGGCAATAAACCCAAACTTAGAATTTATATTTAACTTGTTTTGTAGGTTAGAATTATTTAAAATATTTTGAATTATTATTCAAAATATAGGTAATAAATATAGATTGAAATATTTATTATTATTCGAACTTTTGATTTAAAAAAAACGTCTTTTTCAAGACATTTCTTAATATTAAAAAGAATAATAGTTGCGTTCAAAAACCAAAATACAACCAAAAGAGGATTAAACCTTGATATTATTTTTATAAGAAAAAAATTTGTAAGTACATATTTTATAATTTTTAAAAATTGAAGCTATAAAATATTAATAACTATGTTTTTGAGACCTGAAGAAAAACGTAACCACGTTTGAAACGTCGTCTGATTTAGATACTTAGCTACAAATATAGACCTAAAGCATAAATATTATATTTTATGTATAAGGGTTCAAAGTACGTGTACAAAAATCAGTGCCAACTTAAGTGTCCTACTTTGACCACAACAAAGTCGGCGAAAATTTTTTTTTCCGTCAAACGACGCGAATTTATGTATCGATAAATTTTTAAACTTTTATTTTTTATTTATTAACATTTTTTTATTAATTGTCGTTATCAATCAAATTAAAAAAAAGTATGATTTTTTTTTTATTTTAACCTGCCCAGACCACCTAGCTCAACCAATACTAAGGACCAGGAATCGCCACTGGTACTTATTAGAGGAGTATAACTGTTTTGACTTGCGAATTGCGAGCTCTTGCGATTGTTGCAAGAATGCTCTCCGCTTCGAGATAACTATGAATGTCCCAATTTCCACGTATTTTAAATCAAGCGTTTTCCTACTACTTGCTCTATTCAAAGCATATCAGTATATAAAATGTGGTGTACAAAAGTGCTATGTTCGGACGTAGCACAAAATGCGAAATATAAATTGGACATAGCACAACATGTTGGACATAGAACAACTGTTTTCTTCCCAATAATGCAAAAGTGGACATAGAACATTCGCATTTATTGCAAATTTAAGCAATTTAGGACTTCTGTTGGACAAAGGACGTGTGTGCATATAAAAGTATTGATTCTCACCTATCTATTGGTACCACTATCTCAAAACACCAAAATATGGACATAGCACATGTGTGCATTAAGGTATCGTTATTTTCAACAAACCCATTTTCATGACCTTTGACCCCTTGTAACTGAGATAGTGGACCTCGGATCGATGAGAAACTTTTTCAGTATATAAAGAGTCCCATTACTAATGTTCATACCAAATTTCAGCCTTGAACTAATTTTTTCCTTGTAAAAAGCTAATTTTCCTGGACTGTAAGTGTAGTTTAAAGTTAAGAAGCCTTTAAATTTCATTATAGATTCGGCTGTTAGATTTTTTACTTTGAAGTAAGTGCGGGTCTACTAGTTAATGCATAAAATTTTACTCTAGTGTATTTTATATCTATTGAAAATGGACATTTCAAGACACTTCACTGAACATGTTTAGACATATACATACACACATACTTATGTATATATGACTGTATTGTTTGTTCAATGATACAAAACCTCAAAACAGATAGGTACCTATTGGCACTGCCGAGTTCTAAAAAAAACCAAAACATCAGTCAGCTGAATCATCCGATGCTGATAAATTCCATTAACAACAAATTTTAAATTTACAAGAAAGACAACCAAGTACAAAATCCTTCCAGCTTCTAGCACAAGTAAGACAATATAAATCATTTGCCTCTATCTGAATATCAATTAAATTTAATTATAGGAATACCATTGGGAATCTTCAGTTAGACACCCCTCCTCAGCCCCTACTATGTATTCTACCTCCTTCGACGTCATCGTCTCACCGTCATTCACAGTGATTTGATTGGCTTAAGTGGTTTCAATTTCGAATGAGATTTCTTTAAAATCTCATCTCATTCCAATCCCAGGACTTCGGCTCGACATAAAAAAGGATTCATATGTACAACCAAGCATTATCATTATGTATTTCAATTTATACACGAAAGGATGACGACGACGACTCGACGTCGACTGCGCTATTTCATTTTTTATCTCCTCATTGAATAAATAACGAAAACGAAGCTTTCAACGATTGACCTCTATTTGCATTGAAATGGGTAGTATATCTAAGACTTTCTGTATCGAATTCATCGTATCCGGGTAATGGTATCTGCTGTTCCTATATGCAGAGTGGCTTGGATAGGATATACCCTTACTAACGGGTGTTCTCTTCATTGTTGCTATAACGATGGCGTTCGCTTTACTTCAAGAATTTCTCCGTATAAGGATATAGTCGTCCTCACCCTGGAAGCATATAAAAAAGTGGATAGGATTGCCATTAAGATTTGGTGATTTCGATTAAATCTTGATGATGATTTCTGTAACTCTGAGTCTTTCGGAAATTGGCTTGAGATTGAGACACATTTACTGCCATTTACATGGGAAATTGCACAACTCATTCAGGGAGCTTCATGTCTCCTTGACAATTTTATACACAGAAGCCATAACCAAGGCAAATTATCTCAATCGTTGGCTATCTTATATATTATGACCATGTATGTATATGTGTGTTCTTCTTTTTATGGGGCTTAACTAAGTGGGACTATATTCCCTTCCTTTTTTTCGTCGTTTTCGTTGGCACCAGTTTTGTTATCCAGAACAGAATACTGTATAGAATTTTCCTTCTGTTCAATGAGGAGTAAGCGAATAGATTTTGTATCTAAAAGGAATGTAAGGACATGCGGATAAATTTCCTTTCACACTGGGTGTGCATCGAGTATGTAGCTAAGTGTAAGTTAATTTTACGGTCGACTTAGCTGCTTAGAAACCAACTAGCGAATATTTAATAGGTCGAATGTACCAGGGGTTAGCTAAGGGACTTGTATTTGTGGATTTACATAAGTGTGTGTTAGTGTAGGTACACTGTACATAATTGTAAACTTATGTGTGAGCTGAAGATAAGATTTATTTAAATCTTTTCTAGAACACTAGCTGACCCGGCGAACTTCGTTCCACCTAAATTTCGTAAATGTAGTGAAATTTAATAATTCCGAGCATGCACAATGCTGTTTTATGTAGGTAATTTGATCATGAATATCAATGGAAATTAAAAAATGTTTGATTTCTCACTGCGATACACAATAACGAATATGGAAATATGTAAATTTCAGGCACTTAAGCCGGCTTGGGATTTGATGGCTTGTGGAGCTATTTAATAGGAGTATTTGAGGAGTTATTCCCGCCTCTAGCTGTTGAGAAATGAGTAAAAAAAAGCTTGCGTTGCGTTTTGCGTAGGTACCATTCTGTAAAAAAGAATCCCAAAAAAAAATTCAGGCATAAATTAAAAAAAATATAACGGTACATTTAAGAAATTTTGTAGTACCTCAAACGATGCAGAATTGAATTTAGACAAAGAAAATAAACATTTTATTTTATTTTTTATTAGGTTTTTTGTATGCACTAAAGTTCACACAATGCAGTCACGCTGCGCAGACAACAATTAACATTGAAAATTTTTGAATGAAACAACAACAAATAAGTGTTCTACCACCAAGTTATTTGGCTGAAGTTATAGCTATATCACGAGTCTTAATATGTTCATTTTTATTTGAAAGGCTTTGCCCGTCATGGGGATTGAACTTAAGACGTCAACTGTGACTGGAATTCGGAAGCCGACGGCCTACCCATCGCGCTACCGAAGCCACATGTAAAGCTCCATCTCATTGCTGGTTTTGTTGCTTATCAAATGCATTTAAACGACTAACATTTTTATTAGAGCACACAAGCTTGCTGTTGTCACGTTCGGTGTCTTTCTTTTTTTTATTACTGTTTCGTAAGGTCAGTCAATTAGTTATAAAAACTTGAAAAAGTATCTATGGTATTTCATTCGATAATCTATTTAAATTACGAACTTTAACCATGCTTCACAATAGATTACAATCTCATCAGCCTGAATACTTATATAATAAAATTAATTTTACGCGTTCTGAAAGATCGTGCGATCTTATTTCAAGTACGCTGCAGATTCTTGGTATTTTCTTGATATTTCATACATACATATTGTTTGTTAATTTGTTTAATGCATACATATTTCCACTTTATAAATACAAAGCACTTATTTTTGTAAAAATAGTAGGTTAAGTTACTGAAATTTGCTCTAGTTTATAAGATATTGTATCTTACAGAGTATAATTATACAATAAATAAATAAAATGAAAAAGTGAACATTTAAAACAATTTGTTTACAGTTCTACTGTTAAAACGGATTTGTAAACAAAATATAACAAAATCAAAAATTTTTATAAAAAAAAGTAACTTATTTTGTTTTTTATTCAATTTCGCATTATTTAAACAATAAAATATATAAAATATTTACCGTTCTCAAAATTTTTTGAATTTATTAAAGAGACAACCATGCAAAAAATGATTTTGGTTAAAACAAAAAAATATAAGGGTACATTTTTTCAACTTCCAAACTATGTATTTTGAATTATGCAGCTCTTAAGCAGGTTCTTAAGATTGTATCTTAACTTGTTTTATAAAGTAGCATTAAATTTGTCAAATTTGTATACAAATTGAAGAAAATATTTTTTTTTTCATTTTTTAAAGTGTTTTTTTTTTGTTAAAATGGAGTATTTAACGAAACCCAATTAAACTAAATGCAGTATTACATAATTTTTTTATTATTGTATTTTCCGTCATTTGTGGTTGGTATTACAAAAGTTTGTAATACGCACTAGTTGGAAAATTTTTAATTTAATCCATCAAGAAACGTGGTAAAAAATTTTTGGGTACTGACTAAAAACAAAAAAAAAACACAACGGTACATTTCACAAAGATTCAAAATATCTCAAATGATGACCAATTTAATTTAAGATAATGTAGTACTTTATTTCATAAAGAAACGTAAAGTTTGGAAAAATCGTCTTTGAAAGTTGAAAACAAGAAAATATTTATTTTGTTTACAATATTTACTATCGAATTTGAATAGCTAATGGTACTGAATAATACTAGAAAAAAAAATATTTTATTTTGTTAATAATTTTATTTTGCGTCTTTTAAGATATTTTGCAGGTTCCTCCTGCGAACATTTCTGGAAAAAAAAATTATTCGAAAAAAAAAACGATGAGAAAAATCATAGCTACTTCAGTTGTACATAGATTTTTATCAATTTTTTATTTGCTTATGCATATGTTAGTTTTTTGATTTTGTAGGTACATTATAGTTTATATTTAAAGTTATTTTACTTACTACTTCTTCGTTCAGTTTGTCTTCGCCAATGGTATTATTGCAGGATGTTCCCTGGCAGGTTTAGGGATGTGCAAAAGAGCGATTTCAAATGAGCAGTGGTCGCAGTGAGCAGTTAACAAAAAAACAGCTTAAATTAGCAGCTTTTCAATCACTCGTAAGAGTGCAGATAATGTTGAAACTTTTTTTGTCTTTTTCTTATGCTCTGGAAAAATGTGAATAAAAGTCTTTTGTGTGACATTTGACACGAAATATATATAAGATGGCAAAATATAGTTTGTTGTCCATCTGTCAAGCCTTATACTGCCAAATTCCATTGAAGGATGGCTACGATGACTATGGATTAAAAACCCTCTGAAAAATCAGAATTTTTCCTATGCAAATCCGATTTTTTTAAACGAGCGATTTGAAGGCTTTAGGGTGAAATTTTAAACAAAATATATATAAGACGTCAAAATATAGTTTGTTGCCCATCTGTCAAGCCATAAACTGTCAAATTCCATTGAAGGGTAGCTACGATTTTGATGGATTAAAAAACCTCTCCAATACCAAAAAATTCAATTTTTGCTACCGATATGTTTTCCTTAATTTTATTTCTCACCAAAATGCGATTTTGACCTGCTTCCAAAATATTTTTTTTCTTCAGCATTTTATGAATTAATTGACCACTGATCGCAATTAGCTCTTTTTTTTGCATTCTGCATCCACTCAACTATAAAGAATATCATGGTCAAAAAAGCAGCGAACATGCATTATAATGATTTATGAAGAAAATCACTCATCACTAGAGTGCAGAAGCAAAAGCGACTGCTTTTAAATTTCTGTGTGGTTTTTAAACTGCTCAGTGAAAGCTGTTATCATTGAGCAGTTTAAAGAGCAGTGAGCAGTTACATTGAAGAGCAATCACTTAATGATATAAGGTAAAATATAAATAAGTATCAAACCTAATACCGAAATTTAGAATTTTGTATGGAGTCATAGGAATTTTGTGAACAAAGGCAGGAACTAAAATCTTCTCAAACACAGTTAAATAATTTTTTTTTATGTTATTCTAAAAATGAGGTTTTCTGCATAATTGAATTCTTAAAACTTAAATTTTTTTTATTAAGTTGCGATTAAACAAAACTAAACCAACCTCAATTAAAATTTGACTTTTTGTGTATTTTTAAAAAGTTTTTATCGTTTATATATTTCGTATTATATTTTATTATTTAGGAAAAAACAATTATCAATAATTTCACGTACCAAGCTTGTTTTTAAACCAATTATCCAAAGATATATCCATTTTAATGTCGTTTACTTATCGATAAACAACTTTTGTCGACAGTCGATCGTCAAAAATTTATTTTGGTATTGTGTACTCTATTTTGAACGTTCATTGTCGTTTACAATTTTCTGTTCGACTGTGAGCGATTGCAATTCAATTATCAAAAGTAGATTGTAATTTAATAAGTTTATCTTTTATTTTTGAAATAATTAATAAAGTTAATCAAAGGAAAACACATATGTATATCACACAAATAACACATTTTCTATAATATAACATTTAGTAGAGCTTCAAACAATATACGAATCTTCAAACTATGCGCATACTTATGAATGAGATAATTGGGATCCGACACTATCCGGATGGTGCCGGATAGTTTCGAATAGTTCAATGAGACAGTTGGGATCCGACACTATCCGGATAGTGTCGGATACCCGGATCCAGATTCGGATTCGAATCTAGTTTGATGAGTTTTGTTTATACTAAGGGTAATATTGTGCAATATAAACATATGCTATATGATTTTAGGGTAGTATTTAATGACAAATCCTATAATATAAAAATCAAGACGATACAACCCTCCGGTAAAAAGTGATTGATTTTTAAAGTGAATATCAATACGTTTTTACCTGATAGTATGTACATATGTAATCTTTTTGGTTACTTATATCATGATAATATTTCATTTATTATTATTATTTTAACATTACTTATAGTTTGAACTAAATGATATTGTATTCATATTTGTAAATGGTAGGTAGGTATATAAAAAAAAGTACATAATTGATTTATATGATATTGGTGCGTATAGAATAACAATTGGAGGTTACAATCAAATCTAACTACGACGACGCAACGATGGTGAAGTCCCCAAAAAGTGATATTTTAATGGACTCTTTTGATCAGAAAAATTTTTTTTATCCATCCTGATTAGATTTTTTGTTCTTCGATAATTCTATGTCAGCTACATACATCCTATTTCAATCGAAATCGGTCAAGGAACAACAGAGGTTACAATTTTTTGAGCCACCCTGATGAGGAAACATTTTTTCTCCCCTAATTCTATCATAACTATAAATACAAACTGTGTCATTTTCATTGAAATTGGTCAAAAACAACATTTTTTGAACCACCATAATTTGAAAAATGTTTTTTCCTGTTTGAATCCCCCATTGATATCTTCTGTACCGACGGAGTTTAGTTCCGGTTTTGCACCACTTTCGGGTCACATCCCTGCCTAATAACGTAGGTACTTTGAAAAAAAAATCAGTTTGACATTTTTTTTTTTATTTTTTTCTTCAAAGATTTGAGTTTACAAGATTAAATAATTTAACCATTTGTGATTTATTTACCATGGAAACGGTTTAAGGTAAACCATTTTCAATAAAGAAAAGGAATTTAAATATTAAAATATTAAAATTACTTTGGTTTTAAGTGGAGTGAATGAATATAATTCAAATAAAAAGTACAAGTGACCTCAACTCCAGAAATGATTGTGTTTCGCACAAGGTATAACAGTGGGCTCTTCAGTCAGTCTGTTTTACCCTACTAAGACACAAATTTTGGTCAATGTTTACCGACTCTTATAAGAATCACAGCAAGAAGATACTGTGAGTTTTATTATTCTAGGGGAATTTGTTTAAATTCGTGCACCCAGATTTTATAAGAGTCGGTATACATCGACCAAAATTTTGTCTTAGTAGAGTTTAACAGACTGACTGATGAGCCCACTGTTATACCTTGGGCGAAACACAATAATTTCTGGAGTTGAGGCCACTTGTACTTTTTATTTGAATTGTAAACCATTTTCCTTTATTAAAAATAAAACTCAGACCAAAACCAAAATGATATTTGGTGAATTTGATATCAATCAGTGAGAAACCAATTGAAAATAAAGGTCAACTGTTATTTTCGATCTCTGGGGGTAGTTGTTATGGTCATAATTCTATACTTTCCTATTTCCTGACAAAAAAAAAAATCATCTCTTCATCTTAGATATTTTTGTGGACTCTTTTGATCCTTAGTTCCCATGACTCATGCTAAATTAAATACACATGCAAATTTTCACCAGTTTACCATTCTTTTCAAAGTGATTTTTCTTTTTATATTTCACCTGTTCTACTTTAAATGTAGTCACCACTACAAATGGAATATACTTTTTTTATGATTATCGTATCACATTAAATTTGATGTTATTAGGATCAAAATTGAAAAATTCCCTATAGTCATGTTTATAGTCGAAATTATATCAAGATGAATTTTTAATTTTGACCAGCTCACACCTCCACCTCTCGCTGTCCAAAAAACACCAGTGGAACGCAGATATTTTTATGCGATCTTTAATTTTTCATTGTTATGGTAAATTCAAATCTCCCGCCAAGTTTCACTGATGTATAATTTTTTTCCATTTCGGACGATTTGGTGTATTATTTTACCAGGGAAATACGTAGTCATTTACTTTAAAAATCAATAACTTTTTACCGGAGGATTGTATCGTCTTGATTTTTTATTATTCGATTCAGCATTAAAAACTTCCCTAAAATCATGTATCATATGTTTATATTGCAATATATTACCATAAGTATAAACAAAACTCATCAAACTAGATTCGGATCCGAATCTGGATCCGGGTATCCCACATTATCCGGATAGTGTCGCATCCCAACTGTCTCATTGAACTATCCGGATATCCGGAACTATCCGGCACTTTCCGGATAGTTCGG